>JAZKJV010004433.1:0-430549 GCA_037367405.1 Ottelia alismoides | reverse complement strand
TGAATTGGCTAAATTGGACTTCTTTTCCATTAAAATTAATTTAGCCTTGTTTGTGTTTTCTTAGTGTCTTGATTTCACCCGTATTTGCATTTGCTTTGATTTTTGCATTAAAAAAATCTAAAAAAATACGCATTGGAAATATAGACCTAAGTTTTTGAATTGAAAATGAAGTTGTTCCTTTGTCTCCCCTGTGTTCAACCCCGGACTTGCCCGAGATATAAATTAAGCCGAGACACTCTTCACGGAGGTCTTCTCTCGGTCTGACTGAATCGCTGAGTACACGTGCTACAACGTGACCGAATTAATCATCGTATTCAGCGACTCGTCAAACTTGCAGCACGCAGTGGAGTACCGACAGTGGTGACGGGGCAGAGCTACGGTCAATGTCAGCAGCAGCGCGCGAGGTGTTGATGGGAGAAGGGTCGCGCGGGTGGCACGGTGCTGGAGAAGAGGGGCGACACTGTGGTGGTCGGCCTGCTCGAGGAAGCAGCAGGCCTGCGCAAGGGCGCTGGCGGCTGGATCAAAGGAGGAGGACGCCGCTGGAGAAGCGGAGCGTACGACTGAAACTAGAGGAGAGGGAGGCGAGGCGGGGAGGGCGATGCGTGGGGCCATGCGGATGGCGCGCCGGCGGTGGCGGCTGCGGGCGGCCAGGAGGCTGGGTTAGTGGTGGCTGCTGGTGGCTACGGGTGGCTGTGCTGGTAGCGGGGAGGCACCGCCCGCTGGTGCTGGTGGCCGGCGGTGAGCACTTGCTGGTTGGAGGTGGCGAGACCCTGTTGGTTTTTTTGTGTTTTTTTATTTTTTTATTTTGCTGATGTGATTTTATTTTTTTTCTATTTTTAAAAATGAAATAAATATGAAAATATGATGGTGGTGATGGTGGTATGATAAAAATTGTAAATGGTGAGGAATCAAGATGGAGGAGATGATGTGATGGTGATATGAATTGGATGTTGTATTAAAAAGAAATGGATATGATCAAGACAAGAAAAAAATGACGTTAGATAATAAAATAAAAATGAGAAAAGGATAGAAAACTTACATGAATCGTTGCCGGAAGGCGGAGCAGCTACATTGAACTCTTGTCGTGGCCTCAAACATGTAGCGGAGCATGCGAGGTTGTGCATCAGCCTGGAGGAAACTACGACGCGGAGCAGAGCTCTGCGGATCTTGCCTGAAAGGAGGTCGGTGCTTTGTATCGGGGTGGAACGTTGTCACCAATCGACCTCGACGAGCTCTCTCCTTTTTCTATTAGAATGGCGGATGCGGAAAAATGAGGATGGGGAGATGAATAAAAAGAGAAGAGAAATGGAGGTTAGAAAGGTGGTGAAGTTGAATGGGAAGTTAGATTATTGGTGGAGTTGAATGGAGGTTAATGAAAATGAGGGAGTTGAATGGGATGTTAGATGAAGAATATGGGGTAGAATGGAAGTTGGTGGTAGAATGAAAAGAAGAGGGAAGTTAGTGTAGAGAATAGAAAATAAATAAGGGAAAAGGAAATAATAAAATAGGGTACTAAAATACAATAAAATAAAGAGAAAAGATAGTGGAGAATTTACAAAAGTAAAACCACATAACAAACCATATGCACACATTTTTTACTTTTCTAATTTTAATGTTTTTCTTTATTTTTTAGTAAACGATATTTACAATATAAAAGATAAAATAAAATACTAGAAATAAAATAAAACATAAAAATGTTTTTTATATTTTTAGTAATTAAGAAAAGTAAAATAAAAAAATGAGAAAACAAAAAATATGTACAATATATACAATGTATACCTAGGTCCCAAAACCCAAATTTTGCAAACGAGCTTCGATTTTAATGAAATCACTTTCATTGGATAGATAATTTTCTAACTTAAACTTTAAAAGTGAGTTTGGTGAATTTAGAGTTCATACAGAGCGGGGATTTGGCCGGGAAGTTTGACTTTACGGCTTTTTATCTTTGGGATCTAGGAGTATTTATTTGAGGTAAAATTTATTTTATATTGTTGTGTTTTTATATACATTTTTATAAACAAGTTAGAGAAATAATTAGCTAAAAATGAGTTGAATGAAATTATTAAAAATATATGAAGTTTTGAGCTATTTGCATGTGAAAACTCCTTTATTTTGTGGCTTTTTATTATTAATTAATTTTGTATAATATAATAAACAATAATTAATGTATTTTATTTATAAGAGTTATTTTGTTAATTTATTGATTTTATGGATATTTATTTGATATTTTACTTAAGGATTTTGCTAAGATCAATATATTGAGATGATGAATAACGGATTGGGGCCGGGTAGCAATTGAGGCCGGGTCCCCTCCTTCCATGTACGTTGGAGACCCAACTCCCGTATCACCCTCGCTTCTTTCACTTCCAGCTTCTATAACCCGGATCGGAGCTTCTCCCAGAGTCCTTCTATACTTTGTAGGTACCCCAGCACGATAGGAGCTTCTGTTGGAGGTCCAGCTCCCCGGCGAAGCACCTCCAGGAGGAGGCCCCCTCATCTAGCACATTTGACCGTTGGCTCCTCCATCCGAGCCTCCCACCAGACGTGGACCACCTTCATGATGATGCAGGACTCCTCAGATCCTTCATCCGAGTAGTGGAACCCGATCCCTCCTCTGTTGAAGCTCATCCCCGATGAGTTCTTCCAGTTATCCTCTCCACCGTCGATGAGGGGCTCTGCCTTCCAGATCTTATCGTGGTCGTACGCCCATGTGTTGTTCTTAACGGTCGATCAGAGTAGGCGTCAGATCTGCACCGCATGTCCCCCACCCTTTTTAGAGCTAACAGATCTGCACTGTAGCAGAGAATCGTCGTCGCACATCCCTGACAACCCCTTCACTGTCAAATCTTTGCGCAGAGGACGATCAGGACCGTCAGAGTCGACATGCGTGCCTCACGTGATGCAAGGTATATTGCATATTTCATCCCGCACTTTTATGCTTTCTTAGTTAGTCCATAGAATAAAGTTGTGGTCCAATTATTTTATAGCCGGAACCTCTAGTTTTTAGCATTTGCATTTCAGCCCCTCTTTATGTGTCGCACGTGGCCTGACACATCATATTGTGGGTTATTTGCATGTTATGACCTAAACTTCTGAGTTGTTAATGGTTGAATATTTATTTACAGCATTTGCATTTATACCCCTTTGAGCCTGACTCGCGTGGGAGGCACGTGTTTGCCTGGGATTTTTGCAAATCGGGCCTGTGTTTATAATCCATGTTATTGTTTGGTCCCAGAGGTTTCTTATAATTGTATATAAGTCCCTGTGTATTGTGTACTTTGTTTTTAGGGATATTTACACCCATAACCCTGAGTAATTTCGTAATTATCTCAGAAACCCTCGATAATAATGAATTACACCTAGAACCCCAAATAATGCTTAACCTTTACATGGCATGACCCTGTGTCAAGTTCCGTCTTAATTCTCCGTTAAGTCTGAAAGAAAAAGTCATATGTTGACAATTTTACCCTTCGAAATACATCATATTTATAACAAGATGCCATTCAGTAGATTAAACAAAATGATTCCCCCTCCCCTAGCTAGCCCCAAGCCCTCCCTCTCTCCCCCGGCACGTTGCCCCCCTCTGTCCCGTGCCTCCAGTCCCCGCTCCCCCGCATGCGAGCTCCATCCCTCCCCCGTCCTCGTGCCTCTGCCTCCTACATGGGAGCTACAGCCTTCTCCCCTCCCTGAGCCTCCGCCCCCAACATACAAACCCTAGGTCACTCGTGTGCGCGCCTCCTAAGCTCCAGATCGAACTCGCCCCACCCATGCATCTTTGCCCTGCAAGCCCCAGGTCCCCTGCGCGCGCATCTCCCAAGATCCAGGTCACCCCCGCTGGTTGCGCACCTCTTCCCTGCAAGACCCAAGTCCCCCGTACGCGCACCCTCCAAGCTCCAGGTCGGAACTCCCCCCCCCTCCCTTGCCTGCATGCCTCCGCCCTACAAGCCCCAGTCGAAACACCCCTTTCCGTCGCCTCCCCTATAGCATCTCCACCCCCACCCACCCATGTCGATCTCCTACAAATTCCCTGACAACAATCAAAATACCCCTCCCGCCACCTTCTCTCTGGCAGCACTCCCACAGATTGCCCAACTCCTGCAATCCAAACCCCACATCGATCTCCTGCACAACCCCCCCAAGAATCGAAACCCCCCTCCCGGCTGCCTCCCCTCCAGCAACTCCAGACGAAGACCCCCCCCCCATGCCGATCTCCTAAAAATCCCCCCCGACAACAGTCGAAATCCCCCTCTCCACCCCTCCCACAGACTGCCCAACTCCTGCAATCCAAACCCCGCACCGATCTCCTACACAGCCCCCTCAGCAGTCGAAACCCCCTCCCACTGCATCCCCTCCAGCAACTCCAGACGAAGACCCCACTCCCTCCCGTGCTGACCTCCTGCAAAGCCATCCACCCCCGTGCCGACCTCCTGCCCAGTGCTAACCTCCTGCAAGCCGCCGCCCTACGTAGACCTGCTACAAAGCCCCCCCCCCCCCAAAGCAGTTCCGTGGAATCCAACCCGCATCGCCCCGAACAAGAAATTCTTTTTTTTAGTTTTGATTAATCCTAACCGTTAGATCATGAATGAGTTAGATTAACTCACCCATGTAGTTGAGTTATTCAACTAAACTAACGGAAGGTTATAGTTGTAAAACAGAGTATTTATTCAGGGTGATGGGTGTAATTCGTGATTATCGAGGGTTTTTAGGGTAATTATGAAATTACTCAGGGTTATGGGATGTAAATATCCCTTGTTTTTAATCAAATAATTACTAAATCAGATCCAAAAATTCCATAAAATGATAGTTAGCTCATGCTAACATTTATGGTAATTTTGTGAATTAATTTAGTTTTATTTGATATTTTCTAAAAATCAAAAACCACAAAAATGAGTCATGTCTGTTTTATTAAATACATAAAAATTATAAAAATAGCTTTAAAAATTATAAACAAAATTAGTAGTTGCTTGTTTTTGTATGCTTTAATTCCAGTACCATTTTCTCCTTAAAAATCATTGCAAAACCCTAAAAATCACAAAGGACTCAAAATTTTATAAAAATCATTAAAAATTCTACAAAAATCAAAAAAATAGGATTTCAGTTGTTGTAGTAGATATTTTTATTTACTTTTTCATAAAATTATCACCAGGACGTCAAGGCATTTTTACTATTTTAAACTTGTCTTTTAGTCCAGGTTGTACATTGTTTCACTATTTTGGTCTTGTTTCATTTTTATAAAATCATATAAAATTAGAAAAATCCCATAAAATCTCCAAAAACATTTGAATATTTAAAAACATAAAAACATTTTTATTTCTAATTGTTGAGCATTTTTAGTCTTAGTAAAAATTGTTGAAACCAGTTTTTGGCCTTGCTTGCTTGTTTGTTTTCTTATTTTGAAAATATAAAAAAATTATAAAAATTAAAAACCACAGAAATTTGCTTTTCATTCTCTGATTAGGACTACTTCGTACATTTCTGTGCTCCTTGTGTTCGGCCCTGGTCGCTATATCGGATTAAATAAATAGCAGAGACTGTTGACATTCCCTTATTTTGATTGATTTATCTGAGTGGTTCTCATATTTTATTGATTGACCGAATTGATGGGTTAGGAACAATGACACTTGCTTATTTTTTTTATCTTAGTCGATTGGATTTTTGCGTCCTCAGCAGTCGATGGCGACTCATCTAGGTGACATCCAGATGCAGACTCTAGAGCGCCAGATGAGCTAGAGAGCAGTGGTGATGCTGATGTTGATGATGGTGTTGATGCCACCCACTTTGAGGACAATCCAGTTGACGATGTTGATGTCGTCCCTTCTCTAGATGTTGTACATGGTGGTGCTGATGCCACCAGGATACCATATGACGGGTCCGAGCGAGGTACGGATGCTGCTACTTCAGATGTTGTCGGTGGTGTTGATGCCACCAAGAGTCTATGTACAGATATTCCAGTTGTTTTGACTTTTACTCATGTACCTTAGGATGAGTTTCTTAGAAAAATATTAAAAAATAGAAAATTTTCAAAAAAAAATAAAAAATGTGAATAAAGGAAAGGTTGTTATTTCTTCTCCTGGTCTTTCTGATGTGATACTTGATGATGCTTATATGGATTCTAGCCACTTGCATGTTAAGAGACCTTTTCCTACCTTAAACCCTCAAGCTACTGATGAGGGTGCATCCATCCCCTTCCCTCAAGCACTCCGCTTAGGGAAGGGCCCAAAAATAGAAAACCCCAAAAAGAGACAACAGTTAGATTTCAACGAGCAGATGAGAGACATATTCCATATCCGGTTGACTCTACATGAGGCGTTAGAGCACATATCTCTCTTCCAGAAGAACCTTAGAGAGAAGACCACAGTCCGCAGGAAGAAGAGGCGCAACCACAGTGCAGAGATCCATGTGCTCACCTATGTCACATGTTTTGCCATCCAGAACTGATTTTCAGCCAAGAGACCAGATGTAGGGAATCCATATGTCAGATGCCATATTCACGAGCAACATTTCGATCGTACGCTATTAGACATTGGGTCTTTGATTAACTTCTTCTGACATCCTTACTTAACCGCTTCAAGTTTGGCCCTCTTCGACAGAGCATGACAGTACTTTAGTTTGCAGATAGATCTGTCAAGAGGTCGAAGGGGCTACAGAAGGAAATGGTCATCACCATTTAGGGTCTAAAATTCCCCGTGGACTTTGTTGTATTGGGCATGGAGATCCCTGAATGCGTGATCGATATACCCATCATATTAGGATGACATTTCCTAGCGATAGCAAAGGATGTATATGATCATGACAGTGGGAATGTATACTTTCACGTCGAGGGAGAGAGTATACAAATAGAGACGAATGAGGAGATGAGAGCCAGAGATTTAGCTAGCTCAGAGCAGGGATCATAGCAGACGACATATACAGAGCCAGACATCTCCACCACGAGTGTGATTTTGTGATTACAGATGATGAGGTGGTTTGGGCATACCTGATTTCACGAGCTCTTGTCACACCTTCAGAGTCCACAGATTCACAGATGCTAGCTGATGAGAGTTCAGAGAGCACACTTGTGGAGCATGATACTTTAGAGGCTAACGATGCAGATTCTAGTAGCGAGGTTGAATTCATTTCTTGTCACTCTGATTCAGATCCCTCAGACTCAGACACAGATTTTGACTTGTGGGACTTTGATGAGTATTTATCGTGTTTAGTGTCTATAGAGCCTACAGTTAGGACGGAGACAGAGCCAGTGTAGTTGATAGAGACACCAATACAGCCATCTTCGTCGAGTTCAGATGAGCAGCGAGAGTTCTTCCATTCAGATCTGGTGGCTTTTACGTAGACATTTCATAGGCCAGATTTACCAGCTCCCACATGCCCGGAATTGAAAACCTTATCGCATAGCATGAAATACAGATTCCTTGCAGGCGAGACAGATATGTTTCCAATCATTATCTCAGCAGATTTGACTGATGACCCAGAATCTCATTTGATGGAGGTTCTTGAGAGGAACCACAAGGTAATCAGTTGGTCGGTAGAAGATTTTAAGGGGATAAGTCTGGCTCTGTGCTCCCACCACATCTATATCAAGGATGACGCTCAGCCTTTTTGTGAGTTCCAACGTAGGCTGAACTTGAATCTTCGCGAGGTGGTCACGAAGGAAATATCTAAGTGGTGGAGCGCCAATTTTATTAACCCCATCTCCGACTCCAAGTGGGTTAGTCTAATACATGTGGTACCTAATGACGAGCGCTCGTACTACCCTTGTTAATTCGATCAAATTAATGGTCAAATTAATGTCGTGCTGTTCGTCGTAGTCAGGTAATACGGACTAATCAAAAACCACTTTTAATCAATGTCAATTAATCTCGAGCGGCAAATTTATTTTACTTGAGCAAGTCCAAGGTCGAACTCAGGGAGGCAGTTGTCTCCTTAGGTGATATTTAAGCAAATTTCAGAGGTCAAATTTCCAGAAGATTCTTTTTGGTATTTTTTTAACAATTTTTATGCAATTTAGGGGAAAGACAATGCAAAATTGGGCCAGTTTACAAGTTAAATCAGAAATATGGTCAAATCAATTCCAAAAATTATGAAACTTGGCCAAATGGTGAAATGCCAATGAAATTAAGCTATCCTAATTTTTTTGGATTTTTCTGACACTATATAAATTTACTGCGAATTAAAAATGAATGCAATATGATTTTGACTAAATTAATTTTAATAAATACCAAATCACAATATTTTTAGATATACAAAATTATCCTAGATAGTTCTAAGTATGAAGAATCCAGGAAAATTAATAAACCTAAATTTCTATGTGAAATGGACCTATTAAAAACGAATTAAGGAAATCACAAAATGAATTATTCAGGCCTCGGGATGTGTGCAAATGAAATGATTTTTGGATACAATGTGAGCTAAATTATTCTAAGCCTAATGTGATTTTTTGGTGATTTTTGGAGTAACGGAGAATTTACTACAAATTGAAAGGCATAAATGGGCAAAATATAGCAAAATTTCACCAATTAATAAGAAAATCCACTGATATCACAAAAATAGGACAAGTGTCAGATATGAAAGAGGACAAGTTAAGCTACACAATGCAAATTTTAGACTTGAAAAATGATGTCAAATGAATACCTAGAAATACGTGCAAAGATAGGGGCTTATTTGCAATTACTAAAAATAAAATTACTGAAAATGAAGCATGCTGACATGGACTAAAATGCAATTACCAATCATGAGGGGGACATGTATGCAAAATGCCCACGAAACATGTGTGCTGCACGTGATGCTTCTAGCAGGGACTGGAATGCAATTTTGAAAATATTCAAGGGCCTCCGTACAAATTGCCCAGACCGCACATGAAAGACGCGTGAGGTCCTAGGCTCAGGGACTTCGGAGGCTCGGGGGCTCGGCAGGCTCGGGGAAGCTTCGGGGGCTCCGAGCCTAAAGGTCGGGGAGGAGGCTCGGAGGCAGCTACGTGGCTTCTGTTGGACCGCTGGATCAAGTAAGGATCCAATGGCTTCTGGAGGCTGATGCGTGGCGTGATGCAACCCGTTGGATCAAGATCAATCCAATGGTTGCTGGAGCTCGATGTAGATGAATACGTGGACGATCAAGAGCCGTTGGATAAGGATGAATCCAACGGCACCTGAAGCGCAGGGAAGTGGCAACGTGGCTTCCTCAGGACCGTACGATCATGTGGATCGGACAGCTACAGTACTTCCCTCTCAAATGGTCTGCCGCCTCCTGCGGCGGAGGTGGCTTCGCTCCGACGACGAGGCTCTACCTCCGCCTCCTCCTCTGGTCATCGATGAAGGTTGCCGGTGGCTCCTAAGATGCTGGAAAGGGTGTGGAGGTGTGACGGAGCTCACGGGGGTCTCCGCTGAGGCTAAGGTGGTCTGGAGAGCGACAGCGACGAAGCTCGAAGGAGCTCCGATGATGCGTCCGACCAATCGAAGATGGGTACCTGTAGGGGGTTAGTTGAATAGCCGAAGCGTGCACAGTGATCGTGGGGTGAACGTGAGTGCGGAGGGAGGCCTGAGGTGCGATGAAGGTGGTCCGGTGATGGTGCTCCGCCAAGGTGGCAGAGCTCTCGTCAGTGTGAGGTGAGGTGTGTGGTCTGAGAAGATGGAAGGGTGTGCGAGGGTGCCAGCTCCAAGGCGAAGCACGGAGGATGGTCAGAAGAAGGTGAAGTCGATCGAGGGCGGCGGATAAATTATGAGAAAAAGCAAGAAAAATAAAAAGAAGATTGGGGAGGCGATGGAGGTGTCTACCTGGGAAATGGAGCTCGGAGTCATGCTCCTGGTCGTCGCTCGAAGGCCGGTAGAGGGCCCTGAGCTCGTGCAGCTCATGGAGGAGGCTGTGGTACGGTGGGGATGGCTGTGGATCTCACCGGACAAGAAGCTCGATCTTCGATCAACGTCACGTCGAATTGCTGTCACCAAAATGAAGGTCGGAGCTAGGGGTTTCTCTCTGGAATGGCGGATCGTGTCGAAGGTTGAAGGTGACAGAGTATTTAAAGGTGGAAGGCGACGGCGCATGTGACGAAGTGGTGGAGTTGGTGGAGGTCGTGGAGCGACATGGGTGGAGGTCATGGCGTTCGAGGGGGTCGGCGAGGATGAGGGACGAGTGGGGTACGCAACGGCAGTGACAGGAGGCGGAGAGGGTGGCCGGAGTGGCTCCCAAAATAGGAAGGGGGTGGCTCGCATGCAAGGTGGGCGACATGGGATGCGGACCTTGCGAGAGGTAGGAGATGATGTCTTGACCGTTGGATCGAGCGATCCAACGGTTAGGAGAAGGGTGTAATGGGGCGGCTGAGATTGGATCAGCGGGGCGAGATCAAAGGCTCGTGATGGAGCCACGTGGAGGGCGTGGGTAAAGGCGCTAACATGCTGCTGAGATGACGCCCTGGGATTTGATCGAATGGTAGAGATTAAGGCCGGGATGGATGGTGGAGATTAAGAGGGAAAGGCGGGCATTGAAGGGTGCGGATGCAGCCACGTGGCGCGAAGAGGGCGCGGCGCTGGCGAACGGCCTGGATTGGATCCCGGGCTTGATCGTAAGGCTGAGAAGTACTACGATGATGGAAGGCCCAGATCAAGAGAGAGGGCGGGTGATCGGATGGCAGAGATGGAAGGCACGTGGCGCGCAAAGGAGCGGGCCGCGTGGCGCAATCAGAGGGCGCCATGTGGCATGCTCTGAATGGCTGGAAAACAAAATGGATTTAGAGAGAGAAGGAGGCCGAATTTGGAAAAACTCAAAACATGAAAGTTGTAGATCTCGATGAGATCTACAAGTTTTATGTTGACCAAAAACGGAGTGAGGTCAAATAAGATACAAAAATACAAGGGTACAAATATACATATATAGTACACAAAGGGCCCCAAAAACCCAAGTTTTGCATACGAGCTCCGAATTGAATGAAATTGGTCTCATTTTAAAGGTCTCTGAGTGTGTATTAATCTTAAAGTGAGTAGACCTAATTCGGAGGTTGTATGAGGTGGATATTGACATTCTAAGATCTTGGGTCTCTAATTGGGTTTGGGGTTTTATTGGGTAATTCACAGGCTAGGAATTTTTGGCCTTCTTCCTTATATTATTAACTAGTATATACACATTATAAGGAAGGTTTTATTGACTTTATAGAGGGTGATAAAATACAGATAATGAGGTGAATTATTGTGAGTATTTTACAAGTGAAGTAGGCTTCAAATTTAAATGAAAATATGGATGCTAAAATGCATGTATTGTGAATGCATGCATGAATGCTATTTATGCAAGATAAAGGGAAATATGCTGCTAAATACTCGGGAACAAGGTTATATTTTCAACTTTAAGAGTGATGAATCACATATTCATCAACCCATGTACTTAAACCTTGCTCGTCCCCGAGCAACTAAATGAAATGCAAGAGTGAAATGATTTTGGGTTCCATACCAAAGTCATGAACAAAAGTTGAAAATGGAGCTTGATTCGACCTTTGGATTAATTGTGTGGTGGAACCTCATTGGGACCTGAACTTAAGACCTAACAGACTTCAAGTTCCACAAGTCTTCTATTCAAGACTCCTCAATAGTCAGGTCAGAACAAATCCTCATACGTAAATTTCTGATGACTATGATTCTTACTTGTACTGTGTAAGTGAAATGTAACTCTCCACATCATAAATAGCTCAGAAACAACCTCCTCTAACAAGGTAACTCTAGTTACCCGATCCAGTAACTCTTTCCTCGAGGAGCGGGGTATTCCCTTCTAAGTTCAAGTGCGACCAGCTCAAGAGGAGGGGGTAGAGAGAAGAATGGACGGTAGCCAGTGTAGCTACCTATCCTGGGATGCCTGACCATTGTAGCCAAGTCATCCAGCTGCATTTTCTTTGCTAATATATATACTCCGACAGGTATTTTATTTTCACTTAGACCTGTCTGATTTTTTGGAGTTTTTGCATTTTTTTGAACTATATACAAGGTGCAACATGTACATCAGGAGTTTTTCCTCTTGAGCCAGTAGACTATCCCTCTTTTGAAGCATTATTGCAACCCACAGCATCCCGTCCTTAGATGTCAACACCACCAGACTAGGTTGAGATGCACTACCCTCCCTAGAGAAGGATGGGTGTTTCCACCCGTGTGCTACTCCAAGCTAAAGGATTCTACCTCCTCAGCACCTCATCAATGAAGAGTTACGTGCATTGTGCTTGTCCAAGTTAGGTCATTATCTAAAAGAATCATGCGTGTGCATGAGATATTCTACTTAGATTGATTAAGATGACATGTGAACATAGACTTGCGGACTCAAAGAATTAAGTCACTTGACCTGAGAAATCTTAGCTCCAGTTCCTATAAGGTTCCTCTGAAATTAAGTGGATTAAGGTCAAATCAAGTCCATCCTCAATTTCTACTCATAACTTGGTTCCGAACCCACTAGATTTTCACCTTGCATATGCAAGACATGTAGATGAGATGTAGATGACATGCTATGTAGATGAAATGAAATGCAAGACTCTTTTTCTTTTCTTTTCATATGCAGAGATGATATGCAAGAGTAAATAAGAAGCCTTTGATTTTGATTTTTACATTCTGTTACGAGTATTATACATATTATACAAGTGTATTTTACAAAAAAAATCTCCAATTTTCATCCATCACATATTTATTTCGTAATATATACAAAAATGCGTGAAAGTACGAGCTATAGGTAAAGTAATATATATACACGCCCCCTATACTTAGCGTGTGCTATGTCCTCAGAGCACGAAAACGAGGAAAAAGACATAGCTCGTGCTAAGCGTAAGAGAGCTAAAGGGGCAAAAAATGTATAGAAGTCGTCCTGCCCCCTTATACTTAGGCTCTTGGAAGCCTAAGTGTAGCAGAAGATCAAAAGTGGGGCGGACGAGGTCAAGAGGAGAAGTGGATGAATATATACAGGGTGGGCATTGGTTCTTCCCTATACTTAGGCTCAGGTCAGCCTAAGTATAAGACTGGAGTGAGTATGAGGACTGATGTGATCTGGAGGATGTACAGTGAATGGATTCAGGTGACCCATCCCCCTATACTTAGGATCTGGTCATCATAAGTATAGTCGTAGATGGAGATACATGAATTTGGGGTGAGTGGTTAGAGTCGCGGGAGGGACGGGAAGAATGTACATGAGTGATGGATATCTACAAGGGTTGTGGTCTGAATCTTTCAAGATGTTGTTGATGGCAAGAGATTACTGCTGCAAGGTCTCGTGCGCAGCTCTATGTGTATTTGATGAGTCTGTCTCGCACATGAATACAATCTCCTCAACATGGACTAACTGTTCATTGGGTTCGACGAAGTGCTTCAACAGTTGACCATTTACCAGGAATGTTGGTGCGTCATCTGCGAGATCTGAGATCTCAACACATCCACTATCATGCACCGTACGGACAATGAATGGGCCCGTCCACTTTGACTTCAATCTACCTTGGAAGACTTTCAGCCTTGCATTGAACAACCATACCTTCTGTCCATGAACAAAGGTCTTTCATCTAATATATCTATCGTGCCAACGCTTCACCTTGTCCTTGTACACCAAACTGTTGTCGTATGCTTGGTTTCTGACTTCCACCAGCTCATTCAGATCCATTTCCCGTTGTTTCTGTCCTAGGTGTGCGTTCCAATTGACCTTCTTGATTGCTCATTCTGATTTGTGCACTAATTCTGCAGGAAAATGACACGGCTTTCCGAATACCATCTGACGAATCCGAAAATGCCGCTTTTAAAAAGTTTTTTTTATCGTGTCGTGCGTTGTAGGCGGCAATCGGAAACGGTCAAGAAAATACCACAAACGAATTATTCAATTTTTAATCTCGTGGTTTTATGTTTATTTTACTTGGGCAAGTCCCAAGGTCGATCACAAGGAGGCAAAGGAACAACCTAGAGTTAAGTCTATCAAAGTTCGTGTTCGGTTTTCGAGGCGGTCTTTTTTTAGAATTTTCAATGCAATAGGGTGCAATATGCAAAGTAGGCCTATTTTAGGGACTAAAATGTGAATTAAGTCCAAACGATGTCCGAAAAATACGAAACTTGGCCGAGATATAAAATATGATGAAATGTATGCATTGTAATTTTTTTGGAATTTTTGAATGCAATATGAATTTTTTATGGATTTTAAATGCAAACAGAATGATTTTCAATATTTAATTATAATAAATATTAAACCTACTTATTTTCAAGAAATAAAATTATCTAAGATCTATCACTAGGTGATGGATCTCAGAAAAATCCTAAACCTCGAAAATGTGGGGTTTAATACCTATTAAAAATTAAATACTAAAAGATGCAAAATGATTTTTATAGGACAAAATATGTATCCAAATGCAAATCTTTTTGGGCACGATGTTAAGAATAATTAACTCTACAAGATGTGATTTTTCGGGGATTTTTAGAGCAATGGTCAATCAAAGATGAATTTTAGAGCAAGAGATGGGCAAACTATGTAAATTTTCACAAATCATTTATTTATTAATTAACCGTCAATCAAAAAAATACCCACAACAAGTCAAAGTGTAAAGAGTCAATTAACAAACATCATGCTATTTTTAGATTAAGAAAATAATGTAAAGAAGAGGTCCAAATATACGGGGAAACACAGGGGTACATGTGCAATATAAATAAATAAATTAAAATGAAGAGGGGGACTTGTTTGTAATTACCTATACCTCGGAGGGTATATCTGCAAAATTTCCAGAGGTCACGTGTTATGCACATGCCTCTGGCTGGCGGGGGTATCTGCGCTAATATTGAGGAGCTGGGGGAGTCTTCTGCAATTAACCCACGATCACGTGACAGGCACGTGACCTGGGTAACGTAAGGCAGACGTTCCCCACGCACGCGCCTCGCGCGTGCTGGGGCCTCGGGCGTAACGCCCGGCGGCTGGTGTTGGCGGAGAGGCGGAGGAGAGCGGCGAAGCTTTGGCGGAGTCGGTGGCTGCTGCTGCTCGGAAGGCGGTGAAGTAGCAGCCTAGGGGTGGCGGAGGTTGCGTCGTGTGCGGCGTGGAGGCGAAATTGGTGGCCGACAAACGGCTGTGGGTCGTTGATGAAGATGAAGGCGCGGTGGTGGTCGTCGGCTGTTCCTGGCGTGGAGTCGGTGGAGTTGAATGACGTTGGTGGTGGCGGGCGTTGGGCCAAGGAAGGCGGAGGAGCTCCCTGGTTGTGCTCCTGCGGCAGATGGCGAAGGCGGTGGCCTGGGAGGCGATGGAGATGGTGGTCGAAGGCGTTGTCGTGGGCTCGACGTTGAATCGGAGCTGGAGCAGACGCGAGGCTAGGCGGCGCTGCGACGGCCACCAGGGCCGGATCTCGCCGCGAGAAAGTGGAGGAGCGGCCTGTCACGCTGGCTCCCCACTTTACAGTGCAATCGGCGGATGAAGAAGGCACGGGGGTGGCGATGTGTTTTTATAGGATGAGGAAGAAGCCCGGAGATGGCAGGAGATCGAGACTGTGAGTCGATGGAGCGGCGCGCGATTCGCGAGGGAGTGAGATTAGATTGGCGGCGGAGATATTCGGGGGCTGTGCGGCGAAATTTGAGGGCGGCGGAGAGATTCGCGGCGGGGGATGGGATTCGCGGCGGAGGTCCCAGATTTGGGAAGAAGGCTTGGGAGGAAGATGACCAGCGGCCGTCCGATCGGCCGAGATCGGACGGTCGTGATCATGCCACGTGGCGGGTAGAGCAAGAGAATGGGGGCACGTGCGGAGCACGTGCCTTGGAGGCACATGCGACGCACGTGCGCCCCTTTTATTTTTTATTTTTTTTATTTTATTTTTATTGATTATTTATTATTTTTATATATATATATATTTTTTGTAAAATAGATATATAATAATCCCAAAAATGGCTTACACATGGAGGCACCAGGTGCTGCCACGTGTCAGCACCAGAAAATCCGCAATTTAAATATCTTGTAAAATCGAAAATAAATAGTAAATGACCTTGGATCGAAAAACTTTCTTCATAAAAATTGCTCGTCTCGATGAGATATACAACTTTCATGAAGACATCAAAACCAAAATCGATCATTTGCACAAAGTGGTATTTTTGGGGTATCCCATGTATATAGAACACCTTGATTTTGGGGTTATGTAATTTTTATGTTATTTTTGAGATCAGATAAAAATCCGGAAAAATTACGATAAAATCAAAGATAAATAAAGACACCTTATTCTAAATTTTTTGGATTTTTATTAATTGATAAAATAAGTATATAAAATAATAGGTCAAAAACCGCTAAAATATACAACATACAAAAGAGGCCCAAAACCCAACTTTCACATATGAGCTCCGATTCACTTGAACTTGGTCTCGTTTTGAAGGTAATTGAATGTAAATAAGTTCAAAAGTGAGTAGGATTAAATCAGACACTGGATGGGGAAGATATGAGGGTTTTAGTCCAAAAATCCTGAAATTAGGGTTTGGGTTTTTGGTCCACTTATTTGGGTTAGTTATTTTTTTGTATTTTTTATTTATTCTTATTAGTGATATGTATACAGTGGAGGTAGTTTTGTATTATTCGGAGTTAGCATGAATGAGTTAAAAATCAGGGAAGTTAGGCTATTTACAGGTTGTTTTGGCTTGGATTCTTGGCTTCTTATTTTGTGCAGATTTTTGTGCTAAAATGCAATTCTTATGAAATCAGGCATGAATGGTAATTATGCAGAATAGATGCTAAAATGCTGTTGATTTTAAGGGATTTGAGCTTAATAAATGAGATTTAGAGTGATGAATACGAGATTCACCATCCCCCTATACTTAAAGCATGCTCGTCCCTGAGCATTAAAAAGATATGCCATGAAGTGAAATGAGATTGGGTTCCATACCAAGACCATGAGCTGAGGGTGAAAATGAATCTAAACTCAACCTTTGGATTATTTGTGTGTCGGAACTTCTGTGAGACTTAGAATTTTAAAATCAACAGTCCTCGAGTTCTACAAATCATTGCTTACAGTTTCGGCTCAGAAGTCATCTTAGATCAATCCTCTTCCCAAAGTATACTCTATGAACATTGAATAGCTGACTCTTGTGTGTGAAAGGTTTTATCTCTTCCCACTCAGAATGCCAGACTACTGCGCAAACCTCCTCTCCAATAACTCGTCCTCGGGGAGTCAGGTATTTCCTTCTAAGGTCTGTCGTGCTGTGTTCACAATCGAATTAGGGGGAGAAGATAGAAGAATGAGAAAAGAATTGGAGGGTGGCCAGTGTAGTCACCTCTCCTTGTGAAGATAGCCAGTGTAGCCAAGTCTTCACCAAGATCTGCAGGTTTCTTGAAGCTTGGACCTTTTTGGTCAGATTTTTATTTGGTAGAATGCGTCTTTGTATTTGGAATTTTTGGTGGTTCTGCTTGGATCTTGTTTTGCCCCTACGGATATAGCATCTTTTTGTTCCGTACATTTTTTGGGGTCTTAGAAAAATTGTGCCCAGCCGTCCATCCCTTTTCCGAAGCTTTATTTCAACCCGTACTCCGGTCTTTAGATTTCCACGCTACCAAAAAAGAAACTCACACAGTCTTCCAACATCCCGTCTGAGTTGAGCTAAGTGCATAGTGCGAGAGTACAAATTAATTCTTTATTCCAGAGTTGTACCCAGAATGAAGAGACCAGGTTAGACACTAAGAGTCAAACGTTGTACATTGTCATGTGGAACTCAAAGAATTAAGTCAAAGACCTGAAGACTCTAAAATCTTATTTCTCGGTGAAGTTCCTCTGAAAATTAGGTGGATTAAGGTCAAGTCCAGACCACTCTCGGTTTCGGCTCATAACTCGGTTCAGAACCCAAAGACTTTTCACATATGCAAATGTGATGCTTGGATGAAGTGCAGGTGTGTGAAATGCAGACACATATTTTATTTTGATTTTTTTTTGTTTTTGTTTTGAATGAATAAGAAGCCATTTTTCAAAAAATTTGAGCATAGTCAGTGTTAGTGGCAAAAAGGTTTTTTTTTAGAAAAATTACCCACCCCGTAAATACATATAGACTTACGCGCAAGTACGAGGTATGGCTAAAATATATACAAAGTATATATACAGACCCCCCTATACTTAGCGAGTGCTGTGTCCTTAGAGCACAAGAAGCGTAAAGAAGACATAGCTCGGGCTAAGCGTAAGAGAGTGAAAAAGAACAAGATTTACAAAATCGCCCCCCTATACTTAGACTGTGAATAGTCTAAGTATAGAAGAAGAGCGAAAAAAGAAAAAATGAAGCGGTCAGGGTATGTGAATGAGGAGAGTATATACAGGTGGACGTTGGTTCCCCCTATACTTAGGCTTTGGTCAGCTTAAGTATAAAAGAAGGGTGGAGGCGAGTCGATCTGGAGATGGAGTGTGATGGTATATATAGATGGCATCGGTCCCCCCCTATACTTAGGCCTTGGCCTAAGTAGAGGAAGAAGCTGTACAAGGAGACCGATGTGGTCGGGAGGGAGGGTGGGTAGCCGATGATTAAGGCGGTTTTCGGCTAATCTTCTTGTGAGCCTGTGGTGGGAGATCGTAATGAGTTTGAGATGAAGTATATGATTCCCAACTATTATCAGTGTCATCCTCAGAAAAGTCATGATGGATAGTGGACGAAGTGTTTGAGTCAGATGAAAGATATCCATCATCAGAGTTATCCTCAGAGGAATAGTATTTGAAAGTGGACACACTCCAGATGTTCATGTCTTTTTGTTTCCTCAATTGTTTCCTCAAGATTCGTTCCTTTTTAAGATCAATCGATTTGTCCTCAGATGAATATTCAGATGCTCCGGTCTCAGTCATCTCATAAGAAATAATTCCAATGTACTTGTGGAAGGTAGGAGCATCAGCTTTGGATGAGTAATAATTAGGAACGGGAGTTGTCCAACGAGAATTGAATTTTGGATCCTTGCGAAGATATGGCTTTAGAGCTGCCGAACAGACTTCACTCATGTAGACTACCTTTTCCGGACCTGATGAGGGATCATCAACCGATTCCTCTTCCGAAAGATCAAAGGTGACTTTATTTTTCTTGTTTTGTGAAGATGTCGGTTCACTTGAGTATCCAGATGAGTATCCATTACTGTTCTTCTCCTTGGTCGGTGTTTGAGCTGCAAATTTGTTCTTAGTCTCGTGGATGTTGGTGCACTCTCGATTTGGGAGGATTTGATCAAGACAATCAGAGTAGGTTGCCCCAGGGTGCGACCATGCATATGTCTCAGGATCGTAGTAGAAGGATTTGTCTATGTCGAGATCCGCAGGAATTGAAATACTGGGGAGAGTTTCTAAACCAATGGTCTCAACAATCACCACTATCTCAGGTGTCGTAGCGGGGTAGGGCTCTTCTACCTCTTTATGTTTGCGGTTGTTGGGGACTTTATGAGTTGCCTCAGAAAATCGTGTTTCCTCAAAGACTGTGTCAACTCGAAGTGCTTCCAATGCCGTGAAATTTATTTGCCGAGTCTCACAATCAATAATTGCCTTAGACAATGCTAAAAATGGTTTCCCAAGAATAATTGGAGACTGGGTGAACTCTCCTTGATGCTCAATATCAATGATAGTGAATTCTATTTTGAGCGGAGCACCTTGTAATATCATGATGACAGAAATGATTCCTCTCGGTCGCTTTATTGATCGGTCCGCCAATTGAACAATCTCCCGTATCTTCCGAATCGGTCCGAGTTTGAGTTCCTGAAATACAGAGGTCGGGAGGATATTGATCGGTGAATCATCATCAATACGAGCATGTGTGAAAATTGTGTCTTTTATTCTACAGTCAAATCTGGGCAACCGCTTCACAATGCGGCTCTTGGTTTTTCTTCTCAACACCAAGGAGGAGGCCATTGACAAGATATGTCTTTCGGTTTTTGTTCTAATCCGTCCCGACTTTTTGACTATTACTCCGTCTGTTAAAAATTTCTTAAGGTCGGGGAAGTGTTCAATGGCCTTTATAATGGGAAGTTCAAAAATCAAATGTTTTTCCAATGCTTCCCGTAAAACAGGATCCAAATTCCTCAGGTCTTCTTCAGATTCAATTTTTATGAGATTTTCTAGATTTTTTATTTTTTTGGTATTTTTGAATATTCCCATTTTTTTGGCATTTTCTGTGTGGTGTGGTGATGTTGTGTGTTTCTCAAATGAGCAGGGGCTTTGATGTTCAGAGTAAAGGTTAGGGACATAAGCATTTCTAGGGGAATAATGATGAGCGGAAGTATTGATGTTTGAATTATCCCTAGGTCTTTGAATATCCTCAAAATTTTCATCATGGAATCCAATCCTTTCCCCATTCATATTCGAGTCACCATAGAATGATATTACTCGGTCGGCAAATTTTTGAAATTTATCCTCCATCAATTCGAATCTTGTTTTCATCTTTGAAACATTATCCTCAAAATTCTGTTCATGATCAGTCATGGGAGCATTCGATTTTTGTTCAATGATTTCTTCTTCCATTTTTTCTGTACGTGCAGAGAGGAGAGTTTCTTGGAATATCCACCATATGATCATTATTTTTAGAAAATATCTCCTTAATAATTATGGGAGGAGGTTGCTCATATGATGTAGGCATGTGTATTTGATCTGAGTAGAGTTCAATCCTTTGATCATGATTAGTCAGATCTTGAGATTGTGGAATCAGCATACAGGGTTTATATGTGTCTAGGAGGTCAGTCCAGTCCTCTGTATGTCTGACGAGGGGTATGTTGTGGTCAATCCAACGCTCATGATCTTTAAATGCATTTCCTTTCATCTGGGTTTGGTTTTTCTGCCAGTCATGGGACTTAAAAGGGTTTTGATCCTGAAATGTTTCATTGGCGAGAAACTGAGAATAAGGCGGTTTAGTCCAAGATAGTAGGTGGTCATGTGTAGTTGGATGACTTGAGTAAGGATTCAATGAGGTGGCCGAATTCATTTGCGGTTGAAAGTTTCCCACAAATGTTGGAGGATTATTAAAAAAAGAGGATGTAGTTGATTTGGGCCAAACCGAGATAGATTTGTTTTCATAATGATGTTCGGTTATTTTTAAAGGAGTTGAAAGAAATGATGGGTTGAATCTGAAATTTGGAAAAATTTCCATGATAAGATTAAAATCAAGAGATGAGAGAGATGATTGTATGGGATAGAAAATTTATCAAATGTGCGGCTATTGATCTTTGATATCGGTTCACGCACACCAATACAAACACAAATCAAACCCCGGGTTCACCAACTCACACAATGAAGCCGTACGATTTCGGCCATTATCTTTTCAATTTTAGTTGGTGATAATTCAATCTTGGTGAAAATTTAGCGAGCTGAGATTTTGGATTTGGGCTCTATCCTTAAGTGTCGTCTCTCGCTCACTCAAAAAAAATCACCCAAGGTCGGGGTTACTCTCCCGCAAAAATTCTTGATTTTATGGGTTATTTGAGATCAGATATATTTAGCAGTCCAGATTTTAATGAGGTGATCACTGAAAAATTAGATGAGCACAAATACACGTCTACCATCCAGTCCCAATTTCCTTTAAAGTTATGTTATAAAACAAGAGAGAGGAATTCGAGAAAAGCCGATGCACGCGGAAAACTATGATGAATGCTCAGTTAGAAGACTTACAGTGAATCCTCGCAATCTCCATGTGGGATGCTAGACAGAATTTAAAAATTATTCTATATGATGTGCAAACCGATGGAAAAACCGCACCTAAGCAGAAAGTTCTATTAGCGAGAAGAATTGATTTAAATTTGGCTAAGTTGAACGATCTATGTGCGTCTCAATTAAGTGCAGTGTGGCTTAAGATCCTACGAGCACAAGCAAAAATATAAATGCTCTGAGAGCCGTATGTGCAGGTCTATCCTAATCGCCACTCAAGTCGGGGCCCACCCTCTCTGGAGAGTGAAACAGGCCACGACACACCACAGAATAAAGTCAGAGGTCTTTCTACACACGCGAGAGTCCAAACAGACACCGCTATAAAATTACAAAAATTTAAAATTGCAAGAAAAAACCTAGACTCTACGCTCTCTCACGACTCGACTCGATCTTAGATTAATTACAGTTTTTGCAAGAGTCGGTGAAGTTGCGTCGGTTATTGAAAACCGCTCCACGTACAAGGTACCTCACAAAAAAATAAGAGAGAAAATGTAAGAGAGTGACTCAAAAATATATGAAAAATAAAGGCTGAAAATAAATTGCAGGAAAATGAAATTTACAATGAAAAATTCGGGGGTTAGACTACCTGAATGCGGAAAACCGGATAAAAAAATTTTTAGACAAAAATCTAAGCCGTTTGCCTCCCCGGCAACGGCGCCATCTGACGAATCCAAAAATGCCGCTTTTAAAAAGTTGTTTTTATCGTGTCGTGCGTTGTAGGCGACAATCGGAAACGGTCAAGAAAATACCACAAACGAATTATTCAATTTTTAATCTCGTGGTTTTATGTTTATTTTACTCGGGAAAGTCCCAAGGTCGATCACAAGGAGGCAAAGGAACAACCTAGAGTTAAGTCTATCAAAGTTCGTGTTCGGTTTTCGAGGCGGTCTTTTTTTAGAATTTTCAATGCAATAGGGTGCAATACGCAAATTAGGCCTATTTTAGGGACTAAAATGTGAATTAAGTCCAAACGATGTCCGAAAAATACGAAACTTGGCCGAGATGTAAAATATGATGAAATGTATGCACTGTAATTTTTTTGGAATTTTTGAATGCAATATGATTTTTTTATGGATTTTAAATGCAAACAGAATGATTTTCAATATTTAATTATAATAAATATTAAACCTACTTATTTTCAAGAAACAAAATTATCTAAGATCTATCACTAGGTGATGGATCTCAGAAAAAAACTAAACCTCGAAAATGTGGGGTTTAATACCTATTAAAAATTAAATACTAAAAGATGCAAAATGATTTTTACAGGACAAAATATGTATCCAAATGCAAATCTTTTTGGGCACGATGTTAAGAATAATTAACTCTACAAGATGTGATTTTTCGGGGATTTTTAGAGCAATGGTCAATCAAAGATGAATTTTAGAGCAAGAGATGGGCAAACTATGTAAATTTTCACAAATCATTTATTTATTAATTAATCGTCAATCAGAAAAATACCCACAACATGTCAAAGTGTAAAGAGTCAATTAACAAACATCATGCTATTTTTAGATTAAGAAAATAATGTAAAGAATAGGTCCAAATATCCGGGGAAACACAGGGGTACAGATGCAATATAAATAAATAAATTAAAATGAAGAGGGGGACTTGTTTGTAATTACCTATACCCCGGAGGGTATATCTGCAAAATTTCCAGAGGTCACGTGTTATGCACGTGCCTCTGGCTGGCGGGGGTATCTGCGCTAATATTGAGGAGCTGGGGGAGTCTTCTGCAATTAACCCACCGTCACGTGACAGGCACGTGACATGGGTAACGTAAGGCAGACGTTCCCCACGCACGCGCCTCGCGCGTGCTGGGGCCTCGGGCATAACGCCCGGCGGCTGGTGTTGGCGGAGAGGCGGAGGAGAGCGACGAAGCTTTGGCGGAGTCGGTGGCTGCTGCTGCTCAGAAGGCGGTGAAGTAGCAGCCTAGGGGTGGCGGAGGTTGCGTCGTGTGCGGCGTGGAGGCGAAGTTGGTGGCCGACAAACGGCCATGGGTCGTTGATGAAGATGAAGGCGGGGTGGTGGTCGTCGGCTGTTCCTGGCGTGGAGTCGGTGGAGTTGAATGACGTTGGTGGTGGCGGGCGTTGGGCCAAGGAAGGCGGAGGAGCTCACTGGTTGTGCTCCTGCGGCGGATGGCGAAGGCGGTGGCCCGGGAGGCGATGGAGATGGTGGTCGAAGGCGTCGTCGTGGGCTCGACGTTGAATCGGAGCTGGAGCAGACGCGAGGCTAGGCGGCGCTGCGACGGCCACCAGGGCCGGATCTCGCCGCGAGAAGGAGGAGGAGCGGCCTGTCACGCCGGCTCCCCACTTTACAGTGCAATCGGTGGATGAAAAAGGCACGGGGGTGGCGATGTGTTTTTATAGGATGAGGAAGAAGCCCGGAGATGGCAGGAGATCGAGACTGTGAGCCGATGGAGCGGCGCGCGATTCGCGGGGGAGTGAGATTAGATTGGCGGCGGAGATATTCGGGGGTTGTGCGGCGAAATTTGAGGGCGGCGGAGAGATTCGCGGTGGGGGATGGGATTCGCGGCGGAGGTCCCAGATTTGGGAAGAAGGCTTGGAAGGAAGATGACCAGCGGCCGTCCGATCGGCTGAGATCGGACGGTCGTGATCATGCCACGTGGCGGGGAGAGCAAGAGAATGGGGGCACGTGCGACGCACGTGCGCCCCTTTTATTTTTTATTTTTTTATTTTATTTTTATTATTTATTTATTTATTATTTTTATATATTTTTTTGTAAAATCGATATATAATAAGCCCAAAAATGGCTGACACGTGGCGGCATCAGGTGCTGCCACGTGTCAGCACCAGAAAATTCGCAATTTAAATATCTTGTAAAATCGAAAATAAATAGTAAATGACCTCGGATCGAAAAACTTTCTTCATGAAAATTGCTCGTCTCGATGAGATCTACAACTTTCATGAAGACATCAAAACCAAAATCGATCATTTGCACAAAGTGGTATTTTTGGGGTATCCCATGTATATAGAACACCTTGATTTTGGGGTTTTGTAATTTTTATGTTATTTTTGAGATCAGATAAAAATCCGGAAAAATTACGATAAAATCAAAGATAAATAAAGACACCTTATTCTAATTTTTTTGGATTTTTATTAATTGATAAAATAAGTATATAAAATAATAGGTTAAAAATCGCTAAAATATACAACATACAAAAGAGGCCCAAAACCCAACTTTCACATATGAGTTCCGATTCACTTGAACTTGGTCTCGTTTTGAAGGTAATTGAATGTAAATTAGTTCAAAAGTGAGTAGGATTAAATCAGACACTGGATGGGGAAGATATGAGGGTTTTAGTCCGGAAATCCTGAAATTAGGGTTTGGGTTTTTGGTCCACTTATTTGGGTTAGTTATTTTTTTGTATTTTTTATTTATTCTTGTTAGTGATATGTATACAGTGGAGGTGGTTTTGTGTTATTCGGAGTTAGCATGAATGAGTTAAAAATCAGGGAAGTTAGGCTATTTACAGGTCATTTTGGCTTGGATTCTTGGCTTCTTATTTGTGCAGATTTTTGTGCTAAAATGCAATTCTTATGAAATCAGGCATGAATGCTAATTATGCAGAATAGATGCTAAAATGCTGTTGATTTTAAGGGATTTGAGCTTAATAAATGAGATTTAGAGTGATGAATACGAGATTCATCACCATCCGGAAGGGGGAGGTTCCTAACAGTGTCTTGTAAGTTATCCTATAAGCCCATAGGACTTGATCCAAGATCTGATACCAGTCCTTCATGTCTGCGCGAACAAGCTTCTGCAATATAGTTTTCACCTCCCTATTCGACGCCTCAGCCATACCATTAGTCTGTGGATGGTAAGGGCTAGTGACACAGTGTTCGATGTCGTAGTCCTTCAAGAGTTTCTTCACGTCTATGTTTACAAAGTGGCTACCCCCATCTGATATAAACATTTTGGAGATCCCAAACCTAGAGATGATATGCTCTCTAATGAATTTACAGACAATTCTGTTGTATGTGGCTCAGGTTGAGATAGCCTCCACCCACCTAGACAAGTAATCTACCACAAGAAGGATGTATTCAAATCCGTGGCTAACAGGAAATGGGCCCATGAAGTCGATGCCTCAGGCGTCAAAGACATCACAAATGATGACAGGCTGCATCGACATCTCATCCTTGGAACCAACGGTTCCTCCCTCTGGCATACTGGGCACGACTTCGCAAAGGTGATGGCATCGTGAAGCAGAGTCGGCCAGTAAAAGCCACACTGAAGTACCTTTCATGCAGTCCTCTTCCCGGAGTGGTGCCCTCCTACCTCCAACCTTTGGCATAAAGAAAGGACACTCTGGTATTCCTCCTGAGGAATACACCGTCTCCAGACACAATCCGGTCCTTCAAAGAAAAGGATCGGATCCTCCCAATGGTAGTGTCTAGCATCCGACTTCAGTTGGTCAATGTGGCTCTTGGGCCAATCTCCGGGAACCTTCTTGGAGACAAGATAGTTTACGATATTGGCATACCATGGGAGTGAGTCGACAACAAAAATTGATTCGTCGGGGAAGGAGTCTCGAATTGGTGAATCCTCGGAAGTATTAAGATCTTCGAGACGGGAGAGATGATCAGCTACTACGTTGTTCTTTCCAGGTTTATCACGAATATCCAAATCAAACTCCTGGATAAGCAAAATCCATCTAAGAAGACACACCTTCGCGTCCTTCTTTTCTATTAAGTAACGTAGCATTGTGTGGTCAGTGAACACAATTACCTTGGATCCGATTAAATAAGATCTGAACTTGTCCAAGGCAAACATTATCGCAAGCATTTTCTTTTCAGTAACTGTATAGTTACGCTGAGCGGTATCAAGCACCTTGCTTGCGTAGTGTATTGCAAATGGGACGCCATCCCTCCTTTGTCCTAACACAACCCCAATAGCAAAGTCTGAGGCGTCCATTATGATCTCAAAAGGCAGAGACCAATCTGGGGCTTGTAGGATCGGGACGTCCACGATCATTCCTTGCAATAGCTTAAAGGCCTCAAGACATTTGTGATCAACAATAAACTACATGTCCTTGCCTAAAAGCTCAGTTAGCAGACGTGCAATCTTAGAAAAATCCTTGATAAACCTTCGATAGAATCCGACATGCCCGAGGAACGACCGCAACTGTTTTACGTTGGTTGGTGGCTGGAGTCGTTTGATCACATCCATCTTGGCAGAGTCAACCTCTATTCCTCTCTTGGAGATGACATGCCCCAACACAATACCCTCTGTCACCATGAAGTGACTTTTCTCCCAAGAGAGCACCTGATTAACCTCACAACAACGTTGAGGACTCGATCCAGATTCCTAAGACAGGAATCGAAAGAATCGTCGTGGACCGAGAAGTCATCCATGAACACTTCCAGGAATTCACCGACCATTTCGGCGAATACAGCAATCATGCACCTTTGAAAAGTACCGGGAGCATTGCATAACCCAAAGGGCATGCACCTGAAAGCGTAGGTACCAAAGGGACATGTGAATGTGGTCTTTTCCTGGTCCTTCAGAGCTATGACTACTTGATTGTAGCCCCAGAACCCATCCACGAAGCAGAAGAATTATTTCCCCACTAATCTCTCTAGGATCTGATCAATGAATGGTAGGGGGAAATGGTCCTTCTTCGTCGCAGCATTCAGGCATCTGTAATCCACACAGACATGTCACGAAGTGCGTACTCGCGTTACGATCTCCTCTCCGTCTTCATTGGTGGTCGTCTGAATTCTCGACTTTTTCGGGATAACATGGATCGGGGCCACTCATTTAGAGTCGGAGATGGGATAAACGAAACATGCGTTGCACCATTTCTCTATCTCCTTCTTCACTACCTCTCGTAAATTTGGATTCAATCGATGTTGGAATTCACGAGAGGGTTTAGCTTCATTCTCCAAGTAGATATGGTGCGAACATAGAGCGGGATTTATTCCGTAGAGATCGGAGATGCTCCAGCCTATCGCCTTACGGTTTTTCTCCAGGATGTCTAGTAAGCGAGATTCATGCTCCTCGGTCAATCGCGAACTGATGATGACCGGATATTTTTTCTCTTGTCCTGCAAGGAAGGCATATTTGAGTGTTGTGGGTAAGGGTTTGAGCTCAGGTAATGTGTGATCATCGAGGAAGTCTGGCTCAATCGAATTTGGTTCAATTTTGAAAGTGGTTTGATCTGTCTCTGAAATTACTGCCACCAAGTCATTCGGCTCTGGAGTCGAATCGTCAAAGGTCTCCATGCAATCGGCAAAAGCCATGTCCGACTCGTCATCCTCATCTTCTGATTGTCCTAAAGAGGGAAGGACTGACAGGCCCAGCTAGACCTCTAAGTCATCGAAGATGTAGGGGGATGCAAATTCTGAGCTGTACTCGTCTCTAAGGACCTCGCAAACTGACTCTCATGCACAAGATCTTATCCGGAGGGGAGGGACTCATCGATGCTGGCTGGGTTCTGTCTCCATAGCCCAACAGTGTCTACATGAATGCAGTCTGCCTTGGATGAAGAGTATTCGGTGCTGGATTCTGAATCAGGTCTCTGCCATCTGGTCTGCTTCATCTCTAATTCCTCATCTCCACCTGGAGTTTGGAACTGGATTTCCCTGATCTTATAATCAAACAAGGGCCCCGCTGTTCTGAGGAAGGGCCTACCTAGTATGATATGGGAATCTCTCCAATTACGAGGGGTTTTCATATCTAGGATGGTAAAGTCCATCATGTATTCTTGACCCTCTATTTTGATGACAACATTCCTCAATTCTCCTTGGGAACTCTTGGTTGACTTATCAGCGAACTGAAGGAGGGCTCTAGATTTCCTAAGAGGTCCGAGATTAAGCCGCTCATAGAGGGTTGTAGGCATTAAGTTGATTGAGGATCCATTGTCTAGAAGAGTGTGTACAAACGCAGTGTCATCAACATGCCTCACCACATAATGTGCACCCATGTCTCTTCGTTTCCTTGGAAACGAGTTCTTTATTGTGCAAGTCTTGGCTACTGACAGGACGTGTTTCTCTACATGGCTTTTGATCTTCATGCTAACCCTAATAGGTGTGCATCTCACCTTAAGGTATTTTTGGAATGCATGTGTCATTTCCACATACTTGTCAAAGGGGATCGCGACCTTGATATATTTGTTGCAAAACTCTGTCATCTCAGGATCATCTTTTTGGATTTTTTTAGTTTTCTTCTTTCCACCCTTAAGAACTTGGGGGAAAGGGATTATTGACTCCAACTCAGATTCTGAAACTTAAAGATTTTCATTCAAAGTGGGAACTGAGTTCTGTACAGAACTCGGACTCTGACTATGATGAAAAGAAAACTGTTGGTGCAAAACCGGTGATGCATCCTCCACAACTATAGGAATTTCCTCCTCAGATGGAGGTACGGACTCTTCATCGATTTCAATGGACTCCTTACTGATGCAGTTCCCTTGCTTCTTTGAGGACTCGGAAGTCCTCTTCTTCTGCCGGTGGTGGTGATGGTGGTGTTGCTCCTCTGCCTCCAAGTTCTCCTCAGGTAGAGACTTGGCAGCTTCTTCCTCCGGTGCCCGTGCCCGATCAGGTACGATCACGGTCTTTCCGCTCCTGAGGGACATATGGTTTACATTATCGTACAAAAGGATCTCATGTTTAGATGAAGAATTATCTGAATAGTATACCTGATCTCGTGATCGGTTTTGGCTTTGGTTCAAGCTGTTCGGGTTGGCCTGAACTTGAGTGGGAATTGGGGTCTTTGGCGCCATCTGCTGGTCCTGGGTACGAGAAACACGATTCAGTTTGGTTCTCATATCCAAAAAGTCATTCTAGATCTATTGGACCCTATCAGTCAGGGTCTGGATCGCCAAGGTGAGGGACTCCAATTCGGTGGGCTGGGCTGGTTGATGCTGACTTGAGGATGAGTTCCTGTATTGGCCCTGCTGGCCATGCCGGTACTGCTGCTGCTGATGGGAAGGTGACAGGCCCTGCTGGCCCGAGTGGAACGTGCGCTGCTGCTGTTGGTGCTGCTGAGGCTGGTACCCTCGTTCGGGCCTGGACCGAACAAAACAGGGTGCGGGGACGAATCTATTTTCCTAATAAGATAGGGAAGATCGGTGAGGTTGACCGTTCTCTATCCCCGACTGTCTGCCGACAGGATCATGACTGTACCACAACTCATTGATCTCGAACACCTGCGGAGGCTCCTCGTATCCTGTCTCAACTTGTGGGGATGTGTGCTGGTCCTGCTGAGTGTAAGTTTGCTCCTCTACCCAGCTATTGAGGCCCCAGTGCATGTTCATGTACAAGATGGACTGGGTGCACAGGTACAGGTGGTGTAGAAGGGGCAAGTAGCTTTATCTTAGCTACCTTCTCAATAAGTTCCTCCAATTGCTTCGGCAATCTCGAGAGAGGCTCAAGGTCAGTGACCCTCTTGTGAATCTGCTCGACCATGGTTAACTTGTCCGCGATTATCCCCATGCTAGGGATAAGGTCGTCCGTCAGATTCGTTATAGTCCTCCAGGTTGTCTCGTTGGAGAGGCTCGAAGGAGACAACTGATAGGCCCTGGTGGCCTGAGATCTGCCTATTTCCGACATCTACTCTAGGATCTTCCATACGGCGTCTTCATTTTTTTTCAGATAGCTTCCTCTACAGGCGGTACTCACTAACCCCTGCATCTCCGAGATCATGCCACAAAACAAGGTCTGGACTAAGATCGCTCTGTCCTGAGTATACCATATCCCATTCACCTCCCAAACTGGTGGAGGCTCCTCCTGGACTGTCTCTGCTACTGGAGGTGGCTGCTGGAAAGAGTGGCAGTAGATTGGGGGCGGCGGCGGTGGGTGCTTCCCCCACCGCGCTGCGTTACTTTTTTTTGATTTTTTTTTTAATTTTTTTTCTTTTTTTACTGTTTTGATTAAAAGTAAAACTGCTGTAATGAATTTTTTTTGTTTTAGATTTTTCTATATTTTTTTTGATTTTGTTAAAATAGGAGGTAAATAATGTAAAAAAACTATGATGACGGTGATGAAGTGGATGATGTGGAACTAAATATGTGGTAACGTGATATGTTAAAAAAAATTGCAAAGGTACAAATGATGACAAGATGAAAACAAAAATACCTACGATGGACGCGGGCGCCTATGATGTGCTCACGAGAGAACGGTCTTCGCTCGAATCGCCGGCGTGCGATGAGCTCGAGCAGCGCGCGGTTGCGGCTGCGATGTTGGCCAAAAAGCCAACGGATCACACCGGAGAGAGGGTCGTCGTCGCTCGACCGCGGTTGCGTCGCTGTCACCGATTCAACTCCGGGAACTAGGCTCTCCTCACATAAAGATGGATCAAAAGCCAAAATGAGGAGAATGACATGTATATAAAGATGATGGAATGGGAGGTTATTAAAGTGGTGGAGTTGAATGGGAGGTTGTATTATTAATGGAGTTGAATGGGAAGTTGGGAAAATGGTGGAATAATGGAGTTGAATTGGTGGTTATTATAGAGAATGGAAATTAAATAATAAATAAATAAATAAATAAAGTTGTCTACCTTAAATACAATAAAATAAAAAGAGAAGAGAAATAGTGGAGAATTTACAAAAGAAGACAAAACACCATGTACATTTTTTTTACTTTTCTAATATGTAATTTTTTTATCTTTTTAATAAGAGATATTTACAACGAAAAAATACAATAAAATAGTATAATTAAAATACAACACAAGTATGATTTTTTTGTACTTTTAATAATTAAGAAAGATATAATAAAAAATGAAGAAAGTATGAATATATACATAATGTACAATGTACATCTAGGTCCCAAAACCCAACTTTTGCAAATGAGCTCCGATTTTAATGAAACCACTTCCGTTAGATAGATAATTTTCTAACTTGAACTTTAAAAGTGAGTTTGGTGAATCTGGAGTTTATACGTAGCGGGAATTTAGCTTGGAAGTTGGACTTTACGGCTTTTTCTCTTTGGGATCTAGGAGCATTTATTTGAGTTGAAATTTGTTTTGTATTTTTGTATTTTTATATATATTTTTATAAACAAGTTAGAGAAAGAAATAGACATAAAGGAGTTGAAATTAAATTATTAAAAATACATGAAGTTTTGGGCTATTTACATGTATAAAACTCCTTATTTTTGCGGCTTTTTATGTGTAATTTATTTTATACAATCTAATATACAATAATTAGTGTATTTTATTTACAAGAGTCATTTTGTTAATTTATGTATTTTATGGACATTTATTTGGGATTTTGCTCGGGGATTTTACTAAGATCAAGGTATTGCGATGATGAATCGCGGATTCATCACAGGGACATTTCTGAATAAGGTCATTAAACCTATCCCAGGCCTCATGGAATGGTCTAGAGGTTCCCTGGGAAAAGCTAGTGATATTGGTTCTCATCTGATTTGCCCTACCAAGTGGGTAGAACTTCTTTAAGAATAAGTCCTTGAACTGCATCCAGGTTGTACATCTCACCCCTAGGTTCTTCAGCCAATGTGCTGCATTATCTCCTAAGGCAAACGGGGTGGCCTTCAGTCTGATATAATCCTACCCAACCATAGGATGACTAAGATTGTTGCAAACCAGCTCGAAGTCTCTGAGGAAGGTGTATGGCTCTTCGTTCGCATTTCCATTGTACTTCGGCAGCAAGCTCAGGAAGTGGGGTTTCAGTTCGAATGCTTCAGGGGGGACCTTGGGTGCTAGACAACTGTATATCTCGTTCTCTGCTGGATTATAGGCGTCCACCATCGGTCTGTGTATTCCTTCAGCTTCGATCACCTATCCCAGACTAGCCGTTAATTTTACATTAAGTTGTTCATCTCTAGCCAACCGGGCTAAGACCTGAATCATCAGGTCCTCTCTGTTTTCCTCCTCTTCAGGGTTCTTCTTCGGTATTGTATCCTCTGGTCCTGGGAAATGGAATTGGTCTTGGTTAGAGGACGTATCAAGGAAGGGGTTCTTACCGAGGCGATGGTCTTCCTCGGTAAGCTCAGAGGAGAGGAAAGGGTTGGTTTGAGAGTAACCACCCTGGGTGTGAGGGATCCAGAACTCAAGAGGTCATGAGTTATGGGTGTTCCAAGTTACGCTTGGACTGGTGAAGATGAGTTTTGTGGGGGGCTCAAAGAGAGATTGGCGAATAAGGAGTCGATATCCCCCCAGTCAGTCATCTTGGATTGGCAAGAAGAATCGGGAGTTCTAAGTGAAGATGGGATTTTACTCCTACCTGAAGCAAGCAATTCGATCCAAAACATGTATTTTCACACTCAACACGGTGAAGGACCCGAAATCGAGTCTGATTAGTCCGGTTGATTTTAAATGTGATTTTTCAAGCAAAATAGCAGGGAGTTACGCGACTTATAGGGAAGTCGGTTCAGAGCCGGATGCATCTTCCATGTTTAACCTGTTGCCTAAGATACCGTCGGTCCTTCCTTTCTTCGCTCCTATCCAAAGTTGATGGATTCAAAGACCTGCCTCTATCTACCTGCAAGCAGGCAGAGGCTGACAAGGTCGGAACTTCACCCCAAGGGGTTACTGACAACTTGTCGCGAAGTACCGTAATTTCACCCCTATCCACCTGAGACAAGCGGAGGCTACTTGGTACCAGTCACTGAACCTGAATAATTCAACTTGTGATATTTTCTAGGATCAGTTGGAACGTGATATGGAAGGCGGGGATTTGGGCTTTGCCTTAAGGTGTTCACACACACTCAAGTACCCTCACTCAGCCTGAAAATAGGGTCGGGGATTAATCTCCCGCACGTAGAATTTCCGATATGCTTTCCATCTTTTCGAACATGGTGGGTGACTGTTTGTAGATCTTTATGGATGATTTTTTGGTCGACGGTGATGGGTTCAATGCTTGTCTTGACTGCTTAGACCGTGTACTTCAATGTTGTATAGAGGTCCATCTTGTATTATCTTAGGAGAAGAGTCACTTCATGGTGACTCAAGGGATGGTGCTTGGCCATATCATATCCAACAGTGGCATGGAGGTCGATCCAGCCAAGGTGGATATCATCAAGAAACTTAATCCACCATCCAATTTGCAGCGGTTGCGGTCTTTTCCAGGGCATGTCAGTTTCTACCGACAATTCATTCATGATTTCATTCATATTCCTGCCCGCTTACTGATCTGCTGATGAAAGACACCGAGTTCATTATAGATGATAAGTGTCTAGCGTCATTTAAGACTCTCAAGGGATTAGTTGTTGAGGCTCCTATCCTTCAGCCACCCGATTGGTCTCGCCCATTTGAGATCATGACGGATGATTCCGATTTTGCTGTAGGGGCTATGCTAGGATAGAGGAGGGATGGATTGCCTTATGCCATACACTACGCTAGCCGGACTTTGGATGTCGCTCAGCGGAACTACATCGTGACTGAGAAGGAGATGCTAGCCATAGTCTTTCCTTTGGACAAATTCAGATCTTATATTCTTAGATCCCGAATGACGATATTTATAGATCACACCGCCATCCGATACCTCGTGGCAAAGAAGGATGCCAAAGCTAGATTGACCAGATGGATCCTTCTACTCCAGGAGTTTGACATGGAGATTATGGATAAGCCTGGAGTTAAGAATGTGGTGGCGGGTCACCTCTCTTGTTTAGAGAACCTAGAGGATTCCGATCATATTGCACCTATTACAAAGACCTTCCCAGATGATGTAATACTTGCTATCGTCTCGCTCCCATGGTACGCCGACATTGTGAATTATCTTGTTGCTGAGAAAGTTCCACAAGATCGGCCTAGCCAATGACTTGAGACTTTCCTTGCGACAGACAAGTCCTACCACTGGGAGGATCCCATCCTTTATCATGAGGGAGGGGATAGCGTCTGGCGTCAGTGCATTCCTCAGGAAGAGCACCATAGCATCCTCACATACTGCCACAAGCTTGAGGCAGGAGGACATCATTCTAGGAAGAGGACATCACAGAAAGTGCTCCAATCCGGCTTATGGTGGCCTACCTCTTCAAGGATTCTGATGAATTCATGAAGAGGTGTAATGATTGTCAGAGGATGGGCACCTGTGGACAGAGTGATATGATGTCGATGCAGCCCATTCACTTCTGTGAGGTTTTTGACGCATGGGGCATAGATTTCATGGGTCTATTCCCCAAGAGTCAGGGATTTGAGTACATTCTGCTTGCTGTGGATTATGTGAGTCGTTGGGTTGAGGCCATCCCCGCCCGAACCACAGATGCTAATACCGCTTGCAGATTCTTGAGGAAGAATATCATCTCATGGTTCGGGGTACCTAGAGTTTTGATATCTGACGGGGGACTCATTTCATCAGCGAAAAGGTAAAGGCCCTTGCTAACGAGTTCATCATTGGCCATCGAGTTGCCACTCCGTATCACCCTCAGACTAATGGTCTTGCTGAAGTATCAAACATGGAGATCAAGACTATATTGCAGAAGGTCATCCACCCAGACCGAAAGGATTGGTCACAGCTTTTGGACTCGGTCTTGTGGGCCTATCGGACCTCCTTCAAGACACCTTTGGGTACATCTTCCTTTCACCTTGTTTATGGCAAGCCATGCCATTTACATGTGGAGATCAAGCACAAGTCACTATGGGTAGTCACTGAGTTATTATTGGATCCCAAGAGTATAGGAGACCAGAGGAAAGCATAGTTGGCATCCCTGGAGGAATTGAGAGATACATCCTTTTCGAGTAGCCTACAATACAAGGAGAGTGAAGATATGGCATGATTGTTATATCAAACATAAACAGTTTGAGCCGAAGCAGAGAGTGTGGCTATTCGATGCTAGGTTGAGATTATTTCCAGGGAAGTTATAAAGTAAATGGAAGGGACCATACTTGGTCTGAAAGGTGCAAGACAACAGAAGCATTGATATATTCGAGTTGTCATCTGAATCTACCTTCGAGTTAACGATCAGCACCTGAAACCATATCTTGATCATGATCTGTTGATCGTTGACGTTGCCCCTATTCATTTTGCATGAGATGTGGTCTTTGACTCTCATCATTTGCATCTCATGCCTGATTATCACTTCTCTTCCGCAGTTGTATAGATCCAGTTGTCCATATCATTCATTCTTTTTGTCCAATACCTCGTCCTCAGCTTATGATTTATAATCTGGGTGTGATTTACCCTAAGTATAGGGGGGTATCAGACTTGTGATTATTCATTTGATTCTTTTTACCTCTGTTTTGCTGGCTATACTTAGGGATATTTTACCCTAAGTATAAGGGAGGTAAACCATGTACATCCTAACCCTCGATTTTCCCCTTGTGTACAGACTTCTATACTTAGGATTACTCGATCCTAAGTATAGGAGGATCACCGACTCGTATTCATTTCAGTCTTTTTGTCATTACAGCGTAGCATTCTTTTCACTTCCTAATACTCAGCATGAGTTATATCTTCCTTTCATCGCTCTTTGATCACTCTGAAGACATCGTTCGAGCTAAGTATAGGGGGTGTCGTATATATTGTATATATACTTTAGCCATAACTCGTACTTTGTGTGAGTGCGTTAATAAAATAAAATGGCTAAAAACTACAAAACTAAAAATCACAAAAATTTCAAAATTTTTGTTGCATATAAAAATCTTTCTTTTACATGGATATATGTAGATAGCTTTTTGTACAAACTATTTTTATACAAATGTTTGTAAAAATGTTTTGATTGTAAAGCCTTTGTAAATGTTTTTGTATCAAAACTATGTATGTAGTGCAATTTTTTTGAAAAATATTTAACAGATAAAATTTTGCAAAAATTTGTTTGCAAATGCTTGTAAATATTTTGCAAAGCTTTCTCTTCCTTGCATTCAAAAATTTTCATAAAAAATTGCATATTTTGAAAAATTGCATAAAAAGAGTTTTGTGTGTATATATATATATATTTGCTTGTATATTCTTCTGAATCATAGTTGACATTTAAACTAATCTGGAATTAAATTGAAAAAATAGAGCTTGGTTAAGACCGTAATCCATCTAACTTCAGAGGAACCTTATAGGATTTGGGGTTAAGACTTTTCAGATCCATAGCGACTTAATTCTTTGAGTCCACTAGGCTATGTTCACATGTCATCTTAATGAGCTTAAGTAGAACACTTAACAATGCACGCATGACTCTCAGAGACAATGGTTTGACTTGGACACGTACCTTACACATAGCTCAACACGGATGAGGTGGTGAGTAGGCAGAATTCGTTGGCTTCGGAGTAGCATACGAGGGTAGTACTTCTAGGCGGAACCTCTCGTCTTCCTTTAGGGAGGGATGCGCATCTCAACCCGATCTAGTAGCATTGAGGTCTAAAGACAGGAGTCTGTGGGTTGCAATAGAGCTTCAAAAGAGGGATAGTCTACTGGCTTAAGAAGAAAAACTCCTTATGTACATGCTGCACCATGTAAATATGTTGTATATATGCACATTGAAAAAAATGTCCAAAAATATGAAAAGCTCTAAAAAAAGGGGACAGACCTGATTGAAAAATAAATTGCCTGTCGGAGTGTATATAGTGAATAAGCAAAGCTTATGTATTCCACCTTCTCATCTCATGGAAGCTTGCAGTTGGAGACTTAGCTACACTGGCTTTGCTCCAAGGGATAAATAGCTACACTGGTCATGGTCCATTCTCTTCTTTTCCCTTTTCTTGAGTTGGTTGAACATGAACTTAGAAGGGAATACCCTGCTCCTCGAGGAAAGAGCTGCTAGACTGGGGAATTAGAGTTACCTTGTTGAGGGAGGTTGTTCCTTTGTCATTTTTGAGGTGGGGAGCTACATATCACTTACACAGTACAAGGAAAGATGCATAGTCATTAGAATTTGCGTATGTAGACTTGCTCTGATCTGGTTTATTGAGGAGCCTTGACCATAGAATTGTGGAACTTAGAGGCTGTTGAGTCTTAAACCTATTTCCCAATAAGGTTCCGACAAACTAATAATCCAAAGGTCTGACTGAGCTCCATACTTCAATTTAATGAAGATAAGTTTATAATCAACCTTGATTCCTTTTCTTTTCATTTCTTTTTGATTTTCAATTCTTTTTCAAATAAGTGTTTGCTAAGGGACTAGCAAAGGTAAAGTATAGGGGGTGATGAATCCATGATTCTCACTCTTTATTCTTTTATTTTATCTCTTCTTCTTGGCAAAATACCTTGTAAATATATGTAAATATAATAAGTTAGCTTTCTGCATGGCATTATTAATATTGTAAATTTAGCATGTATTTTTTCCAAAAATAAAAGAATAAAGGAAAAGAATAAGAATGATGTATTTAGAATAAATACAGAGTGACCCAAACCGCAATAGAAGGTCAAGACTTGACCTGATCGCAAAATAGGTCCATAGGACTGGCAGTGCAGTCTGGGGTACGTCTTCTTTTGTGTCCCGTGCTAGGAAGAATTATTCTTGTGTCTATTGTGTATTGTATTTATCACATATACTTGTATATATTATTTATTTATTTATTTTTGATAAAACCAAAATTATTTCATTCTTTTACACCCTTGTACATAGTTCTAATAATATTAAAAAACAAATAGAAATCAGAAAAATAAAAGAAAAATGAAAATAAAATCCTCAATTTATTGTAAAAAATAAACATGTATACTATACACTCACTATTTATTGTACACTCATAATAAGTTGTAAAAATAAAATAAAAATTATTTTATACTCCTAAAAATATGTTGTAAATAAATAAAATATAAAATAAGGGTATTTTTGTAAAAATAATAAAATAAAATACTTGTACATAATACATAGGTATAATAAACTTGTATATACTACTATATATTGTATATACATTAATTTATTTTTCATAAAAATAATTAAAAACCATAAAAAATACTTCAAAAAATAATAAACTTTTTTTTATTTTATACATTTTTATTTTTAAATTCATTTGCTATTTTTTAATTGAATTTCCCTTATTTTGTAAATCCTGATTTTCTCATTGGTCCACGTCAGACCGTTGACCTCAGCCAACAGTCTCTTCTAGCCGGATCGGGTTGTCCTCCCTCTCGCTGGAGCCACTTCTCCGAATTTTTGCGCCTGACTTTGACCTCCGTTCCCCTCAATTCTTCGCATGATTCTCCTCCTAGGATACGTGACCCTCGCGGATCCCTGGGAAGGATCGGATCTTCTTAGGGTTGCATGCTTTCCTCCGATCTTTCTAGACCCTGGGGGACCCCATAAAACCTCTCTTCCAGCTTCGCCAGCCCCTCAGCTCGTCCCTCGTGTCCCCTTCCTTCCCTATACACCTTCAGTGGAGTGACAACCACTCGAGGAGCCGTTTAGGGTCGCTTGGAGGTGCTCGGAGACTCGAAGCTCACTACGTGGCTGGAGCTCCGCTGCGTGAAGCCTCCCGACCAATTGCAGCTTGGTTGAGGCCAAGACCAGTCAACCATGCCTGAATCTCAGGAACACGTTCCAAACTTCAAGTATCTTTTTTATCCTCGCACTTTCCATGTTTGATCGCATCTTCCCAGTTTGCTCCGCCATCGTTTGTCGGCTCTGACCACCAGGTCTGGAGCCCATCATCCACATACCTCCGTTCATATCGACTCGCCAGATCGCCATACATCTTCCCACGCAACCTATTCCCCCTAAGGCTCGACCATCGGGTCAAGATTAGGAAGGGTCTCCTTCCTCTGCGTTCGCCGGAGACCCAACGCCCATTCCCCATCCCTTCTCTTGTTCCCTTATGCAATAAACCATTGTCGTAGCTTCGCCTTCGAGCGTCATATCCTTTGCAGGTGAAGGTTCGTGCGAAGGCACCCAGTTGATTTACCAGCTGACCTGACGGAGTAGCTCCAGGTGGGGCAACGCCGCCGCGCACATCCAGTTGTCGCCGCTCCATCGGAACCCACCACTAGACGTGGAGGAGCTTCACGAATGTGCTGGACCTCTCAGCGACATCAGTGGGCCGGTGGATCTTTCTCCACGGCTGATTGAAGGTTGCCCAGGACCAGTTCTTCCAGCACCTTCAGCCACCGTCTGATTGGGACCCCCTCTTCCAGATCACATCTCCACCGTTCATCCACCCCCTTTTGTTAGAGGCATCAGATCCACGTTTAACGACCATCAAGGCCGACATTCCTTGCGCCATCTGATCTCATCAGAAACCATCAGACCCGTACTCCTGATCCACGTGCTTGGGCCATCAGATCCTTAGCAGAGCAGATCAAAACTGTCGGCAACTGCCTTCACGAGAGCATGTCACGCGTCCCGCGTGCTCCGTACATGCCTGCACGGGTATCTTTCACTCTTCACCCTGCATGTTTGGTTATTTCACCTTAGTCCATTAAATAAATGTCGTAGCTTGGAGCTTTTGTAGATTAGACCTCGTAGTTTATAATATTTGCACTTTAGTCCCTCTTAGTCTGTAGTGCAAGTCCACGTGAGCTTTGGGATATTTGTACTTTATGCCCTGTGTTTTTTACTATTAATGAATGGATGCATGTTTTTAGAAATCGCATAAACACCTCTGTGTGCCCAATATTGAGCATGTGCGTGATTTGAGTGGGCTTTTACAGATTAGACCCTAAGCTTTCAAATTGTGTTCTCTATTTGGTCTGTGAACTTAATATAATTGCGATTAGGTCCATGTGAACTATGCCTAATTGCACATTGTGTTTTTGACTTAATAAATATTAAATTAATTCAAAAAATTACGTAATTTACCATTGACTCTTGTTAGTGTGTAACTTTTCTATGATTTTATTAGATTAATTTCTTTGCATTTCTTATTGTTAAAATTCAAAAACCTTCAAAAACATCCCTGTTTGCCTAAAAACCATAAAAATTCTAAAAATGTTTTAAAAATTCTATAAAAATTTCTGTTATGCCTTTTTAGTGTGTTTTATTTCCAGTATTATTTTTGTTTGAAAATTCACTCTAAAAATCCTAAATTACAAAACACCTAAAATCTTATAAAGATCATATAAAACCATAGAAAACTCCAAAAATTCCATTTTCAATTCCCGTTTGTAGGGTTATATTCATATTTTATCATAAAATTACTATCTAAGACTTTAGGGTGTTCTAAATATTTGTAACTTGCATTTAGTTCTGATTGTGCACTGCTTGCCTTTTTTAACTTTATTTGATTTTTATAAAACCACAAAAACATCAGAAAATCCCAGAAAATTAGCAAAAATATTTTAAAATCTCTAAAATTCAAAAATATTTTTATCTGGTTTTTCTGAGTATTTTTAGTTATTTAGAAAAATCAAAAAAATATCTTTGTACTTGATTTCTCTTATTTTTGTTGATTTTGTTTTCTTATTAAAAATTAAAAATTTAAAAAATTAAAAAACACTATAACTTATTATATTTTGAGAAATTTGATTACTTCGTATTATTTTCGTGCTCCTTGTGTTCGACTCTAGTGGTTAATACAAGGTAAATAAAATAGCGAATCGCTTACATGTGCTGATTGCTTGATATTTCTTTTGAGTGGTTGTTTTTTCTTGATTGAGCCCGACTGATTGATTGGGGTCGCAACGACCTTAGATTTTACTTGATACTTAACCCTGATTGATCGACCGCTCATCACCATCCACAAACCTCAAGTACTCATAACATATGTTTCAAATGCCTGAAGATTCCTCTCAAATGCAAGTGATCTCATACTCAATCCAGATGGCTGACAAGGAATCCTTGTCATTACGATATATTGTTTTTCCTCTCATCATTTTTTGTTTTACATCGATTTTGGTGACTTCTCGGTAGATGTTACCCCACCATTTATTTTTTTGATTATAACATGAAACCATATCCGTCCACCCATTTGACTACCTAGAGAAGTTGATAATTTGACCATGGTCTCGATAGTGAGATGAAATCTCCCCATCCTTCTGCAAAAAGAGCATGGGACACCTTCGTTTGAAAATCTCCACACTTAGTTTTCCTTAACAATAATTGAGCAAATGATTTGTAGATGTCATGACTGCATCATGAATATCCAAATTCAAACCGAAAATCGAACTTGCCTCGAGGTCAATAATATATTTGATAGATCCTCTCAAAGTTCACCTTTGATATAATGACCTTTTTGTTATTTTTTACAACATTCAAGCTCGAACCATCTCCTGACAGGATATTCGAGAAATTTGTGACATATTGCCTCTCTTTTTTTTCCCGTTAACAACGATCACTAGAAATATGATTTTATCATAATAAGTATATGTTACCACATAAGATACATAAATTACAACAATAAGCAACTGTCATAACAATAAGTATTTTCATGAAGAGGAGATATAAACTATACCAATATTTATTCATTTAGCTCAGAAACCTCAATAAGAGAACAATGTGGAAAAGAGAAACAAGGGATGAATCTAGAGTAATCAAATAAAGTAGAGGGATACATAATGCCTTCACAGTGAGGAGATGAGATGAAAAGAAGATGGTTTCATGGAAGATGTAAATGTGGGTGAACAGAATTTAAAATGGGTCAAGTCACATGTGGTATAGAGGTGTAAGAAGAGAAGAGGCTTGCGTGGAAGAAGCAGAGATGGATGATAGAGTAGAATTGGAAATGATGAAGCCACATGTGGCATAGAGGTGTAAATCCCATACCATCAAAACTACATATGGAGTACTTGAGTGATAAAGCCCACTTTTTAAAGGGATACCTCATGTTAAAGAGACTTACACCTTCATTTATAGGGGGTAAATTTGGATCCATACATAAACCTTAGGGTGGGAAAGTGTGCTTATTTCTAGAGAGGAAAAATGAATGTCTTCAAGTATGACGTCTCATCCTTGGTTTGCTCAGGGTCTGTTTGGTTATCGGGTTACCTTGGGGTAACCCGATTTACCCACCTCCATTCCTGGATTGGAATTCCATCACAAATCAATGTGACATCCCATCACATTCCTTATTCCAACCCTCATAACATAACCGTCCAAACAACTACTATTTGACGAACCATAGAAAATACCCTTAGTTAATTTGTTGGAATTAACGCTTAATTTCATTCGTTGCAGGCAAACAATTCAGGATGGATCAGAACGACCACTTAAATAATGTGTCAATTAGGCAAGTGATCAATTTATTTTTTTACTTGGTAAGTCTAAGGTCAAACTCATGGAGGCAACCACCTTCTTAGGTTGGTTTACAATCGATCTCGAGATTAGGTTTTCAAAGAGATTTTTATATATTTTTTACGTAATTTAATGAATGAAATGCAATTTTGGCAAAGGGTAGAGATTAAAATTCAATTTGAGACCAAATTAAGTCCAAAAATCCTCAAACTTGGCCAGAGGGTAAATTCTGATGAAATTAAGCTACTATATTTTTTTGAAAATTTTGGATGCAAAATGAATAATTTATGAATTATTAATGCATACAATGAGATTTTCAATAATTAAGTATAATAAATATTAAATCTATTTATCTTTAGGAAAGAAAATTATCTAAGACATATCACTAGGTGATCTATCTCAGAAAATTCTAAACCCTAAAAATGTTGAACATATTAAAAAATAATCATTAAAATACACAAAATAATTTTTATAGAGCAAAATATGTACGTAAATGTAATTCTTTTTTAGCACAATATAAATTACAAATAATTCTATTATTGTTGAATTTTTGGCAATTTTTAGAGCAAGATTAATTATTTATGAATTTCTAATCGTAGGTTGGGCAAAATGTGAAATGTATCACAAAAGAAATTATTAATAATTAACCACAGAGCATAAAAATATAACAATCATGCCACAATATAGAGAATTAATTGAGAAACACAATACTATTTTTTGATAAATATAAAGATGACAAATAAAAGTTCAAATTATAGATAGAATATAGGGGTCTATTTGCAATACAGAAAATGAAATTAAATAAAGATAATGCAGTGGATGGCTAAAGTGTAATTACCGAGCCCTATGGGAATTGTCTACAAAAATCTCAAGCGGCACGTGTGCAGCACGTGCCCTTGGATGGCGGCTGGACCCGGATGGAATCTGGTGGAATGTCGGGTTTTTTTTTGCAATTTTCCCCTCCCTCATGTGAATATCACGTGTGGAGGGTCTCTATGGTAAATTAGCAATAGTAGGGGTTTTTTGATGCAAAATCCCCTAGAGGGGGTGGTGGTCACATGCGATTCGACTGAATAGGAGGGCCTTCTTTGCAATTAACCACGGGGGCATGCTCTGGTTCAGGTGACCTCCTCCTTGGTTATGATGCCCAACGGTGGACGAGCGGAGAATCCCGCAGCAGTGCGACGATGCGGAGGAGCTCCTGGCATGGTTGTTGTGGCTGACACACGACCGTAGGTTTGTGGAGAGGAGGGCGGCGCGCACTGTGGTGGGATGGAGATGCGAGGACGGCGCAACAACTTCGAAGGTGGTGAAGAAGCGGTGATGCATCAGAGGCGAAGGGCTCGATGATGAATGATGGTGTAGATGAGCGCGCCAGAACCGCGCGAGGCTAGAAGTCAAAGGTGTGAGATAAGGCGCATGAGTGGATGAGTCGGGGGTCGAGATGTCGGTCGAGGATGATGGCAGCGATGGTGTTTGGTGGAGCGGGTTCGTTGGAGGCGTAGTGGAGGTGGAGCGTGATGGTCACTGGAGCGTCGAAGCAGTTTATGGACCTGCAGGTGTGCTAGAGTGGCCTGAGGACGAAGGCGGAAAAAGAATAGAGGAATAAGTTGAAAACATAAGAAGGAAGAGAAAGTGAAATGGTGTGGTTCGCTTGGGGTGGAGGAGGCGCCTCTCCTGTTCTCACTTTGATCAGAGGCTGACGCAGGCCTCTGAGAAGTTTCTGGTGATCTCACCTTGTACCATTTGTCGTCGAAGGAGATCAAGGGCCCGGTCATCGGCCCTTGTCACGGTTGTCGTTCTTTCTTTCTCTCTTGATCAGAGATCGGCAGATGATGAGGCGCGGGGTCATCGAGTGGTATAAATAGGAGAGGATTTTGGGTTGCCGACAAGGGGATAGAGACGGTGATAAGATGGTCGGTGGTCGCGGGTAGTTTGTTGAAGGGATAGGATAAGGCGAGGATGGGGTCATCGGTTTGGGTGGTTAGAGGCGTAGGGGACTCGAGAGGAGAGAGAAGGGTTGATGGTGGCTGAGAGAGGGGGAAACGACCGGAGGGGATAAAAGGGGAACGAGAAGAGGAAGCAGGTGCGGTGGAAGGTTGGGGATGCATGTGTGGGGCACGTGCGTCGGGTGAGAGGAGAGAGATTGAGCGGTGGAAGAAGGCGGATCTGGGGCCGTCTGATCGGCCGAGATCGGGCAGTCCAGATTATGCCACGTGGAATTATTATTATTAATTATTTTGAAAAAAATAAGCAAAAAATAAATGCAAAAAATGAGTGACACGTGGCGGCTCTAGGAGCTGCCACGTGTCATCTCTAGAAAATTCGAGAAGTAAAATCTAAAAATAAATAAAAAAGAAATAGCAAATGACCTCAGATCCGACCCGGACCCGACTCATTTTGTTTATGGCGGGTTTGGATTTAAGCCTGAAATTTTGAAAATAAAATGAACTTAGACCCAACCCATTACTCCATATACTTAAATAGACTTGGACCAAACCTACTCAAACTTGTCTCGACCCGACCCTGGTCAATCCTACTCTAACCCACCCAACTCATTAACCAAAGAGACCCTCAATGTCTCACCCTCACCGCACATCATGGCCCACCCAAAAGACCTCCCTTCCTGACCTCACACATGTCCGCTCAATCGTCTCGTCGGGTCCTCCAACCAATTGGTTCAAACCGCTCCCTCCCATCCCGGTGCACGAGCTGCGCGATGGAAATGTAGGGCACCCGCCCCCCTACCTGACCTGTTCCAAGCTGTTCACACCATCCTCACCTCTTCCCTCCCAAAAATCCAAGCGCAAGCCAGCTGGATCTGCCGAGATCCCGCGGAGGATACCACGTGTCCCTCCCTCACGCTATTCTCCTTTCCCTCCTTAGTCATCACCACCCTCCCCGCCTCCTCCCGCCCCGGCCGTCCAACAAGACCCGAGGATCACACCGCCTTCAAGCTCGACGATCCCAAGTCCCGTGGCCAAAAGATGAGCTTCCGGGAGGAGAGCAGCGGCGGCGGTGGCGGGTGGGATGACTCCGGCCTCAAGAAGCCTTTCCTCCACACGGGCAGCTGGTACCGGATGGGATCCCGGCAGTCGAGCCTCCTCGACAAGCTTGGGAGCTCCTCCGCCGCCGTGATCCGCGATTCCTCCGTCTCCGTGCTCTTCTGCACACTCATTGTCGCCCTTGGTCCAATCCAATTTGGATTCACCGGTGGATACTCATCGCCCACACAGGACGATATCATCAAGGACTTGGGTCTCTCCATATCGGAGGTGACGTCGTCATCTCCCCTCTTTTGATGAAGTTGTGTTGCCTAATTGTGTTCCTTCTTTCGCTCAGTTTTCGGCATTTGGCTCTCTATCTAACGTGGGGGCTATGGTGGGTGCTATAGCGAGCGGGCAGATAGCCGAGTACATCGGGCGGAAAGGGGTGAGATTTGTTGACATTTGATGGCTGATTTTGTTATATAAGCAACCATATAAATAGCCTTTATTTCTGACTTTTATTGATTATATTTTTTTGTTGATGCAATTGATTTGAAACAGTCATTGATGATAGCGTCGATCCCGAATATCATAGGCTGGTTGGCGATATCTTTTGCACAGGTTTTAACGAATCATCTACTTCTCTTGATGGAAATAGTTCTCTACCATGGTCTGATGTTGCTTCGATACGCTTTGCCATTACAGGATTCTTCGTTCCTGTACATGGGTCGGTTATTGGAAGGATTCGGTGTTGGTGTCATATCATATACAGTTCGTACAATATCATATTGATTGGGCTCTCTTAGCTGAGCTTTTACCGACCATCTCATGATTATTCTTCTAAACCTGTCAGGTTCCTGTATACATTGCAGAAATAGCTCCTCAAAACATGAGAGGAAGCCTTGGTTCTGTAAATCAGGTTGGTAGTTCATTTCCCGACCCACGAAATGCACTTCTCCTTCCGAGCTACTAATGACTGTCATTGGATGTGCCTCTTGCTGCTGTGTGACATCCATTCCAGCTCTCAGTAACATTGGGGATTATGCTGGCATACCTCCTTGGTCTGTTCATTCACTGGAGGGCGCTTGCAGTGTTAGGTAAAAATATTATCATACCCTGTGGTACAGACAGAATGGTCATTTTTTTGCTGCCAACTTCACTGTGAATGCTGAAGCCATTTTGAAAGATTTCCCTGTTGAAACTCTCATGAGTCGACTCTGTGATTTTGACTGGTCTCTGTAATTCAGAGAAATGTTCTTCTTGTTGCATCCATGAAACTTTTACTTCATTGATATGAATATTTAATGTATTCTTTTAGGAATACTGCCTTGTACAATTTTGATACCTGGCCTATTTTTCATTCCAGAGTCTCCTCGGTGGTTGGTATGTTTCTTTGTGCAAAGATGTGAATATGTAAGATGCAATTAAAAGGATTCTAAGTCCATTTTAATTCTAATGCAATATCATTTCGCACAGGCAAAAATGGGTATGATGGAAGATTGCGAAATTTCTTTGCAAGTTTTGCGGGGCTTTGACACTGACATCTCCGCTGAGTTAAATGATATAAAGGTGCTGCAGAATTTAATGTACTTGTATATTGTATCTTCCCATCACATCTTAAAAACATTGGAGTTCCAGTCACACTTTTTCTTTTAATTTGAACTGTGCAGAGATCTGTTGCATCCACTAGTAGAAGGTCCACTACAGTACGCATTGCTGATCTCAAGAGAAAAAGATACTGGTTTCCTCTTATGGTTAGTTGGTCACTTCACCAAGTGCTTGTCTCTTTATGTCAACTATGAGATGAAATTTGTCATTTCTCATTATGCAGATTGGGATCGGGTTGCTTGTTTTGCAACAACTTAGTGGAATCAATGGAATCCTGTTCTATGCCAGCAACATATTTAAAGCTGCCGGTAAATCTACAATATTCAAAATAAGTAGTAGTTCCGGGCAATTAGCTGCTATAGAGAGTGACCAATTAAATTTTTATCATGATCACTAGCATTTTGCAGTTTTTATCAAAATCTTTTTAGCATTTTGTTGACTTTTCATCAAAGCAGTAAGCTTGGACAATGATAGATATGAGTTACATGCAAGGGATTCAAAGTTGCGAAAAAGATATAAAAACCATGGGAAGGGGGATACAGATGGAGAGGATTTGATAGAGGGAATGGATCCCATAAAAGTATATTTATGGAATGTTCCTTAAATATTATCCCCAGAAAGAAGGGTTTGTCTGAGGTTTTAAAAATGTGAGGCACGTCGAAGTGGTTTCCTCTCTGTTTTCATTGCGACAAGGTTTAATCCTCACTTTATAGAGAAAAACCTCCATAAAAACCAAATTAAACAAAACTGTATTTCTAAAAAAAATCCTAAGTTTAGATAGCTATACTAAAAACATATTCTCATGCCATTTTCTGCAAGAATATCAAGCTTCAAATACCGAATTCAACATTAATGTTTGCAATCTTTGCGAACAATACTATAGTTCAAATCTCCAATGCCAATAAAAGTTCAAAGCACATGAGATTTAAATGTCAAAATATAGTTTAACTTATGTGAGTGTTTTTAAATCCTCTTAACTTAACGTCACGTTGCGTTTGTCTGATAGGCCCCCGTCCAGGGGTGGCTACGACTCGGGCTCGGAGGACTTTGCGGACTTCATCAACGGCCTGGCTCTTCAAGACTTAACGGCATCGGATGTGAGGTTCACTTGGAGGAATTCTTCCTCCAAGTCTTGCATCGACAGATTTCTCGCGTCGATGGTTTTCATGGAGCTCTTCCCTCTGTCGGTGGTCCTCTCTAGGCCCCGTGCTTTCTCGGACCACACTCCGATCATCTGGCATTCCAAGGAGTCTTCTCCGGTGGCTGGCTTCTTCAGATATGAGAGGTGCTGGCAGCTTGAGGATGATTTCCGTCTGCTGGTGTCTTCTTCTTGGGCGGAGGCTTGCGAGGGTCGGTCGACGGTGGAGAGGTTTCAGAGGAAGCTTGTGCGTCTCAGAGGCGTCCTGTCCTGTTTCAAGAAGAGGTCGCGGGAGGCTAGGCTGTCTGCCAGGAAGGATGCGGAGGCCATCGTTGCCGAGTTGGACACCTTGGAGGGGCTGAGGGAGCTCTGCTCGGAGGAGCTGCTCTCCAGGTCTGCGGCGGTGGCCGCGGTCGAGAGGGAGGAAAGAATGAGGGTGGCGGAATGGCGCCAGAGAGCGAAGCTGAAGTGGATCAAGGAAGGAGACGCAAATTCCTCCTTCTTTCACAGGGTCGCATCTAATAGGAGGCGGTCAAACTGGATTCGATCGATTTCCTTCGGGGGGCGCGAGGTGGTGGGCGAGGAGGCGATTGGGAATGCGGTGGCAGACTACTACAGGGCCTTCTCTTCGGTTCGTTTAACTCGTCGCTTGTGCTGGTTGGGGGAGGAGGACTCGATGCTCTCGTCCGCGAGCTGTGCGGAGCTGATTAGGGACATCTCCTTCGACGAGGTCAAGGCTGCTGTCTGGGAGCTTAATGCCGATGCCTCGCCTGGCCCCGATGGCTTCCCTATTGCCTTCTACAAAGATTTCTGGGGGGTGGTGGGCTTCGAGGTCTGGGAGGTGGTTAAGGAATTTTGTACGGGAAACTTGGGCTTTGATGGGATTAATAGGGCTCTTATTGTTCTTATCCCTAAATCTCATTCTCCCGTTGCAATTGAGGACTTTCGGCCGATCGCGATTTCTAATGCCTTGTACTTGATTGTTGCGAAAGTGTTGGCGAGGAGGCTTGCGGTGGTGCTGGATGATCTTATCCATCCATCGCAGGTGGCTTTCATTCCTGGTCGCAGGATCTCTGATGTCACGGCTCTTGCCTCTGAGATGGTCGACAGTTGGGTGAGGATGGGGAAGCAAGGGATTCTTTGGAAGGTGGACTTCGCGAAGGCGTATGACTCCTTGGACTGGAGCTTTCTTTGGTCCGTGCTGCGGGCTCGTGGATTTCCGAATGTATGGATCTCCTGGGTGCGACGATGCGTTACCACTGCATCCTTCTCTATCATGCTTAATGGTCGTATCGCTAGTAGCCCTTTTCAGCATAGGAGGGGCGTTCGGCAGGGGTGCCCTCTGGCACCCATGCTTTTCGTTATTGCGGCGGATGTGCTTCCAAGGATGGCGGATAGGGTGGTCGTGTGTGGCCTCTCATCGGGATTCTCCTGCGACTACAAGAACACTCCAACACTCCAATATGCGGATGACACCATCGCCTTCATCGAGGGGGGTCTGGAGGAGGTCAGAGGGATGGCGGTCACTTTGTCGATCTTTAGTGAGCTCTCGGGGCTCCGCATCAACCATTCCAAGTCCAAAATGATTCCTTTCAATTGGGAGGACCAGTCCGCGACGGCGTGTGGCGTGCTGTTGGGAAGTCCACCTTCTTCTCTTCCGATCGACTATCTGGGCCTGCCGCTGGGCGCGAGAAGGCCAAGATTGGTTCATTGGAACAGGGTGATGGACAAGGCGGAGAGAAGACTTGCTGGTTGGAGTGCGGCTATGCTCTCCCGGGGCGGCCGTCTCGTTCTGATCAGATCGGTCCTTGCATCCATTCCAGTTTATTTCCTGTCGAATTGGGCGATCCCGGTGGGGATTAAGAGGCGTCTTGAGGGCCTTATGCGGAGCTTCCTGTGGGGAAGAAGGGGTCACGCGTCGCGGGGCATCCATCTGGTGGCTTGGAAAGAGGTGGCCAAAAGAAAATTCGATGGTGGTCTCGGCATTCGAAGGCTTGATCTGGTTAACGACGCGTTGATGCTTAAGTGGGTCATCACACTTTGGGGTAGCGCCAGCGGGTTCTTTCCTTCTATGCTGCAGGATGTTCTTTCCATCGGGGTGGACATGATGCGGGACGCCGACTCTATGCGCTCTGGTACCCCTTTCTGGAGGGGGATTGCTTCGACGGTGAGGCGCTTCTCTCATTTGTTCAAGCCGGCGCTGGGGGATGGTAACTCTTTCCTTTTCTGGCGCGACACATGGGCGGGGGACAACTCTCTGGCTTCTTCTTTCCCCCGTCTTTGTGCACTGGCATCTGACTCTAGGGTGTCGGTGGCGTCCTCTTGGAGCGGGAGCGATTGGTTCCCTACCTTTGCTAGCAACCTTTCCGACGACCGATTTGATGACTACTTAAGGCTTCTGCAACAGCTTTCGGCTGCGCCAAAGCCATCGTCTAATAGGGATCATTGGGTTTGGCGCGACGGCACCCTCTCGTCAAGGCGGGCCTTCAACGTCATCTCGCAACACCTGACCTCTGACCGGAACCTTCTATGCAAAGATCTTGGGTGGCTGTGGCGCTTAAAGCTTCCGGAGAGGGTGATTTTCTTTCTTTGGCTCTTGAGGCGTGGGAGGGTCTTGACCCGAGATAGATGTGCTAGGTTTCTCTCGGGCGCTGACTCTATGGACTGTGTGCTGTGTGGCGAAAATGTGGAGACTCTGCAACACTTATTCTTCCTTTGCCCGAGCTCTGGTACTATCTGGGAGGACCTCAACGTTACTTGGCTCAACGCATCCTCGGCTGACTCGTTTTGGGCCTCCATGCGTTCTGGTGCTGATCGGCCAAGGAGGGAGTTGCTTCGCCCGTTCGCTTGCATTTGGGCGCTGTGGCTCGCTAGGAACGCTAAGATTTTCAGGGGACAAAGGTTTTACAGGGAGAATGTTTTAGCACACGTTGATCTGCTTATGAGTGACTGGTTGCTATTGTAATTCATGTTGCGTGTGCTGCGGGATCCTCTCGATCCTTTGTGCCTGTACCTCTCTCCTTCCTCCCCCTCTTCTCTCTCCTTTTGATTTTAATAATATTTGGGGCGAACACCACGGCGTGCTTCCCCCGAAAAGCTTTGGTTTCAAAAAAAAACTTATATACACCCGCATCATTTATATCCTTGTCATCGTTGATCCTCTTGAATTATCTGCCCTTGATGCTTGGATCATCCTCATCGTCTTCATTAATGCGTCCACTTTTGTGTATATCATCCTCTTCTCTATTTGTTGAGAAAGATGCCGTGTTTATTTGATATCCCTAACCCTTCTTTTATAGAAGGGTTTGTATGATTTACAAATGTGTCCACAAGGACATGGAAAATATAAAGGAAATTTTAAAACATAAAAAATGTTCTCCCTCAACATAGAGCCTAGGCGTCAATCATGCTAGTTTGTCACATAAAGATGATGATTTTTTGGAAGCCCTTTCAGGAGTTTGCATGCCAATTGAAGTTCACAAGTTCAGTAATTGAAGCTCACAAGTTCAGTAGGGAACCGTTTCAAAAAAAAAGTTCAGTAGGGAACACTAATCTTCCTTTATGTGATAACAATGGGACAAGGTGATAATTAACCTCCATATGCATTGTCCTTTAATAAAATACATGATTGGATGCAATTAGATGGCAAAATGATTGTCGTAACAATTAGGAATGTTAAGAGTAGTCTTATAGGAAATATATCTTATTATATTTCTCTCTTTAAGCTGTTTCATTTTCTATGCATTTCCTTTCTTTATGAACTCATAATAAACAATTTACTTATTTCTTTTCGCATGGTATTAGAGAAGTGGTACCCACTTAAATGGTCTGGTGGCAGTGCAGTGTGCCTACCACTACAAAGATCAGGGTTTAAATCCCCCTCTTGTGGGGGTTGCATCAGGTGATCGATAACCAGCATAAAAAATAGTCAAATCTTTCAACATAGATTTGAGCAAGAATCCATGTAGCCGACCCTACTTATAGTGGGAGTAGGCTTTGGATTTTTTTATGGTATTAGAGAAGTGGTTAGCTGGCCATACTTAATATGGGAAAAGACCGTTGTTGTTGTATTAGAGAAGTGGTCTTGGATCAGAGCTCTACTATTCATTTGATACAACCTTCTCTCTCACGACACCATCACCCCCAACGTGGCTCACCCCCCTTCGTGTGGCACTCACCGTTGGCACCACTGCCCCATAGTGGTGCCCAATGCACCCACGCGTAGCATGTGCATCCCACACCAGTCACTCCCTTATGTGCTATGCGTCTCGCACGTCTCAACTTGTGCGCTTCCTCATCGTATTCTGCACCAATTGTGGGGCAATCCAAATTTAATTTGATCATCTAGATCCATCTGGTCGAACCTAGATCTCCGCAAACGATGATGAGAATGTTTATGATCTAGGTTTGCACACACAACCTAGTCCCTATATGATCATGTAGACAAAGACTGATATTTCTCCCACTCTCGCCCTTCCTGTGTCTCTTTCCATCATGGTTGAAAGCAAGGTCGATGTTACACTTACTCCATCCTTTGGAGCATTCAAAGGTTCTTGTCCGATTGTCAAGATGGATGGGATGGACTATGAGTTATAGGTAATGCAGTTTATGAGCATCATGGAAAGCCACAATAAAATTTACATCTTGATGGAACCCGAGCTAAGCGAGAAGATTGGTACCAATGCTCCACTGAAGTAGGACAGTGCATAGGCTTGTGTATGGCTTTTTGGTACTATGATAATGGAGATAGGCAATGATATCCTGCATCAACCTACAAGAAAGGCAATGTAGGATATCCTTTCTACCACATATTCTTAGGCAAAGAACGAGTCAAAGGTTCTTCAGCTACAATATGACTTTTCACAACAAGACAGACGTTTGTTTGCTCCATGCCTTAGTCTGGAGGCATGTTTGAGAGATTCCATAATTTCATGCCCTTGAGTACCAACATAACAGTTTATCTAAGAGATCACGACGATAGTAGGTGTCTTTCTTGTTGCCCTTGACTCCAATTATAATGCAATATGTAACAAGATTCTTTTCGGTGCATCAATCCCTCTCATGGAGGAGGCATACAATAGACTAAATAGAATCAATATGCCTTACAGTCCTACATCTCGTACGTCTGCTGTGGCGATGTTGCGAAATAGAGGGAGGTCATCTTTGTTTTGAGGATATGGTGTTCACGACTGTAGAAGCGATCGTTCTCATCCTCAATACACATACTGCAATTGTATGACGCAATTCGAGGACAAATACACATGCCACTACCTCCACGAGCACCTCAGGTATTGGTTGTGCTCATACAACATGCCATAGCGATGATACTACAAAATGGATAATGGACTTTGGAGTCTGTCATCATCTCTGTAGCGAACAAGGACAATTTACATCTTACAATGTCGTTCCCTCTGGTTGTTCTGTTATTATTACTGATGGAAGGCATTTCCCTATCACATGACACAGGACATCCAGTTGATGCCCTCCATTTGTCTATATAACGAAATTTATGCTCCGGAATTTTCTATGAATTTACTGTTCATCGATCAGATTACTAAGGAACTAAACTACTATGCCATTTTGGCCCTTCTCTTTTGTTTCGGGATATACTCATGGGCGCGATGATTGGATCTAGCCATGAGCAAAGGGGTTTTTACAGATTGGTCCTGTCACTTTACACTGGCAGATCTTCCACATCTACTAGATCTGTTTTCTCGCACATGTGGTAGATTTGCTTTGGTTATCTTTCTCTACAGAAGTTGTGTAGAGTTCTCCCTTAGATCTCTCCCAGTCTAGTTTTCAATGTGAGGCGCGCTAGCTTGGGACGCATCGTCGCACCAATTTTCCAATCTACAGGGTCAGAAGTATTTCTTTATTTGAGTTGTTTCATTTTTGATATTTGGGGTCCCACTCGTGTCCTTGATCAGCAATGGCGATGTTTTTATTTGGTACCGTTGATGACTTTTTTAGACTATCTTTGGTCTTTTCGATGAAGCATAAGTCCGAGGATGTGTTGATTTTGATTACGAACAATTTTGTCATTGAAGTATTTTTTTGCTTGGTTCAAATATGTGCTCTCTAATAATGTTTTAGAATTCTGTACTAGCTAGTTATCTCGATTTTTCAAGTCTTATGGGATCTTACATCATACATCTTACGCTTATGCCTCTCAGCAGAACGGTGTTGCTGAGCAGAAACACTGGCATGATGTTATCAGGGACTTCTTTGATACAAAGTCGTGCACCTCGTTCCTACTGAAAGATGCTGCCTTACTGCATGTTACTTCATCAATAATATGTCATCTTCTATGTGAGAAGAACATGTTCCTTATTCGATTGTATTTCTCGAAAAAGACTATTCTTTATAACACCTCACATCTTTGGTTGTATGGCTCTGTCCATCACTTGACTCTTGGTTGTAACAAAATATCTCCAAGATTGGTCAAATGCATCTATGTTGGCCACTTAAAGACCCAAAAAGTGTATCGATGCTTTGTTCCTGTCAGATGAAAGTACCATGTTAGTACTTGCATCACCTTCTTTGAATCTGTCAAGTATTTTTCTCCAACAAGTGATAGGTTGACCTTTTCTCAGTTTGACATGGAGGTTTACCTTAACCTCTACTCATGCTCCTTGGCTGAGATGTTATCTCGTGTATACATTCGCAAACCTATCACTACTCGAAGCTTACTCATGTGCCTTCTCCATCATCCATCATGCTTCTGGTAAATTATGAATGCTTGGTTTCCACTGATGACTCTGTTGATTTTTTGTACAATTAGAGAATATGCAGGGGGGCAGTGTGGCCAATCAGGAGATTTTGGTTCAATAGAATAAGTCAATGGATAACTCAATCACAATTTCATCTTGCATATTTACATTGGAGACCAATCTTTCTATGTACTTGTATAATCCATCAATAATTTCTGCATCAAATGCAATGGATGGGTTGCTATAATAGAATTCATGATTCAGAAAATGACCTACAACATGTAACGGATGATAAACTTGGCATTCCCATCTTTTGTCAATGATTTGAAATACATCATTGTACTTCTCTTCCTTACCATTGAAGCTTCTCTCAATCCTTCCTTTGCACGATCCATAGCTTCATATATGTATTCCATTCTTGGTTTTCGTTACTATTGACATGCATAAGAGCTTTTTTACCCTCGACTCATCTGCTAATAGTCAATTTCTTTGAAGTAATCATGGTCTTTAAATTGTGCTTATTCTTATGGAGAGACTGCTAAGAAAAAATATTGTTGCAAATCGAGTCATACCATGATGGACCAATTCCATGCCATTTGTAAACTCCATCATCATGTTCAAAAACCAAATGTGATTGTAAATATGACATGTAATTGCAATGACTTTCAAGATTCTTCTTAATCATCGGGATTTGTCCAATATCCTCTACCTTATCTTTAAAAAAATCCTCTAATATAAGATCAATGTAATGTGTCGCACACGGAGTACAGTATGAGTGTGGCATCTTCTCTCGCAAATAACTTGCATACGTATTGATACTAGGATAAAGTAACATTAATCTAAAATTCAACGACAATCTTAGTATAAATAAATATATACCTGCTACATCATAGTTGCTTCCGTTGTCAATAATGTCTTATATGACATTTTTCTCTCTAATTTGCTCCACAAACATATCAAGAATCTCATATTTCTTCTATCCTGTCTTCGCATATGTTGATGCATCTTTGCATTCGACAAACATCGCGTCCTTGGAACAGCTTACAATAAGATTGAGTATGTTTCTGTTTATCTTACCGATCCAAGCATCAGACATAATGGAGCATCCATGCTTTACTCACATTTCTTTATGTCCAACTATCGATTCTAATGTGTAATCCTTCTCAATGCAATGAGACTCTAAACTCATGGTATAATGGTGGCTTCAAATCAGGGCCATACAATCCAATAGCTTGAATCATATCGTTGAAACATTCATACTTTGCAGCACTAAAGGGTATACCATCATGATAGAAGAAGCGAGCTATATGGTTCATGTTTTTGGATCGGATCTCCTTGTCATAAGCATCCACCATGTAAGTTTGTCTCATAGGAGCTTTACCTTTCCCTTTTTGGCACTTTCATGGTCACACATGAGTCCATCGGTTCTTTGCCTTTTTTTGTAGGTTGTGAATTAGCATTACTATTGTTACTTCGACAAACCCTCTTCCCGACTGAAGTTGTATTCTCTTCCTTATATCATCATCATCATCATTAAAATTCATGTCAGCTACATCGATGTTCCCACCTTCAAACGAATTCTCTAGTCTTCCTGTCATTCATATATGTGTGTAATTCTTCCGTCGCCTCCGGAAGACATTTCTTTCAAGCTGTATCATTCTTGAAATATCATATTTGATGTTATTTGTCTCACAGATTCTACCTTCATTGGTCTTCTAAAAAACATGCAACGCTGTTTAGTTTTTTTTGTCTTTCTGATAATTGTAGGGATCTTAGTTTTTTTGGATATAAGCCCGAGATTAACCCAAGATAGATCTGAATGGCGGTAAAGAATCCATGTAGCCGACCCTACTTAATTGTGGGAAAAGGCTTTGTTGTTGTTGTTGCTGCTTTCTGATAATTGTACCTCTACGTGCTATCTTTCTTGGAAGTTCTCACAAAGCATGCCATATAAATATTTATAATTATGACTTTCACATGTTATTGCCATGTGAAGCCGACCGTCTAGACCTGCACTGCTACAATAAACAATATATATAATGAATATTAGTTTTAGATGACTAACTTTTTATCGTTGTTAGGTAAAGATTAGTTACAAAATATATAATTGCTGAAAATAAGGAACAATTTGATTTGTGTGGATCCTACTCCACAAAGAGTGGGATGAAACCACATGAGAAAGCCACAAGGGTTATGATTTTCTGTTACGTTTCTCAATGAATGCAATGGCTATGTGGCTCTATATATAATCCCATCAACACACCAAATTTCCATTAATAGTCGGTATAGGACTACACATGTGAACAATGTAATAGATCCTGGACTTAGAGATTCTTTTTTTAAAGGAAAAAGGACCTCCACCTTATAGGTGTATGGCCAAAAACTTCACCATTAATCACAAAAAACAAATAATTATAGGAATAGACTGCACAACCCCAACTGTCAACTAGCGCCCTAGCATGCGCTACCGCATTTTCCCATAGATGCGATCATGACAGAAGACCACCTGTTTCTGGCTAACCAGAGAACCCAGATCATTCGATTACTCATCTAAATCAGACTCTGATACTACCTCAATTTGGAGCTGAAAAGGCAGCAACTTGTCACATAAGAAAATATTAAACTCATCTTCACTCAAAACACCTTTAAATGAGTTGGAAGGAGAATCAATTGACGTAGTTATTTATCTCTGTAGATTCCACCTTCATTATAACCCGGACCTCTCTAGCTCCGGATCCAATGGATCTTGCTTCTTCGGCTATAGTGATGTCACCCAGGAGGAGCTCTTTGGGACGTGTTTAGGAGCCCCAACCCCCTCGAGCTCTCGACAGGGGATGGTCCTTCATCAGCGGAGGCTATGCCGCTCCCCGAGGGTGGGAGCACATGCGAGAAATGAGTCACCAATTGCACCAGGAAGCTCATCGGGAGCGATGATGGGCTTGGCTGAGGTGCTGGAGGAGCCACTGCTGGCGGAGCAATCAAAGGGTATCGGTAGGTGGGGTGGCGATATGACGCTCTTCGTGAGCTCCAAAGCTTTGCCGAGTGTGGGTTCGAAGCCTCGATGCCATCTTGTCGGGAGAGGGAAGAGTGGAAGTAGGGTTCCCCGAGGTTGGCCTCTTTCGCTCGTAGAGAGGTGCAAACAGAACAATGGATTAACACTTTCTCAAGGAAGCGGCTAGGCTCAGATGTTGGTGATTGGGATCAAGTGCAAGCTAGTGTTTGCCCTAGGCCTAGTGAAAAAGAGATCTACGGGGTCGGGGGCATGTGATCCGTGCTGGTCTCTCCTCAGCTGGAGACTGTCAGAAGGTGGGGGGGGGGAGGGCAAATACTTGTGACAAGGTAACATGTGAACAGTCGGATTGCCCAATCGAATGGGAGACAGGGGAGATCAAAAGATCCGTTGTCGAGCAGGATTTTGAGAGGGTGGTTGCTCAAGTTGTGTGGGTGAAGGTTGCGGGGGCCTCCCCCATTGTTTCTAAATGAAAATTCTTTCTTGGAATATTAGGGGGCTGGGACAACTGGATAAGCGTTTGGCCGCCGGTTCCCTACTGACCAAATGGCGAGTGGATGTGGCGTGTTTATAAGAAACAAAGATTGCTTCATGGGAAGCGGTAAGGTGGAGCTCTATTGGGGTCACTACCTGAGTGAGTACAGTTTGGTATTGGCGGATGGTAGTGCATATGGGATTGTAGTGGCTTGGATTGGGGATCTCTTCGAGGCGGTGAAGGAAATCCCGCTTATTCATTCGGCCATGGTGGTTCTGCAGGGCAGGGTGATCAATCCCATTTCGTTGTTACCTCTGTCTATGGTATTGCAGGGGCGTCACCGAATATGGAATTGTGGGAAGAGTTGAGGACGATTAGCGGTAAATTACCGGGGTTCGCCTGGTTTGTGGGAGGCAGTTTTGTTGGGAGAAATAGAAAAGATGTTTATTCCTGATAACCCTAGGCTCTCTTATATAGAGGAGAGACCTATGGGTAAATTACATAAGATGGATACAAAGAAATAAAATAAAGAAAAAGTATATAGAGGATATAGAAATATCTCTACATTCCCCCTCAAAGTGGAGCATAGATGTCGATCATGCTCAGATTGGACAAATACTTTTTGTTGGAAGAAAATAGAGTTGTGTTTATTCCATGGAACCCTATGCTCTCTTATATAGAGAAGACCCATGGGTAAATTACATAAGATGGAACAGAGAAAATAAAAAAGCATAAAAGATACACCGAGTACATAATTCTCTCTACACTCCCCCTCAAGATGGAGCATAGATATCAATCATGCTCAGCTTGAAAGTACACTTCTGGAATGGTCCTCTGAGCAATGGTTTGGTGAAGATGTCGGTAGTCTGCTCTCCTGAACTAACATGTGAAGTAGAAATCAGGCCCTTCTGGATCATATCTCTAGTGTAATGGCAATCTACTTCAATATGTTTAGTTCTTTCATGAAAGGCAGGATTATTGGTAATGAACAACGCGGCTTGATTATCACACTGTAGCTGCATGGGTAGAGGTACGTCTATATGCAAGTCTTCTAGTACAGCTCGAACCCACATCATCTCCGTACTTGCTTGTGCCATGGCCCTATATTCAGATTCAACACTGGATCTAGCCACAACTGTTTGTTTCTTGCTTTTCTAAGAAACTAGAGAGCTAATCAGCAAAAACTGCAAAGCCTGAAGTAGACTTCCGATCCTTAGGGCATCCTGCATAATCAGCATCCGCACATGCCGAGATAAATAAATTTGTTTCCTTTTTAAACAACAACCCTGTGCCTGGAGACGACTTTAGATACCTGAGTATTGTATATATTGCATCCATATGTAGCTGTCTCGGCTGTTCCATAAACTGGCTTACCCGACTGACTGCAAAGGTAATATCAGGCCGAGTTATAGTGATGTAAAGAAGCTTACCCGTCATTTCTCTATACCTTCTCCTGTCAACTTTCTCTGTATCATTATCATATAATTTCATGCTGGGGTCCATAGGAGTAGTAGAAGGTCTACATTCAACCATGCCCGTCTCGATAAATTCCTTTGAGTCATCACAAGACCTTGTGCATTCCTGGCAAACTCCAACCCCAGAAAGTATCGTAGTGTACCAAGGTCCTTCGTAACAAATTGATGGCCCAAAAATGCTTTTGTCATCTTTATCCCCTGAGCATTATCTTCTTTAACCAAAATATCATCAACATACACCATGATGACAACCGTTCCTCGAGTAGTCTTCTGAACGAACAACGAGTGATCCGCATTGGATCTCTTGAATCCTTGTTGTCCAATTTGATGGGAAAGCTTCTGAAACCATGCCCTTGGGCTCTGTTTAAGGCCATATATTGCCTTATGATGTCTGCACACCATATGATTCTCCCCCTCAGCAGCAAACTCCGGAGGCTGCTGCATGTAGACTTCTTCCTGCAGATCCTCATACAAAAATGCATTCTTAACATCAAGTTGGAACAAGGGGCAATCATGTACCACGGCGACTGACAGAAGAATACGAAGAGTGGAATGACGGGCAACTGGAGAGAAGGTATCCATATAGTCCACGCTATATGTCTGAGTAAAACCCGCGCCGCTAGCCTTGCCTTGTAGCGATCAAGGCTACTATCTGCATGATACTTGACAGTGAAAACCCATTTGCAGCTAACAACAGATGCTCCCGAGGGAGTAGGAACCAAGCTCCATGTATCCCGTGACTATAGGGTAGCCATCTCCTCCTCCATGGCAGAACGCCAGCAATCAATTTTTAATGCATCCTGATAATTCCATGTGATGCAAAATAAAAATCGACGCGACGTTGATGAAAATAATTTGAGGGTGGATTCTTTGGTAGAAGAAATTTGAGGGATTGAGAAGAGAAGGCTCGTCGGAAAAACGAGGGGTGTTGGAGAAGAGAATCGTGAAGACCATGTGGGGAAGAAGAGAGACGAGAGAGGGAGAAGGAATAGAGAGAAGATAGAGATAAAATCTCAAATTTTATATCAACTGAACTAACTCAAACAATAGCCTATCATCCCTTTATATAGGAGGGATGAGGTTACAAAAATAGACATTCCAATTCAAATTCAAGCTAATTATCCTAATTTGACTCTAATCGACTAACTAACTAATTTTGAAATTCAAATTGAAACTAACTACTTTGAGATCACATGTGATCTCTTTTATTTGAATACAATTACGACGACTCAAAATAAACGTAGATAAAATTAACGGATATAAAGTAGAAAAATGCGGCCCTATTAATATCCGTTTCACGCTGCATCAATTCTCCTCCGCTTGAAAAATTCGTCTCCCGACGAATTGCTGGATCTGCAGGTTTGGAGGTTGATAAATTTAAACCGGCGTTGTTGATCATCCCATGGAAGAACTGGTGTGGAGCAAATGGCGGCGTCCATGCGTGCGTGGCGTGACTGTTGGCGACGTTGGCTTTGTGACAGAAGAGCAGGTGTGGCGCACATGCGGGCGCCCATCCGGGTTTCGTCCCCTTGACATGGTGCTTGAAGAATTGATGGGGCATCTTCATGTCAGAAAACTCGGCCTTTGGAGATTCCATAGCAAAATAATAGCACAAGTAGAGTAGAGGAGGAGATGTGGCCAATGAATTAAGCCATGTGGCCTTTAAATAGGTGAAACTCATGATCCTAATCCTAATTGGATAAGGAAGCCTCCCAAATTTCTTTCTTTCAGCACTCCTCTTTAAATATTGTTGCAGCGGGGGGGTGGGTTGCAATTTCCGTACCCCTTCACTTAAATAGTCTCCTCTTACATCCCCATTTACTTTAACCTTTATACCAAAGGTTTTAGATCTAGGGGAATTCCTGCAATTTTTCCAATTTAACTTCCAATCCCAAATTTCATGGGATCTGGATCGTATAGATAAAAGACCCCTTGTTAGGGTTCTTCTTCCCTCCAAGCAGCGGCGGTGCCGCCGTTGAAGTAGGAGCTGCAGGTGGGGCGTGCGTCGAGCAGGAGGCGCACATGCGGGCTACGACAGGGAATCATGGCGGCGGCACGGGAGTGTAGGTGGGTAGCAGTGATCGGGCAGATAGGGTTGCCACGGGTTGGGGTGGGGAAGGGGGATCGGGGGTGCGAGGGTTGCGGGTAGGAGTGGTGGTGTTGGTGGTGTCGGGGGTGCGATTGCGGTAGGAGGAGGGGTGATGAGGACGGGGGGTGCGTCGCAAGTGATGTGGAAGTGGCGGGAGGGGGCACGAGGGTTGGGGGATGCATCGCAACGGGTTCAGGGATGGTGGGGGTGGGTGTCGGGGCTGGAGCAGGGGGGTTTGGGATCGGGGTATCAGTTTCGGGGGCAGCGGGAACGGGTGGTGGCGGCGGCGAAGCTGTGGCTGTGGGTGCGAGGGCGGCAAGAGAGGGCGCGAGGGGTGTAGGGGTTGCGGCGGGAGGGGTTACTGGGGGTGTGGGGTTGGGGAAAACGGGCGCGAGGGCTGGGGGTTGTACCGCAAGGGATGCAGGGGCGGAGGGGTCCATCGATGGAGCCGCGGATGGGCCGAAGATCGATTCCTGTGGCTTTTGCGAATCTGAAAATACCTGGACAACGATCGGATCGACACTTTTTTCTTCCGGAATGACCTGGACAACGAGCAAATCCTTGTCGACGACAAGGTTCTCTTCGTCAACATTCTGGACAACGACTTTGATAGTGGAAGATTTTGACAGGCCGCACATAGTCTCGAAATTAGCCATCATCTCTCGCCATTTGGACTGGAAATCTTGACATTGGGACTGGAAATCTCGACATTTGGCCTGGTAATCACGCAGTGCGTCCATCTCCTTGTTGTAAGCTTCTTCGGCTCGTCGTTTCCGCTCCGACGAATGATGGTGTCTCGTCGCATGTCGGCGCGAATGTCTGGACGGATCGTCAGATCGTGAAGACGATCTGTAGGCCATGCTCTGATACCAATTGATGCAAAATAAAAATTGGCGCGACGTTGATGAAAATAATTTGAGGGTGGATTCTTTGGTAGAAGAAATTTGAGGGATTGAGAAGAGAAGGCTCGTCGGAAAAACGAGGGGTGTTGGAGAAGAGAATCGTGAAGACCATGTGGGAAGAAGAGAGACGAGAGAGGGAAAAGGAATAGAGAGAAGATAGAGATAAAATCTCAAATTTTATATCAATTGAACTGACTCAAACAATAGCCTATCACCCCTTTATATAGGAGGGATGAGGTTACAAAAAATAGACATTCCAATTCAAATTCAAACTAATTATCCTAATTTGACTCTAACCGACTAACTAACTAATTTTGAAATTCAAATTGAAACTAACTACTTTGAGATCACATGCGATCTCTTTTATTTGAATAAAAATACGACGATTCAAAATAAACGTAGATAAAATTAACGGATAAAAAATAGAAAAATGCGGCCCTATTTATCCGTTTCACGCTGCATCACCATGGGATCTCCATAGAAGACAAAGCCACTGCAAATCTCTGAAAGTCCCCTGTGAGGTGATGAAAGGAGATATGGGAGGCAAAGGGATAAGAAGCACAAGTGTGTTTCTGCTTTCTTATATCAATAGGGACATCCATATCATTAACCACAATACTCGTCGGTTCATATTCCTCCTGCAATGATGAACCCTACATATGCACACTATCCGACCCATCATTAGTATTAACATCTGGACATACATGAGGCGTGCTGGATGATTGACGTGCAGCATGAGCAGGGCCCGACCGACGTGTATAAAATTTTGGTAATGGCGAGATAAATGGTTTTGGTGGTGGTGGCGGTGGTGGAGGTAGTGGCGGTGGTGCTGTTGGCGTAACCTCAGGAACTGGAATGGACATTGGTGTACTCACTGTAGGAGGAGGAGGAACATAGACCTCATCATTAGATGTGTTTGAGGCCAATCTGTCACCTGCAGGAGAAAAATACATAACAAACTCAAAGAATGTAACATCAACACCGATAAAATATTTCCTGTTTACATGATCATAGCAACGGTTTCCCTTCTGAGTCCGAGAGTAACCCACGAAGACACATTTGACAGCTCTAGGCAAGAGCTTGTCAAGACCTCGAGATAACTGATGAACAAATGCAACAATCCCAAAAACACAAGGGGTAGGCTGTAAGAACGTCATCTCCCCAAAAAGAAATAGGAGCACAAATATGGATAAGTAGAGTTCGAGTAATGTCAAGAAGATGACGGTGTTTTCTCTCAGCTACTCCATTTTGTTAAGAGGTGTACGCACATGTGGTTTGATGAATAATGCCTCTCGACGAGAAATATTGGGAGAGAGAGCGAGTGCAAAATTGCAAAGCATTATCAGTACGGACATATTTCACATGGGATGAAAAAACATTTTGCACTTCATTGATAAGATTTCTGATAACATCACCAGCTTCAGATTTATTCTTTAATAGGAAACCCCACGTCAAACGAGAGAAATCATCGACCACTACAAGATAAAACCCGTGTCTCTGGTGATCAGGGACATGACTGGGACCCCAAATATGAACATGAAGTAATTCAAAAGGGGAGCTACTGCTCCGACTCTGACGACTAGGGAAGCTAGCTCTGCGGTGCTTCCCTAACTGACAAGCTTCACATCGGAAGGAAGAACTCGGACTGATCTGAGGCAAGAGATGACACATCTTCTGAAGGGGAAGGTGACCAAAGCGTAGATGCCATATATAGGGAGAGACTGATCCAGCTACATAAGAAGAGACTCCAACATATGAACTTTGGTTCAGACGATAAAGACCATCCTGCTCAGAGCCACAACCAATCACCCTGCCCGTTAGAATGTCCTGAAATATAAGAGAAGATGGGTCAAATATAGCGCGACAGTGCAAATCCTTTGTAATCTGACTAATAGAGAGTAAGTTCATCGAGAAGTCGGGGGCATGTAAGACATTCTTTAGATGCATGGAAGAAGACAAAATAACCTCTCCCTGTCCAACAATGGGTGAATGAGTTCCATTAGCTATTACCACTGACCGCCCTGGTGGAATCCCCCTGTATGACATAAGTCGGTCTCTGTCACGATAGAGATGGTGCGTGGCACCAGAGTCCATGATCCAATCTGAGACATCTGAACTATAACATGTGGTAAAAGCACAAGCACTACATGAGGTGATGGCCGTGGCAGGAGTACCGGTAGAAGCTGACGCAGCAATATCCGAAGGGCCTCCAGGAGAATATGTAGAAACATGAGGCATAATATCACGTAATCTAGCAACTAGCTCCTCAAACCTCTGATCCGTAGTAGATGCTGACAGGGATGCAACATGTTCTGCTACTCGCGCTGATGCATGATATACATGCTTAGAATAACATGTATCCTCAGAGTGGCCTGTACGGTGACAAAAAATGCAGGGTTGACGAAACTGACCACCTCGACCTCGAGTTCCTCGGCCGCGGAATGAAGAAGACGAACCACCTCTCCCTCTAGAAGCAGCCATCACCGAGGGGGGTGGTGTAGAGGCACTGGATGAGACAGAGATGCGGCTAAGCCTCCGGTAGACCTCCTCCATAGGAGGAATGGTAGCATCTGCAAGTATCTATAATCAGGCCGCATCATATTCGGGATCAAGAGCCGCAAGCAGGACTCCTACCATGGTAGCATTTCGAAATGTCTTCTGCTGCTCGAGTGTGGCCGTAAGAGGAATAGTGCTGTAGAGTTTCTCAAACATCCCCCTCAGGGATGTATACAAGGAATGAAGTGGTCGCCCATTCTACTTCATTGTGAATATGTTGTGCTGAAGTTGTAACATCTTGGTCTCATTCCGCACTTGTGAATATGTCGCCGCCAGTATGTCCCACATCGCCTTAGCGGTGGGCTGATGGAGGATATCATAAGCAATCTCCATCGACAACGTGCTTGACAACCAGACCTTGGCATATGAATCATCAGCCTCCCAGGAGGCATAGATCCCGGTCTTCTCTGCCGGCTCTTCCTCAGTAAGAATATGCTTATTACCGTTCGACTTCATGAGGCTCATGAATTGCATCGTCCAGAGCTCACAGTTTGTCCCATCCATCTTGACTATTGGCGCGGGACATTTGAACGCGCCTATGGAGGACATATCGACCTTGTTTTCTGACATATCGCCGGAGATGAAGAACTAGGGCTTGTAGACGAAAGAACAAGTGTCTACATAAACTTCATAGGATTTGAGTGCGCATGTAGACGTTACGCACCCAAATCCATGGATACGACAGAGAAGGCGGCTACGGCAGGGGCCGAGTGCAGAGGTGCCGGCAGGCTGTCGCCAGCTAGAGAGAAGCCGACGGAAGTTGAGGGGCCGACGGGAGGTTACCCGACAGGACATTGGGGAGGGGGGGGAGGTTGCGGGAGGGACGGTGCCGAGAAGAGAGGGGGGTGTGTGGAAAAAGAGCCTAGGGTTTTGGCTCTGATACCACGTTGGAAGAAAAGAGAGTTGTGTTTATTCCAGGAAACCCTAGGCTCTCTTACATAGAGAAGACCCATGGGTAAATTACATAAGATGGAACAGAGAAAATAAAAAAGCATAAAAGATACACCGACTACATAATTCTCTCTACACTTTTGAAATGATTCTCTGAGCAATACCTTAGTGAAGATATCTATTGTTTGCTCTCCCGAACTAACATGAGAGGTAGAAATCAAGCCCTTCTTAATAATATCTCTAGTATAATGGTAGTCTACCTCAATATGCTTCGTTCTTTCATGGAATGCAGGGTTGTTTGCAGTAAGGCAACATGATTATCACATTGTAACTGCATGAGTAGAGGTGCATTTATATGCAAATCTGCTAGCATTACTCGAACCCACATCATTTCTGTACTAGCTTGTGCTATAGCCCTATACTAAGATTCAACACTTGATTTAGCCACCACTGTTTATTTCTTGCTTTTCCAAGAAATAAGAGAACTGCCAACAGACACTACAAAGCTTGAAGTAGACTTCCTATCCTTAGGACATCCTGCATAGTCCACATCAGCACATGCAGAAATAGAAAGAGTTGATCCTTTCCTTAATAGTAATCCATCACCTGGAGAAGATTTTAGATATCCCAATATCATGTATATAGCATCCATATGTACCTGTTTGGGCTGTTCCATGAACTGGCTCACTCGACTCACTGCAAAAGATATATCAGGTCTAGTAATAGTAACATATATGAGCTTCCCCACCATCTCTCTATATCTCCTTCTATCAACCTCATCTTGTATCATCATCGTATAGCTTCATGCTAGGATCCATAGGAGTAATAGAGGGTCGACACCCAATCATGCTCGTCTCAACAAGCATGCTTGTAACATACTTCCTTTGGGTCATCACAAGGCCCTGCGCATTCCTAGCAAATTCTAACCCTAAGAAATACCTTAGGGTGCCCAGATTCTTAGTAACAAATTGACGACCCGGAAATTCTTTTGCCATTTTTATCCTTTGCACATCATCTCCTGTAACAAGTATATCATCAACATAAACCATGATAACAACATCACCTCTAGGTGTCCTCTGCGTAAACAGTGAATGGTTTGCATTTGACCTTCTTGAACCCCTGCCTTTCAATCAGATCCGAGAGCTTCTGAAACCATACCCTTGGACTCTGCTTAAGGTCATATATTGCCTTGTGGAGTCTACAAACCTGTTGACACTCCCCCTCAGCAGCAAACCTCGAAGGCTGCTGCATGTACACTTCCTCCTGCATATCTCCATACAAAAATGCATTTTTAACGTCTAGCTGAAACAAAGGCCAATCGCGTACCACTGCAACTGAAAGAAGGACAAGTCGAGTGGAGTAACGAGCAACTAGAGAGAACGTGTCCATATAATCTACGTCGTAGGTTTGAGTAAATCCTTGTGCCATCAATCTTGCCTTGTAATGATCAAGGCTCCCATCCGCATGATGTTTAACAACAATCATCTATTTGCAACTAACAACAGAGGCTCGAGGAGGAGCAAACACCAAACTCTAGGTACCGCGTGATTGCAAAGCAACCACCTCTTCCTCCATAGCTAAACGCCATCGACTATCTTTCAAGGACTCTTGATAATTATGTGGAATTTCTACGGCATATAGAGAAACTGCAAATCTCTGAAATTCCCCTATCCGACGATGAAAGGAGACCTGGGAAGCAAGGGGATATGAAACACAAAGTACGCTTTTGCTTCCTAACTGCAATGGGTATATCCAGGTCATTAAGAACCTCCTCCATCCGTGGGCTAGTCTCCTGCAATGATCCCTACACAGATATATCTCCAGACCCATCGTTAGACATCATGTTATCAGAACAAACCTAGGGCTTGCTGGATGATGGACGATGACCATGAGAGGAGGCAGGCCTGCGGGTATAAAATTTTGGTAATGGTGGAACAATGGGCAACTGCTACTGGGTAGAAGAAGGAGGTGGTGTGGTGGTGGTGGAACATCAGGCACATGTAGAGGAGATGACGGACTCGTAGGAGGAGGTGGCATGTAAACCTCATCATCATATTCTGATGAAGCCAATCTGTCACCTGTAGGGGAGAAATACATCGCAGAGTCAAAAAATGTGGCATCAACACTGATATAATATTTCCTGCGCAATGGATCATAACAACGGTTTCCTTCTGGGTCCTGGAGTACCCAACAAACACACATTTGACGGCCCTATGAGAGAGCTTGTCAAGACTGGAGCCAACTGGTGGATGAATACAATAAAGCCAAAGACACGAGGAGTAAGTGAGATCAACTCCTTAGGAAAAGCTATGGAGAAAGGAATTTTCTCACCCAAGACAGACGATGGCATGCGATTTACCAGATAACATGCCGTAAGAACGTCACCCCAAAGCGAGTGTGGGGGCACGACTTCGAATGAGAAGCGTCTGAGTGACATCAAGTAAATGGCGATGCTTTCTCTCTACAACACCATTCTGCTGAGAAGTGTAAACACATGTAGTTTGATGAGTAATACCACGGGATGAAAAGAAATGTGATAGAGCACAGGTACAGAACTCCAAAGCATTATCAATTTTCACAAATTTCACAGAAGAAGAGAAAACATTCCACACTTCATTGATAAAGGTTTTGATCACATCCCCTGCTTTATATTTATTTTTCAATAGAAGACCCATGATAAACGAGAAAAATCATCAATTGCAACAAGATAAAACCTATGTCCCTGATGATCAGGAACACGATTCTGACCCCCAAATTACAACATGAAATAGTCCAAAAAGGGAGCTACTGCTCCGACTCTAACGACTAGGAAAAGCAGACCAGTGATGCTTCCCCAACTGTCATGCCTCGCACTGGAAGGAAGGCCTCGGTGAAATCTGCGGCATAATACGACACTCGGGAAAGCGGTATGCGTTCGAACTGGTCACCGAATATTGAATAAGCGGTATGAGGGGGCATATGCAGGGTATATGCGATTCTACGCGGTTTTCTAGTTTTTAATTTTAAAATAAATCAATATCTATGAATAACATTACCACTGAATTTATGTATGAATGTATCTAAGTGGAGTTAAAGAAGATCGAAGAAAAGCGGTTCATGTTAGATGGGGGTGTATATATGCTTTTAGTTGCCTCGTATTTAATCACAAAAAAATATTTACCATAAAGACTCCACACATTAGATGATTCGTAATAACAGAACTTCAATACACTTACATGCACTACATGAGCAAAACCTCAATCGGCATGTCTAAAAATATTCGACGATATATTGCATATACTCCTGAAAACAATACATGAGAAAAACATAAAACATTACATATACATAATGGTATAATGCATTGCAATTGTATAGAAATGCATGCCATGTTCTTACAATTGAATGAAGGAAGAGGCAGGGCTACGTAATTAAGGGTCTGAATGAGAAGGTTGAAAAGTTGGAGCTGCTGGAGCATTATGCGGGGCATATGTGGGATATGCGGGGCATATGCGAGGGGGGGGCATATTGCACTGATTCATGAAATCGATGCGGTTTGCATGCTGCACGGACATATACGGCCGATTTCGTGAACACTGACCAAAACGTAGTTACCAAGTGAAGGGAGAGACTGGTACTGTCGAATGGGAGGATACACCTGCATAGGAAGTCCGGACCGGGCGATACAGACCACCCTGCTCACGACCATAGCCAATCACTTTGCTTGTAAGAATGTCCCGAAAAACAAGAAACGATGTGTCGAAGATAGCCTGGCAATGCAATTCTTTCGTAATATGATTGATTAAATTCATAGAGAAATCGGGAGCATGTAACACATTCTGAAGATGCATCGAAGACATCAAACTAATCTCCCCCTTTCCGGTGATCGGGGAATGAGTCCCATCGACTATTACCACAGTTCTCCCTAGTGGAACCTGTCTGAATGCTATAAGATGTTCTCTGTCCCCACATAGATGATGTGTCTCCCCAAAGTCCATAACGTGTCCCCAACGCCCATAATCCACTCAGTAGTTTCATATCCACGACATGACGTAAAAGCATATGTACTACCTGAGGTACTAGCCGTAGCAGAAGTACTGGCAGAAACAACTGAAGGCTCGACTTGTTCCGCTACGCGGGCTGATGTCGGAAAATCATGCTTGGAGTAGCATGTATCCTCTGAATGACCTGGAGGATGACAATATGTGCAGGGCTGATGAATGTGACCTCTTCCACCTCGAAGTCCATGTCCACTACAAGCCTCCTCTGCCTCAGAGGCTGCCATTGCCGAAGAAGTCTGGCTAGTGACAGTGGACAGAACAGTAACCCCACTAAGCTTGTGAAAAGCTTCCTCTATGGGAGGAATAGTAGCATCCACTAGAATCTAGGAGCGAGCGACATCATATTCATGATTGAGGGATGCTAGGAATACACCAACCATGGTAGCATTCCTATATGTCTTCTGCTGCTCTGGGGTGGCCTGAGAGGCATGAAGCTGTGGAGCTTCTCAAACATCCCACATAAGGATGTATACGACGAATGATGATGCCGTCCATTCTGCTTGATAGTAAATATATCATGCTGGAGTTAGAGGATCTTGGTCTCATTCCTCGTCTGAGAATAGGTTGCTGCGAGGATGTCTCACATTACCTTAGCAGTGGACTGATGTAACACATCAATGGCGATCTCTATCGTCAATGTATCGGAAAGCCAAACTTTGGTGTATGCATCATCCGCCTCCTACGAGGCATTAGCCCCAGTTTTCTCCACCATCTCCTCCTCGATAAGAATATGTTTCTTACCATTCGACTTCATAAGGCTCATGAACTGCATAGCCCGGAGCTCATAGTTTGTCCCGTCCATCTTGACAATAGGTGTTGGACCTCTGAAAGCATATGTGGCAGGTACCTCGACTTTGTTTTCTGACATATTGCCGGAAGAGGATTGCTAGGGTTATGTAAACCAACGAATGAATGTCTACACAGACATGCGTGGATATGAATGCATATGTAGACTTATGCATTCAAATCCATTAGCCCAAACGAAGGCTGACGATGGAGCATAAGAGGGCCAGTTGGCGGTTACGAAAGCCGGCGACCAAGGAGGTGCAACAACGACAACAGTAGAGGTTGGCGACAATGGATGTTGCTGCTCGACGGCGATTGTGCAGCTCGGTTGTGACGATTGGAGGGCCGACCCGGAGGGAGGGATGGCAACGACGGTGTCAAATGGTGGTGGTGGCGGCAACCTTGGAGAGAGATGCGACGGGTGGGGTAGGGTTAGCGTTAGGGTACGGAGCTCCGGTCTAGAACCGTGGCTTTGATACTGTGGAGAAAAGAAGAGGAGAATATTGTGTGTTTATTCCATGAGGTCTAGGGGTCCTTATATAGGACTAAACCCTAGGATGCTCAGGGGGAAACTTACATAAATACCTCTGTGGGGTTATAATGGAAACAGTGATAGTAAAGAAATAGTGATAAATAAAGAAACATCAATCTACGGTAATCTCTAACACTCCCCCTCAAGTTGGAGCATATTCATCAATCATGCCCAACTTGGAAGTTACCCAGGAAAGCCGCTTCTTAGTCACTGCCTTGGTAAAAATATCAGCAAGTTGAAGATCTATTGGAATGTGTGGCGTGGTTATCTTCCCTCCTCGTACAGCATCTCTGATAAAGTGACAATCATTCTCAATATGTTTTGTTCTCTCATGGGACACATGATTGGTAGCAATGTAGGTAGTTGATTTGTTGTCACAGTACAAGGGAATAGGAGTGGATGTGACAGTGTTTAGTTCTTGTAGAAAAGTGAGCAGCCATGTAATCTCACATGTAGCCTGAGCCATTGCTCTATATTCAGCTTCAGCACTAGATCTTGAAACGACTGCTTGTTTCTTGCTCCTCCAACTGACCAGGTTTCCTCCTACCATCATGGCATATCCAGTTGTAGATCGACGGTCTTCAGGAGAGCTTGCATAATCGGCGTCAGCATATGCAGTAAGATTTGTGTGACCATTTGCCCCATAGAAGATTCCTCGTCCTGGCGAGTCTTTTAGGTAGCGAAGGATTTGAAGAACATCTTGCCAATGGTTGTAGCATGGTTTCTCCATATATTGGCTGGCTCTGCTTACAACATAGGATATATCAGGTCTAGTAACTGTAAGATATAGAAGTTTGCCAACCAGGCTCCTATATCGTGTAGTGTCTTCAAAGAAAGGATCATTGGATGCAGAATGTTTTCTAGGCTCTGCTGGAATTCCGGAGGGTTTGCACCCAAGTAGTCCTGCCTCAGTTATTATGTCAAGGCAGTATTTCCTCTGCGACATATGTAAGCCTTTCTTAATGCGTAGGGCTTCTATGCCTAGAAAATAGCGAAGTTGTCCAAGATCCTTGGTGACGAATACTTTTTGCAAGAAAGCCTTGGTTTCTAGTATCCCTTGGTCATCATCTCCAGTAATAATCATATCATCTACATATACAACAAGAATTACAATACCAGCCTGTCGTTTCCTGACAAAAACCGAATAGTCAGATGTAGTCCTCTGGAAGCCCATGGTGCCAATCTCTGTACTCAGTCTATCAAATCAAGCTCTTGGACTCTGCTTTAGTCCATAGATGGCTTTGTGAAGTCGGCATACATACTCCCCCTCGACTTCGTAACCTGGGGGTTGTATCATGTAGACTTCTTCGTCAAGCTCTCCATATAAAAATGCATTCTTGATATCTAACTAAAACATAGGCCACCCTTTGTTCACAACCACAGAGATGATAGTTCGTATGGATCCCATTCTAGCCACAAGGGAGAATGTTTCGAAGTAGTCTACCCCATATGTTTGAGTGAAGCCTTTTGCTACAAGTCTTGCCTTTAAACGATCAATAGAACCATCGGGGACTGCTTTGTAGTGAAGATCCAATGACATGCAACTGGTTTACATCCAGGAGGGCATTTGACAAGGTCCCATGTTTTTCGAGATTGTAATGCTTCCATTTCTTCATTCATTGCTATTCTCCATCCCTCATCTTGTAGTGCACTATGATGATCTTTGGGAACAGAAATAGCCATTAAGGCATCTGCATATCTTTTGTCAGAGCAAGATAACCCATTAGTAGAGGTGAAATGAGATATTGGATGAAGTGTACATTGCCTCTTTGTTCTTCGTAGTGCGATCAGGAGCTCCCGAGGACTATCCGAGGTAGCATTGGTGGGAGCATTCGAGGATGACATAGTGTCCTGCAACAATGGAATAGGTAAAGGAACATGAACAGGATTAGACACAGTTCTTCTTTTATACACAATTGGTGGAGGAGGAAACTGTAGGGGAATATCGGACACTGTCTGAGTAAAGAAGTTGTTTTGTTCAAAGAAGGTAACATCCAGAGAAACGTAATAATGATGTCCTGTAGGATCATAACATATGTACCCTTTTGAGTTTGAGAATACCCTAGAAAAACACATTTGATAGCGCGAGCAGATAATTTGTCAGGGGTATGAAAATTATGGACAAAGGTTGTGCATCCAAAAATTCGTAAGGGCAGAGGGAATGGTTTCTCCTTGGGATATAGTAAGTTGAAAGGAGTGGAGCCATGTAGAGAAGCAGAGGGGACCCTATTTATAAGATGAACAACAGTAAGGATTGCATTACCCCAATATATCTTGGGAACATTCATATAGGTGAGTAAGGATCGAGCAATGTCAAGAAGGTGTCTCAGTTTTCTTTCTGCAACCCCATTTTGTTGAGATGTATGTGGGCAAGAAGTTTGATGTATGGTACCCCGGGAGGCAAAAAAGGTTATCAAGTCATTCTGAGTAAATTCCAGAGCATTATCAGAACGAAAAATTTTAATAGTAGCGGAGAATTTTTTTTGACATAATGAAAGAAGTTCTTGACAATGATATTTGTTTCTGAACGTTCTTTTAACAAGAAAACCCAAGATAAGCGACTGTAGTCATCCACAAAAACAACAAAGTACTTATGACCACTAATAGTTTTGACCGGACAGGGTCCCCAAATATCACAATGAATTAGGAAGAAAGGAGTAGTGCGATGAGACTCAGTTCTAGCAGGAAAGGAAACTCTATGATGTTTTCCGAACTGACATGCTTCACACTCAAAGGATTTTAGCTTAGATAGTTCAGGAAACATCATAGAGAGAGCTTTGGCAGAAGGATGTCCCGGACGAAGATGCCATAGAAGGGGATCTTCAGAGATGGAGGTATCGCCAGCAAAGTTGGAAGTACTCAGGATGTTGAGGTAATATAGGCCATTCCTCTCATGTCCCCCACCAAAAATCTGCCTCGTCCGGATGTCCTAAAAATAGCACCAGAATTCATCAAAAATAACACAACAATGTAGCTCACGACATAGCTTCTGAACAGATAAAAGACTGAGCGGGAAAGCAGGAGCACAATGCACATCTGTCAGTCGAATTTTGTTGAGGTCAATAGTTCCAACAACAGTAACGGGAGAATGATCCCCATTGGCAACACGAACGCTCTTAACAATGGTAGAGGGTTGAGATGAGGTGAGTAGACTTGCATCTCCCGTTAGATGAGTGGAAGCACCAGAATCAATAATCCTTGCATGTTTGGTAACAGAGACTGAGTTGGCTACTGTACCTGAGGTAGTGGCAAGGCTAGTAGTAGCAGCAGATACGGTCGTGTCTTTGGTTGAGGGAGCAGAATCATTTAGAAGTTGTCGCAGACGAATATATTCAGAAGCAGTGAATGGAGTCTGTTGTCCATCTGTACTCTGAGTAGTTGTATCATTGTTCGTATCATGTGATTCGTTGTCATAAGTGTTATGAGCACTTGGTTGCTTGCCAAATGTTGCCCAGCAACGCTCAGAAGGATGATTCATGCGACCACAATGTACGCATGCAGGATAACGACCAGTAGAGAAATCACGACCACGACCTCGTCTAAGGTCACGTCCACGACTAGAGTCACGCCCGCGGCCACGACTTCGGCCTCCAGAAAAAGACTGACGTCCTCTGTACCCAGATGAATAGTTGGTTGTTGTCTCTGTAGAGGAATGAACCAGAGAATTTTGAACCGGAGCCTCCAGTTCCTGTAGTCGACCGAATATGGTTTTGATTGTAGGCAATTTATCTGCCATAAGAAATTGATCTTTTGCAATTTTATACTTCGGATGAAGCCTTGAGAGGAACCTGTAGACTTGCCACTCAGCACGTTCGCCTATTTGTTTATCACAGCATGCAGGTTGAAAGATAAGAAGTTCTTCAAACAGGCTTGTAAGTGTTCGATAGTATTCAGTTAGATTGGTCTCTTCTTGATTAGTAGACCAGATTCTTGTGTATATATCAGAAAGACGAGACTTGGTTGTTTTCTGGGAATATGTATGCTCAATATTTTCCCACATGACTTTAGCAGTATCTTTATATAAGAGATTTGCAACAATATTTGGATCTACACTATTTGTCATCTAAGTAATTACCTGGCAATTGTCGACAAACCAGGCTTCATAATCTGCATCAGTGGTAGCAGGAGGAGTCTTCGTGAGGATGGCACTCTTTCGTTGGCCACCAATAAATATCTTGAAGGATCGAGACCATAGAACACAGTTTTCGGAGCCTTTCAACTTGATAGATGTGCCTTGTACCATCAGAGAAGGAGGATACATAGGCTTGGTCTCGGTGGATGTCATGATAGCGTCTCTAGGTCAAGAAAAAGTGACCTAGAAGAAGTTGTAGTTGATTTGTAGTACCTCCTTAGTTGCACATTTTTGGAGAGTTGTGGAGGCTCAACGCCCGAAACCAAAGTCGATCAAGGGGCATGGGGCGGCAGCGGCATACGCCTAGGGTTGCAGGAGCCTAGGGCAGCGCAGTAGTGTGATGGGCGCAGGGGCGCAGGTGGGGGGTGCGGAGGAGCCTAGGGTAGCGCAAGGGGCGCAGGTGGGGGCTCAGAGGCCTAGCGCGGGGCGCAGGGGCCTAGCACGAGGGCGGCAGAGGCCTAGTGCGGGGCTTAATGGCCTGGCGCAGGGCGCAGGGGGGGCCTAGCACGGTGGGGCGGCAGGCGCACGGGGCGGGACAGGGGCCGAGCCCAGTGCAGGGGCGCATCACGGGGATGGGGCCGAGCCCAGCACAGGGATGGTAGACGCGCAAGGGCGCAACGCGGGGGACGCGTGGGCACAGATGCCTAGCGCGGGGGGGGGGGGGGGCGTATGGTCCGAGCCTAGCGCAGGGGCTGGAGACGGCAGAGGAAGAAGGGGCGGGCGGTGGCAGAGGGATGTTAGGTCAGAATACCGGTCTAGGACCGCTGCTCTGATACCATGTGGAGAAAAGAAGAGGAGAATATTGTGTGTTTATTCTGTGAGGTCTAGGGGTCCTTGTATAGGACTAAACCCTAGGGTTGCTCAGGGGGAAACTTACATAAATACCCCTGTGGGGTTATAATGGAAACAATGATAGTAAGGAAATAGCGATAAATAAAGAAACATCAATCTACGTTAATCTCTAACAGATACCATGTTGGGAGAAATAGAAAAGTTATTTATTCATGATAACCCTAGGCTCTCTTGTATAGAGGAGAGACCTATGGGTAAACTACATAAGATATATACAAAGAAATAAAATAAATAAAAAGTACATAGAGGATATATAAATATCTCTACAAGTTTCAATTTTATGCTGCCCAAAGATGACATGTCAGGAGGTAGGGGTGCTCAGGACCCTGGCTCCGGGTACTTCGTAGATGTGATTGGTGAGCTTGCACTGGACGTTTTTGATGTGGTTGATCGTAAGTTCACTTGGAGGAATTCCCCCTCCAGTTCTCGTATTGATCGCTTCCTGCTGTCCGTGGAGGCGATGGAGGGGTATGTCCCTTCCTCGATCGAGGTCGGATCATACCCCTGTTTGTCTCGATACCTATTGTGGTAGGGAGTTGTCTTCGTACTTTAGATTTAAACAGTGTTGGTTATTGGAGGAGGGCTTTCGGGAGTTGATCACCTCTTTCCAGGTCGGCCTGGAGATTGGGGGGACTGCTACGGTCAGGCTGTCTTGGAAGCTGGCGGCACTTCGAAAGAGGTTGATGACCATCAAGAGGGTTTCCAGGGCACAGGAGCGGAAGAGGAACGAGGCTCGGGTAGAGGTGGAGAGGCAGGACTCTCTAAAGGATTTGAGGGAGCTAGATGAGGAGGAGCCGCTAAGTAGAGGGGTGATCCAGAAGATTCTTGAGGAGGATAGGAAGAGAGAGGTGTAGTGGAGGCAGAGATCTCGTCATAAGTGGCTCAAAGATGGGGATGCTAACACAAATTTTTTCATGAGGTGGTAAATGGGAGGCCTAGGAGGAAATTGTTGTACTCAGTGAAAGTTGGGGGGGAGAGATTCTATGAGGGGAGGAGATTGCGCGGGCTGTAACGTGATATTTCAGAGGTATGAGCAGACGACCGTCCCACTGCAACTCCAGATGGTTGGGTCTTGGGGTAAAGTTTATTACCTCCGAGGCTTCGGCCTCATTGACTGTCCCGTTTACAATGCATGTGGTTCGGGAGGATGCTTTTGGCTTGAATGTTGATGGTTTCCCTGGTCTAGATGGCTTCTCAGTTTTCTTATTTATAGATTTTTGGGATTTGGTTAGCAAGGTGGTGATGGACACGGTGTTGGAATTCTTGGATGGAAACTTTGGGTTCGAGCGACTTAACATGTTTTTCATTTTCTTGCTCCCCAAGAAGGACGCTGCGACAAGGGTGGAGGACTACCGTCCGATTGCCCTGTCAAATGCAACGTACATGATTGTCGCAAGGACCCTGGCAAAGCAGGTTGCGGGGGGTCCTAGGTGATATTATATCTCCAGTGCAGAGTGCTTTCTTACTGGGCAGACAACTCAAGGATAGTGTGGTCTTGGCGTCTGAGATTGTTACGGACTGGCACAGGAGAAATACGTAAGGTGTAACTGTGGAAAGTGGAATTTTCGAAGGCCTACAACAGTGTAGACTGGAAGTTCATGTTGGCCTCTTTACTGAAACCAAGTTCCCACTTCCCACTCACGACCTATGTAGCAAGCACCAAGTCAGAAATGTAGAACAATTATCTCATAAGGACCACCGACGAGACTTCCCAAACAAATGGATTAAGTGGATGAAGAGGTGCATCGCGACCACGTCTTGCGTGTTGCTATTTAACGAACAACCGAAGGGGGGTTATTTTTAGCCACAATCGGGGGTTAGACAGGGATGTCTTCTGGCCCCTCTCCTTTTCGTTATCGCGAATGATGCTCTGGCGGTCATGATCTGACGTGCAGTGATGGGAGGATTTGTTGCAAATACTCTAGGGATGAGTTCTCCATCCCTCTTCTACAATACGTGGATGACACAGTTCAGTTCTCTGAGGGGGGGGTGCAGAGAGCTGCAAAGGATTTTCGACGGTCCTTGACCTTTTCGAGGCGGTATCAGGTTTGAGACTAAACAACGTGAAATCCGAGTTTGTTTCGTTTAACTTGGAGGATGGGGAGGTTGAGAATTGTGTGGTTTGGCTCTGCTCTCCGCGGATGAGTTTGCTGATTCGTTATCTTGGAGCACCTTTGGTGGCTGGGAAGATGCTCTTGGCTGATTAGCTACCTGTGATTGAAAAACTGGAACATAAGCTTGCAGGTTGGAAATCCACGTGCATATCTAGAGTTGGTAGATTGATAATACTGCAATCGGTGCTGTCTGCGATCTCCATTTTTTTTCATCTCTTCGAGTCTAATGCCGACTGGGGCCCATAGGAAGATGGAGAGCATCATGAGACGGTTCTTTTGGACATCTCGTGGGAAATCGAATGGCTTGCCATTGGTGGATTGTGTTGGAGTATTTGTTATATGCGTCACTTGAGTAGATGGGCAACACACCTGCGGTTTAGTCCAAGCTTGCAAAAGTCGGCCGACTAGTCGGCCCGACTAGTCGAGTCGGGGGGGTAGCCGACTCGACTAGGCCTAGTCGGCCTTTAGTCGGTCCACCCGACTAGTCGGCCTAGTCGGCCGACTAATCGGCCGACTTCTACAACAACCTTTTTTATTTTTTTAGTTTTCACTTTTTTTAAAAGCAAACATATTCTATCATGCTTAATTTTATATTTAAAGTCAATTACTTCTTTTGTTTCATTAAGATGGTATATAAAATGTACAAATATATGTATATATATAAGAATATATGTATAAAAAATGATTTATATATTTAAAATAATTAAAAAAAAAATCAAAACCGACTAATGACCGACTAAATCCGACTAGTCGCCCGACTGCCGACTAATCCTTAATAGGTGACCTTGCCGACCGAGTACCGACTACCGCTTTCTGCAACCTTGGTTTAGTCCCGCATCTACTGTCTGTGAGACGTGGAGACTCAGTAAGGGCTATATAAGAAGCCCCTCACCCTCTGTGGATTGTGTTGGAGTATTTGTTTATTTCTTATTTTTAGGGGTATTTATTGTGCTTTTCGTTCGTATTCATGCCAAAATTTTGATAATGAGTTAATGAATCACATATTCATCTATAAGCTATAGATCTCTCCATCAAATGCGTGCATCAATAGGTATAGTCAGACATGTGCCAATTTGGATCTTTTTTGACTTATGTTATCCTTGTATGCAATAACAAGGAGAGTCAGATGATGAGATTTTGCACCTCAACCTTTTTTTTGACGAAAAAGAGGGTGAGATTCCGAGATGGGATTCACCACGATTTATTAATGAAGGGTTCAGATGACATTACTTGGAAGATTAAAAATGAAAAAGAGCATTACAATGAGCTACTACATTTTCTTAATAAAATGTCTGACCCTTAAAAATAAGGTCATTCCTTCCTCTCAGATGACCCACAGTGCTGCAAAAGGCAAGGCACAGTTGTCCAATGAATTACCCCCAATAGCTCTTAGAGAAGCCCAGAACTCATTAAAACCCACGGTTGAGACCCAATCCGACCCAATCTCTCCATGTCTGCGCTTAGTAGGGCAACCGAAGAAAAGGTGTTCTGCGTCCTCAACCTGCTCACCACATCTGTCACAGGACGTATCAGCGATACCAAACAATCTGCCTCTCATTGCTTTGTCACACAGCCCGCCCCTCCTCAGACACTAGAGGAAAACCTTAATCCTGTAAGGGATCTTGGCAGCCCAAATGATCTTCATGTCTCTGCAGAGGCCTCTATCTTAGTTGTCCTCTTCCCTTCTAAACTCCACGTATGCCTTCTTCGTCGAGAACCTTCCACCACCGCCCCATTTAAAGTGATCTCTGCCCTCGGAGATGCAACCAGGCGAAGGCAACTTCGACTGCAATCTGATAAGTTCCTCCAACCTCTGCTAGGAGAGATCCACAAGGAAATCTGGCATCCAACTGCCTGACCCACCGCCTGAGCTACCGAACAATCCTTCGCTGATGCAAGGGCGAATAGCCTCGGCAATCGACCCGCAAGAGGCCCCTATCCAGTTCGGTCATCACACCAAAAACAAAACAGCTCACCGTCTCCCAGCACCGTCTTCAATTTCTGCTCCATGAGTGGCAAAACCGTACGCACCCCTGCCCATAAAGATGACTTGAAGCATACCCTACCTGTTACAAGGTGCCTTTCACCCGTGTAAATTTCCATCAAAAGTCTTGCTGCCAGCCTCGATGACTCCCCCCAGATATAAATCACCCACTTCTCCAGCAACGCCTTATTCATGCACTCTAGGTCCCGAATGCCTAAATCACCTTCTCCCTTAGATTATGTCGCATCCTCCCATGCTACCAGGTTGAGGCCTGGCCCCTGCTGCTTACCATCGGACCGGAAAAATCTTTTTCTGCGCATTCATAGATTCAATCTTTTTCCTCACACCTGACGGCATGATACATTTGAGAGGAAGAAGATGAGGATGGCCGAGAGAACATGCTTTAGGTGGATCAGCTTACCCCCTCTAGACAGTGTCATCGCCTTCCAGCCCGCCAATCTATGCTCGAGTTTGCTAATGACCAAGTCCTAGTCGAACTTCTTAAGCTTCCCAACGACTAGTGGAAGACCAAGGTACGTAATGGGTAGCTCCCTAAGAGGACAATCCAACATCTCTGCCGCTCTGCTACTTTCACTCTCAGCCAGCCCAAAGGGAATCACCACTGACTTTTGCTTGTTAATTTTCAACCCAGAAAGGTCTCCAAAAATCATCATTAGCCGGGTCGTTCTTCTGATCAAGTCCTCAGAGTGATTCATGAAGATGGCCGTATCATCAACGTACTGAAGAAGAGGGATGGAGATCGTGCGCAAACGGAAACCTTCACACCAGCCATCCTCGACCGCACATCTGAACATAGCCTCAAGAGCATCTACCATCATAACAAAGAGAATCGAAGTAATGGAGCACCCCTACCTAACACCCCTCTGCGGCTGAAAGAAGCCCCCAACTGGTCTACCATTGACCAGAACGGAATAAGAAATCGTAACGTATCTTTTCATCCAAGAGATCCATAGGTCATGAAACCCGCGACGCCGCAGAGATGTCCAAATGAAGTTCCAGTTCACTCAGTCATATGCCTTTGCAAAGTCAATCTTTCACAGGACCCCTCCTCCTTTGCCCACCTCCAATGGGGGCAAATCTTCGAGGCCACCACCAGACCATCCACCATATTTTTGCCCGGAATAAAAAACAGATTGCCCTTGCAGGACAATAAAGTCGAGCTGCACCTCAACCCATTTAATATAACTTGATTTAACTTTTGGGATTTTCTATTTTGTCAGGACAATCTAGGGATAAAACCTCGCGACAATGGGGGCTTTGTATATGTGTAGCACTATGTTTCATCACTCATGGAAGCTGCACTGGTTTTTTCATAGTTAATTCTGCATGTTCACTATAAGGTCCATACATTGAAGTTGAACTGACTTTTGCTTAGTTACGGCCAATATTTACATTAGATGAAGAATGATTGGGTGTTTTACCGTGATTGTTAAATTTACTAGGAATGCTAGCTTTTAGTTGTTTGTTGGGCAGGAGTTTCTTCAAGTAATGTTGCCACATTTGGATTGGGAGCTATTCAGGTGACATGGTTTCTGACAAAGTACTTTTGTTGTATAGTAGTGATTTTTGAATAAAAAAGTGATTTTTGAATCCAATCAACCAACACTTATTCTACTATTAGTTAGTAATTAATTATTTGAACAGGTTGTTGCTACTGGTGTTACAACCTGGTTATTGGATAAAGCTGGACGACGAATTCTTCTCATAGTCGGTCTTTCTACAGAAGCCAGAATCTTTCTGTTTTGTGTTGTTTGTCATGTTAAGTATAATTTCTTCCCTTTTCATTCAGGTATCCTCTTCCGGAATGACTCTTAGTCTCCTCATGGTTGCTGTTGCTTTCTTTTTGAAGGTCAGAAATAAGGAGATTTTAGTTTGTGTTTGCAGGAATTTTCAGATATTTGATATCTTATTGATGCTTGCCTTACCTCCCCTATTTTTATCAGGATGTCATCTCCAAAGATTCTCAATTCTATCATATATTGAGCTTAATGTCCCTTGTTGGACTCGTGGTAGGACAATGATCATAATAGTTTAGAGACTTTTACGCACATACTCAAGTAAATTTTCATATTTACAATCTAACATGTCTATAATTTGTATTTACACTCAAACCCATGTATAATGACTAACTTTACATGGCATAGACATGTATTAATTTCCATTCACCCTTGTTCATTGACTTTGACGGTATACATTAAATACTTATGAGTTTATCTATGTAGGTTCATTTTATTTGCAAATTATGCTACATGATCTTTCTCTTCTCCTCCTCCCTTTCTCGCAACCTCTTAAATCTCTCCTCCTCGGCTCCACCTCCCCTAACCCTTGCTTCCAACGCCACCACCTCCTCCTCCATCCTTGACTCATGTTGCCCTCCATCTTTCCCCGCTACCATCACCACCTCCCTCCGCAACCACTTGGTTCCCATTTACATAGTTGCAATTCAAGGTAATTGTTATTCACATATTGCTCCACTCCATCTCCTCTATTCAATTTCTTTAGCTGCACTATAAAAGAAGCTTCATGACGAAGTTGACTGCACCATCTCTTCCATTCCAAGTATGAGAGCGTGGGGCTCGTCGTCTATTCCATGAGCATTGTCAAAAACAATCTTGTTGAGATCCTCCCCATCACGAACAAGCCCAACTACCCTTGGAAGGTCTACATCACTGCTCTAAGCCTAGCCCTTCATGGAACCTCATGGAGCACCTAGTCTACTACATTCAATGCGATCTCTCTGATGCCAACGACTCCCTCTCCAATATTTCCCCCATCCTCGACCTCACCTACATTTTCTACATTGCCACAATTTAAACGAAGTCAATGCCTGGTTGCTCCACAATGCCCTCTCCACGCTGGTGCCTAATTACCCAACCTTCGCTACATCCACCTTCAGATAGGGTGCATGCACTAATTCAGTCAGCTTGACCAATTTATAGACGACAGTATCACGATCCCTGAGTTGTTCCACAAAGACCTCTCATGGGGCGTCGATGTGGTGTGAAGGAGCGGGGGAAGGTTGATGTGGTCGGTGCACCGGCCCTCTGTCATCTTCTGCATCTCCCCTTATAACCACATGAACATTGTCGTCATGTTTTGTATATTCGCCACGAGGTCGTTGCAATTGCTAGCTTTTACTTGACTATCGCAAGCACGAAAGCAAGGCCGTCGCTGATAGAGGAGATTGAAGCGGGTTATGGAGGAGGAGGAGAACAAGCAACATGAGTCGAGGGAGGAGGTGGTGGTGGCGGCGAGGGTGGGGGGGTCGAGTGAGGTGATAGGAGGAGTAGCTGGGTGAGGAAAGATTTGGTGGTTGCATAGAGTTGAGGAAGGTCTAGGGGAGTCGAGGGAGCAGGTGGGGAGTCGAGGAGGGATGGACGACCTGGGAGGGGAGATGTCGATGGAGGGAGTTGGCGGGGGTCAGGGGAGGTGCTGGTTGAGGGGGGAAGGAGTGAGGTGGGAGGGAAAATAATAACATTAAAAAGATGAACCATTAGATCATGCCTGGTTATATTAAATCAAGGGTTAGGTTGAAGGACTAAAGCAATGATATGAGTTAGGTATAATATAAAGTGACTATACCAGGGTTTATGTGTAAATGTGTAAATACAAATTGTGTAAATACAAATTACAGTCAGAATGTAAATATGAAAGTATACATGAGCATTTGTGTAAAAGATCCAACATTACTTTGTAATGCACTCTGTTCATGTCGTGTAGGCTTATATAGTCGCATTTTCTCTTGGAGTTGGAGCCATTCCATGGGTGATAATGTCCGAGGTTTGTTAGTTTCCATCTTATGTTTTCTAATTGATATGCGATCATTTACTAGATGGTTTTTTTACAGAGAGCCCCTGATATAAACCTTTTCCTTCTTGAAGTCAAGAGTTTTTTGTTGTTGATTTATAACAGTTCTTAATTGATATTATACGAAATTTGGTTAGGCACCCTCTAGATATTCATATATTTTGCCAATTTTGGATCATTAAGTAATATGTGTTTGCCCATATTTACTAAAAAATAAGTATATTCATTTCAATTACCATATATTGGGTTTGTTTATCACTTGGAACATATAACATCTCAATCCACAACTTGTGCTACCATCTACATTTAGAAAAATATGCACCTAGGAACAACATTAGACATCATTTATTAGTCTCCCAGCTTGGTTATGCACTTGTAAAAAAAAATCAAGGTTATTGTTGAGATTTATGTAATTCTAGACTTGGAACTTGTGTGAGCATGTGGGTGGTATATAAGGTCCTCTGTACTATTACTTTCTTTGAGATGCGAACATAAGACTGCAGCTCAAAACATCAGACTAATAGGCTGCTTCTCCTATTAAGTTTTATGCCAAGTGCTTTTGGCATTTTGATATTTGGTCTAAGGAATATTTTATTCCATATTCTTCAACATGGTATCAGATCATATTGTTTTAATGGTATCCATACTTTTGTAATTTGGTTCCTTGATGTTCATGACGAAGATTGTTTTTGTGGCATCTATTTTGATGTTTATTCTTTTATGAGTACTTCATGCTGCTCATGATGGTAGATCTTTGATGGATCTCATGTTAGACATGGTTCTAGATGATATTACACTTGAAATGGATTGGTAACAATATTTCCTATCAAAATTATAGTAAAAAGATGTGTAATTTTCTCAGATTGTCTCCACAATAATTGCATGGATGGGAGTGCAGTGGCGACACTGCAATGTTTCTAGGATCTATATACCTTATATAAAGGTGGGTTTTTCGATCGGTGAGTGACACGTGGCATCATGGTCCCTCACATTTCCTTCCTTCCATTTTCTTGCGCTTATCCTTTTTTATATTTAATGCTGATTCAACTTCTCTCCCCAATCTTCCCTTCCTTTCTCCTTCCTTTCTTCGGTATTTCTTTCCCGCACCTCGCGTAAGTCCGACGCATATTCCTTCCTTATTTTACACGTGTATGCGAGTTGTCTATCGTTTCCCCCCTTTTTTCCCGCTCTTCCCTCCCGCTCATCGCGCAGTTCAGACGCATATTCTTTTATTACTATACACATGTATGCGAGCTGTCTATTTACTCTCGATTCCTCCACTGTCTCAGTCGGTTGCTTTATTACATATCCCTTCTTCTCTTTGGCGATCAGTTCCCTCTTTTTTCCTCTCAGACGATCAGGCTCCTTTCCACCCTTATATTCTCCGACGATCTGTCTTACACGTTATACCGTCTTCTCCGTCCGTCGGATTCCCTTCCGGTGATAATTTCTTCTTCGGCTGGCAGATTCTCTTCCGCTGCAAGTGCGAGAATATATTGTTCTTTTTTGATTCAGCTATTTTTCGGATGCATGTACCTGTGATTGATGATTGTACCTGTGATTGATGATTTCATCTTTTCTGTTGTTATTCTGATCTTTAATTCGAACGTGGAATCCACTCCCTCTAAAGGTATGAAGAACATTTTATTCTCTTGAGATTGTAAGGGTTGCTTCGTTTTTTTGTTCAGAATGGACATATTTAGGACAGTTATTTTCTTGGACGATCCGTTCCCTCCTCTTTTTCTTTTTCTACTCTCGGACGTTCAGGCTCCTTTCTTCCATTTTACTGTTGGACGATATGTGTTCTTATACTTTCTTATCCGACCGCCATATTTCCTTTTGTTGCAGGTGCGAGAATAGATTACTTACAGCAAGGATTTTTCTTTTGTATTGTTTGACATATCCTAAAATGAAGTTATTTATTACATTACGTTTTGTCGAAATGAAAAAAATCCTTGCTGTAAGTTGTTTATTTCCCATAATACATTATTCTTTCAAGAGTATAAGGGAATCGACATATTTTGAAAAATGTACTATTCTAACTTGAAGTTATCTATATGTATATAATATGCAATGATTTTTTCCTTTGTATTATTTGAAATATCCTAAAATGAAGTTATTTCTTACATTATGCTTTGTCGAAATGAAAAAACCCTTGTTGTAAATTTTCCCTAATTTTTTACTGTTTTCGATGATGATATTCTGTTTCATTATTATGCATCAAGTATAAAAAACATCTGCTTAGTAGTTTTCTCTGGTCTTGGTATTCTGAAAGCATAACATTTGTTTCTGTCATTCAACTATAATAATAATAGATGCATTTTCATGTATGTCAATTTTTAAAATTCCGTTAATCTAATTCTATTTTTATACTTTCTTCCCAATATTGTTCTCTTGAATTATGCTTCGTTGATTTGAAAAAATCCTTGTATGATAAATAAGAAAGATTTGTATGGTCATTTCTGTTCTTGATGTGATGACTATTTCCTTAATGAGATTCGAGGCAACTTAATTTGGGGAATATGTGCTTGAGTGACTAGCTCTTGCAATTTTCACCGCATCATGTTTTCAACTGAGACTTTCGGGGTATCGTCTTGATTTTCCTTGTCATTCACTTGCAACCAATGCTGTGTTCTTTCCTCCAAGTGGAAACAAAAACACTGTTATTGTTGAGATATGTATATCCCTTTAGTATTATCTTGTAATTTTTTTTCTTTTCCTTGTCTCTCTATGTAATTTTTCCTTAGAGATTTTCTCCTATATAAGAGATCTCTAGGGCTACGATAATTCTATCCCTTTCATTTCAATCTTTTCACATGGTATCAGAGCGACAATCCTAGACCAGAGCCTATGCCCTAGAGACCCACCCCTACCAAAACCATAGTGCGCGAACGCGCATTCGCGTAGCCCGCTGCGCCGCACTACTGTCCGACGCACTTCCACGCACGTCGCTGACCCTCATCGCTTTCCACGCAGTTGACGCACCTCCGTGAGGCCGCTGCTCCTCGTCGCATCGTGCGCACACCACTGCTCGGCGCACCCTGCCCACGCGCCTCCACTACGAGTGTCGCGGCCTTCCCCATGCCGTGCGGCTTACGTCGTGCCACCCCATGTGCTGCTGCTGCCCTTGAGGGCAGTGGGTGTTTCTACCGTGTTCTTGGGTGATTAGGGTGTGACGTGATTATCTAAATCACCCTAGTTACCCAAAGGAGCCTTCAAAGAATGGAAGAGGTTGTGGTACGAGTCTACACACACAACCATCTTCCTGTATGTCAGTGTAGGCACAAGTCTTTCTTGTTGATCACCCAGTCTTGCAAAATAGTTGTCACCATGTCCGGCAACAAAGCTGACGTTCCATCCCTGGGTGCCTTTAAAGGTCCTGGAACAAACTATGAACTGTGGGCCATACAGTTCATGAATCTAATGCAATGCAATGGCAAGAAACATATTCTCACATAGGCGGAGCCTGTTGACAAGACTGGGATTAACGCCTCATGGGAGGCGGATGACGCATATGCACGTGTGTGTCTTTCAGGGACGGTGTCCATGGAGATAACCAATGATATATTGAGTCATCCCACAACCAAGACTATGTGGGACATTCTTGTTGCTACTTACTCTCCAGCAAAGAACGAATCGAAGTTTCTGCAACTTCAGCACGACATCTTCACATCCAAGCAGAATTGTCGCCCTCTTCATATCATTTGCACTTCTCTAAGGGGTATGTTTGAGAAGTTACATGGCTATATTCCCTTGACTGCCACACCAGAGCAGCTCAAGGCATATAGAGATTCGGTGATGATCGGAGTTTTTCTAGTGGCACTTGACTCTGAGTATGATGATGCTAGAGCATAGATTTTGACTGATACCACTATACCTCCAATGGAGGAGGTATGTCGCAGGCTGAGCAGGCTCTCCATATCTTCAGGCGGTACGCAAGTGTCTCAGACTTCCTCTGCTATGGCAGCATCTCGTAGTAGGGGAACCCTGCATAGTTCTGTGGCCGTGGTAGCCGTGGAAGAAGAGAGGGGGAGGGAGTCGTCCCCCACATCAACTGTGGACCTACTGTCACATGCCAGGTCATTCTGAGGAAACATACTATTCTAAGCATGGGTTTCCAGCTTCGGCACGTGTTGCGGAACAGATCCAGTAGGGCAGCAGTTCTTCAATTGCATCTGATCAAAGATTTGATGAGTTTGTTGGTGGAAATGAAGAACTTGTTTATTCCAGGGAACCCTAGGCTCTCTTATATAGAGGAAGCCTATGGGCAAATTACATAAGGTGGAACAATAAAAATAAACATAACACACGAGTACATAAATACTAGAAATATCTCTACACTCCCCCTCAAGATGGAGCATAGATGTCAATCATGCTCAGCTTGGAAGAGCATTTCTGAAACGGTCCTCTGAGTTGCGACTTAGTAAAGATATTTGCAGTCTGCTCTCCTGAACTAACATGGGAAGTAGAGATCAAACCCTTCTGAATCATATCCCTGGTTTAATGGCAGTCTACCTCAATGTGCTTGGTCCTTTCATGAAATGCAGGATTATTAGCAATAAATAATGCTGCTTGATTGTCACACTGTAACTGCATGGGTAATGGTACATCTATATGCAGATTTGTTAATACGGCTCGAACCCACATCATCTCTGTACTTGCCTGGCCATGGCCCTGTACTTAGATTCATCACTAGATCTAGACACCATTGTCTGTTGCTTTTCCAAGAAACTAAGGAACTGCCAACGAACACTGCAAACCCTGAGGTAGATTTCCGATCTCTAGGACATCCTGCATAATCTGCATCAGCACATGCAGAGATAGAGAGATTTGTTTCTTTCCTGAATAACAATCCTGCACCTGGAGACGACTTTAGATATCTTAGTATCATAAATACAGCATCCATGTGTACCTGTCTGGGTTGTTTCATGAACTGACTCACTCGACTAACTGCAAAAGCAATGTCAAGTCTAGTGATAGTAATATAGAGAAGTTTTTCCACCATTTCTCTATATCTTCTCTTGTCAACTTCCTCTGTATCATCTCCATATAACTTCATACTAGGATCCATGGGAGTACTGGAGGGGCGACATCCGATCATACCTGTCTCAACAAGCATATATGTAATATATTTCCTCTGAGTCATCACAAGACCCTGCGCATTCCATGCGAACTCCAATCCCAGAAAGTATCGTAGAGTACCAAGATCCTTAGTCACAAACTGATGACCTAAAAATTCTTTTGCCATCTTTATCCCCTGCATGTCATCTCCCGTAACATGTATATCATCAACATATACCATAATAACAACAATACCTCTAGGAGTCTTCTGGACAAACAAGGAGTGGTCAGCATTTGATCTTATGAACCCTTGCTTCTGGATGAGATCTGAAAGCTTCTGAAACCATGCCCGCGGACTCTGTTTAAGACCATAGATGGCCTTGTGAAGTCTACAAACCATCTCACACTCCCCCTCAACAACAAACCCCGGAGACTGCTGCAAGTAGATTTCTTCCTGCAGATCCCCATATAAAAAGGCATTTTTAACATCAAGCTGGAACAACGGCCAATCACGTACTACAACGACTGACAGAAGAACACGTAGAGTGCAATGACGTGCCACTGGAGAAAAGGTGTCCATATAATCCACGCCATAGTTCTGAGTGAACCTACGTGCCATTAGGCGTGTTTTGTAGCGATCAAGGTTGCCATCCGCTTTATATTTGATAGTAAATACCCATTTACAACTCACAACAGAAGCTTCTGGGGGAGCAGCAACCAAGCTTCATGTACCACGAGACCGCAAAGCAACCATTTCCTCTTCCATGGCTAACCACCAACTGTTGTCTTTCAAGGCATCCTGATAATTCCGTAGTATCTCCACGGTAGATAAGGTAATAGCAAATCTCTGGAAATCACTAGTGAGGCGATGGAATGAAACCTGTGAAGCAAGTGGATAGGACGCACACGTCCGGTTGGACTTCCTCAAGGCAATAGGTACATCCAAATCATCAGCAGTGTCCACCTGTATGTCATTGTCCTGAACTTGTGCATTGTTAGTCCCATCAGTAGTAATATCACCTGGACATACCTGGGGCATGGTGGGTGAAGGACGACCTCTATGAGCAGGAATAGAACGACGGGTATAAAATTTCGGTAAAGGTGGGACTAGTGGTTGCGGGGGAGGTGGTGGTGGTGGTGACACTGCTGGCACAGCAGGAGGAGGTATGTTATCAGACTGACGTAGAGGAGGAGGTGACACATAAATTTCATCATCAGTAGTGGAAGGAGTCAACCTATCACCTGTAGGAGAAAAATACATCACAGTCTCGAAGAAGGTGACATCGGCAGTGACATAATATCTTTTGTTCACATGATCATAGCATCGGTAACCCTTTTGAGTACGAGAGTACCCAAGAAACACACACTTGATAGCCCTAGGTGAGAGCTTATCAATCCCCGGAGTGAGTTGATGGACGAAAGCAACTGAGCCAAAAACACGAGGAGGTAGTGAGAACAACTCCTTGTCAGGAAAGATAACAGAAAGAGGAACTCTCACCAACACAGAGGATGGCATACGATTGACTAGATAACATGTCATAAGAACAACATCACCCCAGAAAGACAGAGGAGCAGAACTATGAATGAGTAAAGTCCGAGTTATATCAAGAAGATGACGATGTTTTCTTTCTGCAACACCGTTCTGTTGAGATGTGTTTGCACAAGTTGTTTGATGAATAATGCCATGAGACAAGAAGAAATGAGAAAGAGCCTGAGTGCAAAATTCTAAGGCATTATCTGTGCGCACAATCTTCACATTAGAAGAAAAAACATTCCGAACTTCATTGATAAGATTTTTTATTACATATCCCGCTTCAGATTTATTTTTCAATAAAAAGACCCAAGACAACCTAGAGAAATCATCAACGACTACTAGATAAAACTTGTGTCCCTGGTGGCAAGGTTGTAAAAGTCGCCCGACTGGCTTGACTAGTAGGTCCGACTAGTCTAGTCAGTGGGGTGGCCGACCGAGTACCGTCTAATTCCGACTAGGTATACTAGTCAACCAAATTTTTACTTAGAGATACCATATTCTTATATGTTTTGCTTTTTTATAAGCAAACTTATTATAATATGCTTGATGTTTTATTTAAATTCAATTACTTTTTTTATTTTATTATGATAGTATAAAAATGTACAAAATCTATGTAAATATATGTATAAAAATGAGTTATATATTTAAAATAATCATAAAATTCAAAGTCGATTAAAGTCTGACTAAATCCAATTAGTCGTCCGACTGTCGATTAATCCTTAGTCAGTGGCCCAACCGATCGAGTACCGACTATCGACTTTTACAACCTTGCCTGGTGGTCAGGAACACGACTCGGACTCCAAATGTCAACATGCAACAACTCAAAAGGGGAGTGACTGCTCCGGGACTCACGACTAGGGAAAGTAGATATGTGATGTTTTTCAAACTGACACGCTTCACACTGAAAAGAAGACTTTGGCGAGATCTGGGGCAAGATATGTCGCAGCTTCTGAAGAGGGAGATGACCAAAACGCAGATGCCAAGTAAAGGGAGAAGCAGATACACTGGACTGAGATGAGATACCAGCATAGGAGGTGCAAACCAACCGATATAGGCCTTCATGCTCACAGCCACAGCCAATCACCCTACCCGTTAGAATGTCCTGAAAAATAAGAGACGATGGGTCAAAGATAGCCCAACAATGCAAATCTTTTGTAACCTGACTAATGGAAAGTAAGTTCATCGAGAAATCTGGAGCACGCAAAACATTCAGTAGTCATATGGAGGGTGTCAAACTGATCTCCCCATGTCCAATGATGGGGGAATGAGTTCCATCTGCTATCACTACCGATCTCCCTAATGGAATCTCCCTGTAGGATGTAAACTTATCTCTGTCTTGACAGAGATGATGTGTCGCACCCGAGTCTATGATCCAATCTGAAACATCGGAACTGTGACAGGACGTAAAGGCATAAACGCTACCTGATGTGCTAGCTGTGGCTGACGTGCTGGCAGAGGCTGAAGCTGCTATGTCAAAGTGACCTCTTGGCGAGTCAGTAGAGGCAGGAGGCATGATATCTCGTAGCCTGACGACAAGATCCTCAAACCGTTGATCTGAAGTGGATGTCGGTGTAGGCACAACGTGCTCGGCTACACGAGCGGATGCAAGAAAACCATGCTTGAATAGTGTGTATCCTCTGCATGACCCGGGCAATGACAAATGGTGCATGGCTAACGGAATCGACCACCTCAACCACGAGGTCCACGACCACGAAAAGAGGAAGATGCACCTCTGCCTCTGGAAGCTGCCATCGCTGAAGGAGGCGGCGTAATGGATGTAGAAGGAATCGTGATTCTGCTAAGCCATCGGTACACTTCCTCTACTGGAGGAATAGTAGCATCCACCAGTATATGTGAGCGAGCCGTATCATACTCCGGGTCTAGCGCTGCTAGTAAGACCCCTACCATTGTAGCATTCCGGAATGTAATCTGTTGCTCAGGGGTCGCCGTCAGGGGAATGATACTATAAAGCTTCTCAAACATCCCTCGTAGAGATGTATACAACGAATGCAACGGTTGTCCATTCTGCTTGACCGTAAATATGTCATGCTGAAGTTGGAGGATCTTGATCTCGCTTCTCATCTGCGAGTACTTCGTGGCTAGAATATCCCACATGGCCTTAGCTGTGGGCTGATGGAGGACATCATTGGCAATCTCCATCGTCAGAGTGCCAGAAAGCCAGACCTTGGCATACGAATCATCAGCCTCCCATGAGGCGTAAATCTCGTCCCCTGTCTTCGCTGTCGGTTCATCTTCGGTAAGGATGTGCTTCTTACCGTTGGACTTCATGAGACTCATGAACTGCATCGCCCAGAGCTAGTAATTCATCCCATCCATCTTGACTATCGACGTTGGACCTTTGAAGTCGCCAATGGCGGGCATATCGACTTTGTTTTCTAACATTGTTGCCAGAGACGAAGAACTAGGGTTTGTAGACCAATGAAGAATTGTCTACATAAACATGTAGGGAGTTCAATTGCATATGTAGACTTATGCACTCAAACCCATGAAGAGAAGGAGACGGAGTCGGCGCCGAGTTGGAGGGGGGGCGGTTATATGATGTTGGCGCCGAGAGGGGTGGGGTTCAGCGGGATGAGGGGTGGCAGAGAGCGGTGGGGGGTAACGGCGGCTGGAGGAGGGGCGACGAGGAGAGGAGGGGCGGCACCGAAGAAGAGGGGCGGCTAGGGTTTAGGATGCTCTGATACCATGTTGGTGGAAATGAAGAACTTGTTTATTCCAGGGAACCCTAGGCTCTCTTATATGGAGGAAGCCTATGGGTAAATTACATAAGGTGGAACAATAAAAATAAACATAACACATGAGTACATAAATACTAGAAATATCTCTACAGAGTTAGTAACGAGGCTCAGGGAGATTATGCGTTCTCTTGGGTCAACCGGCTCTCCGTCAGGATCATCCGAGGTAGCATCCTCAACCTCAGCATCTATATCAGGTACAACATATGCCTTTACTAGTTGTTACAGAGCAGACTTGTCAGAATGGATTATAGATTCAGGAGCTTACCATCATCTCTGTGGTGACAGAGGACAGTCTAGTTCCTATAGCCCAACTCAGTCTGGCTGATCATTTGTGATAGCAAATGGGACACATTCTCCCATTACTGGTCAGGGGGATGTGCAGTTAACCCCTGCAATGCGGCTCTAGAACGTTCTTTTTGCTCATGAATTCTCCATGAACTTATTATCTATTAGTCAAATCACCAAGGATTTACATTGTCGTGCCATTTTTGACCCTTTTGCTCTTGTGTTTCTGGACATTCTAACGGGCAGGGTGATTGGTTCAGGTCGTGAGCTAGGAGGTCTCTACAGATTGGAGCAGTCTCCTTATGCTGGTACCTCTTCTCTTCACACTGGATTTGTTTCTCCCTATATATGGCATTTTTGGTTTGGTCATCTTCCTCTGCAAAAGCTGTGTTACGTTCTTCCTCATATCTCTCCTTGTTCTACTGTTCAGTGCGAGGCATGCTAGCTTGGGAATCGTCATAGGTCCACATTCCAGAGTCGTCAGGGTCGAAGTAGTCATAGTCTGTTCGAGTTGATTCATTTTGATATTCGGGATCCAAGTCGTGTCCTAGATCTTCAGGGGCATATGTTTTATCTTGTTGCTATTGACGAGTTCTCTAGACTGTCATGGGTATTTCTTCTTAAGAACAAATCTGATGCTGGTCCTGTCATTCAGTCCTTTATTAATGAAATAAGGAATGTGTTTTCTGCGAATATCAAGTTTATACGTTCTGATAATGCACTTGAATTCTGTTAGTACACAACTTTCTCAGTTTCTTAGATCCTATGGTATTGTGTATCAGACATCTTGTGCGTACACTTCTCAACAAAACGGGGTAGCTGAGAGAAAACACCGCCATCTCCTGGATGTTACTAGGACTCTTCTGATTCAGAGTCGTGCTCCCCATTCTTATTGGGGGCCGTGGTCACTGCGTGTTATTTAGTGAATCGTATGCCTTCATCGATTCTGGGGGAGAAGATCCCGTTCTCGATTACGTTTCCCAAGACAGATCTTTTCTCTTTCACGCCTCGTGTCTTTGGATCCGTTGCTTTTGTCCATCAGATGTCTCCAGGTCTGGACAAGCTCTCTCTTAGAGCGGTCAAATGTGTGTTCATTGGGTACTCCAAGCCCCAAAAGGGGTATCGTTGCTTTGACCCTGCTCGACGAAAGTATTATGTTAGTGCAGATGTCACATTCTTTGAATCCATTATGTATTTCTCTCCTACATGTGAAAAGCTCATTCCTTCAAAAAATGGAGAAGAGGTTTATATGCCTCTACTTCCTGTCTCACCCATTCCAGATGTCACTACATCACCTGTTCCACCACCGCCTCCTCCTTCTACCACACATTTTCTTTTCTCAGGTTTACCAGTGCCGACCTCGTGCTCATGTGCCTCTTCCATCATCCAGCACACCTAAGGTATGTTCTAAGCATTTGAGTTCTACTAATGGCACTGGTGATTTGAGTATGCGGGATGATGTGTATGATGTTGTAGCTGATCCTCCTTCAGAGGTTACTATGGACTTGGACATGCCTATTGCTCTCCGTAGGAAGAGGCGTTCATGTACTATGCGTCCTCTTTCTTCTCATGATTCCTTGGCATGACTATCTGAAGACTATCAGAGGTTTGTTGTTGCCCTTATCAGATGTACGATTTCCACGGACCTATCAGGAAGCCATGCAGAGTGGTCTGTGGCATCTTGCTATGGAAGAAGAGATGGCTGCTCTATAGTCTCGTGGTACGTGGAGTGTCATCCCCTCTCTCCCAAGTGCTTCTGTTGTTGACGGTAAATGGGTTTTACAATTAAACACTGTACAGATGGTTTAGTAGATAGATACAAGGCCATGTTGGTTGCTCGGGGGTTCACCCAAACCTATGGGGTGGATTATCAGGAAACTTTTTCTCCTGTTGCGTGTCATTCTACTTTGCGCGTTCTTATTGTTGTTGATGTGGTCCACTGGCCGCTTTTCCAATTAGATGTGAAAAATGCTTTCTTGTATGGAGATTTGCAGGAAGAAGTATGTATGCAGCAACCACCAGGGTTTGCTGCTGAGGGGGAGTCCAAGATGGTGTGCAAACTCCATAAGGACATATATGGCCTCAAGCAGAGTCCAAGGGCTTGGTTTCAGAAGCTCTCGGAATTGATTGAATAATAGGGCTTTGTCAGATCTACTGCAGATCACTCTCTTTTTGTTGAGAGAACCCAGAAAGGGACATGTACTATTTTGGTCTATGTGGATGATATTATTGTTACAGGAAGTGATAACCAGGGTATTCATACAACTAAGGATTTTCTAATTATCAATCTCTTCTACTAGATAATGATAGTCTGATGGTATCAATCGACGATTGTTGTAGAAATTGTATTAGATCTCTTCTGGGTGACTATGTCTAGCATTCCGATTCCTTAAACTTAGATAAAAGGGATTGTAAATATGAATATAAGCTCCAGAATCAACAATTCAACTTCCTTCACATCCTACTAGTAAATTAGTTGCAATGGTGGAGATGTATTACCTACCAACACTTTACCCCCTATTATTGTCTATGGTCTTCAGGTATTTTGGACGATTACGCTTCCATTGCCATGCCTTGTTGCAGTGATGACAAAAATTCATCATCTAATGTCAGCTATATCTAAGCATTAGAATATTGACCAATGGCTTGACCTTCTTTTTCTTCTTCTTTTGGAGTGAACCCTTTCTTGATCCTTGCTCCTTGTTGCACTTCTCTTTAACTTGTGCAACCTTTGCAATGTCAGAGTAATTCTCTTTCTTCATCACATCAACAATGGAGTTCTGCATAGAAAGTAACTCAACATTAGTGAGATTCAACTTGTTTATGTGGTATACCACAACGAGCCATCTTATCCCCACGGTCTACCGTTTAAAGATGTACCCAAACATTTTGAGTGCATACTATCTAATTACTAATCCTTTCTGCATCTTGCCGCGAAACATATTTTTATAAAGTTGGATCACTCAGTGCAATTCACATCACTAGCCATATCCTTCAAATTCGACAGGTAGTCGCTAATAGATGCAATATCTATGTATTGCTTCTGAAGTACAATCGATTAGATCCTAGAATATAGCAACGAACGAGTGAATAATCCTCGACCCACTTCTTATTAAAATCGCATGAATTCTCGGTCTGAAGGTCATCGTATTTGATACTGGAGAGAATACACCTTATGCACTCTAGTGTAAGTAGGACTTCTAAATTTTGGATCCAATCCGAGTAACTTGGTCTTGTCAACTAATTGACTTCGAGAAATTTGTAAACTGAGTTAAGTGACTTCATCTGAAATTACAACAGTTTGCATGTAACATCCCGAGCCCTAGTCCAGGTCTGTTACGGGGAACTACTGGCCTAGACAACCTGTTGGGCTTGGGTCCGACTGGAGCCATTGACCACACCCTAGCATGCTTAAGCCCAAGTTGACTAGTAGTTGCCCATACTACTTATAAGCTACTACTACACTTTACGATTAATAGACGTGGTACTATTGTTTGGGGTGCTATAATCACACTCACTTATATTCGTAACATCCTCATTGCACCATGGCGCATGACCTATTATTCCCAATAATAGCGGTGACTTCACCTCTTAAGTTACCCTTTCCTCCTAACTCTATGGTAGGGGTTATTCTACCTCTTGGGTAGCCTTTTCCATTATTAGAGGAAATCTGCTCTAATATCATTTGTAACGTCTTGGGCCCTAAGCATGGTCCGCTATCGAGGATTACTAGTTCAAACAACCTGTTGGGCCCCTATTGAGGATTACTGGCCCAGACAATCTGTTGGGCTAGGGTCGAACTGGAGCCCTTGACCCCAACCTAACATGCTTAAGTTCAGGTTGTCTAATAATAGCCTCTACTACTTATAAGCTACTACAATACTTTATGATTACTAGATGTGGTTCTATGTTAGGGATGCTACAATCACCCCTACTTATATTCGCAACGTCGTCATTGCTCAATGGCCCATTACCTATTCCAGTAAAAGTGGCAACTGCACCTTTTGGGTAGATGTTTTCTCCTTACTCTATGGTAGGGGTGGCTCTACCTCTTGGTGACCTTTTCCACTATTAGAGATAATCTGCTCTGATACCATTTGAAACATCTCAGGCTCTAAGTACATTCTATTATGGAGGATTACTAACCCAGACAACCTGTTGAGCTAGCGTCGAACTGTAGCCCTTGACCACAACCCAAAATGCTTAAAGCCTAGGTTGTCTAGTAATAGCCCCTACTACTTATAAGCTACTGCCACATTTTGCGATTACTAGTTGTAATACTATGTTTGGGGGTGCTACATTGCACTTTAATATACTTATATTTAGGTGAATATTATTTTAAATAAAAAATTTCCCACATTTTTTTATTTCTAAAGTTTATTCCCTTTCAACCTTTCATAATATGAGGCATGCTAACCAAATATCTTAAGAGTGACTTGTAAACTCCTTTCCATATTGGCAACACCCCAATAATACAAGGAAAAGTTGCGAATATGAAGAGAAGTAGAAACGCTTTCTGCTTTGTAAGTCCAACTTGCATTCCCAAAGTTCAGTCATTAATACCCATATTTGTCGACCTGAAAGCGACATTTGACATTTTATTAATTAAAGCAACCATCAACGAGCATAATTTACATTATTTGCAATCCAATACAACCTCAACTATATGAGGAACATATTAGAGTCACTAAGAATACAACCCATCTCTTTTGAGAAGCGAAGCGGTCGGAACCATGTGCGCTTGTATTTTGGATATTTGATTTTGCAAAAACGTTTACAAAATACCGTCCATGGCGATACTACCTTTTTTTTGAAGTCCAGAAAATAGGGGGATACACTCAGTAGTGCTCGCCCCTGCTTTATTAAAACAGAAGAAAGGAAAAAAAGGAAGTTTACAAGGTATCAACCGCGATACCAAACAGGAAGCTAAACCAACATCCAGTCGTCAACTAAACGTGTACATTGTAAAAGCACACTCTTTGTAAAAACGTTGCCCTGCAAAGATAGCTTTATTTCGGGCCAGCCAAATTGCCCATAATCTCGCCACGGGCCGTAGCAGCTCCCCACGTTCCTTACTTTTGTTTGCCACCAATGAATCCAGAAGGAAGCCAGATCTGTGGCGCACACCCAAGCATCAGGCGCCTCCTCCCAAACTTCCAACACCACAGGGCACACGGAGAATAGATGCTCCAAAGTTTCCATGGCACTGCTGCATAAAACACATCTATCGGAAATATTGCCAAGCAGCCTCGCGCAGCGGTCCCTCGTCATCAACCTCTGTCTACGAAACAACCAAATGAAGAAACCCACCCTTTCAGGTAGCCTCAACTCCAAAAAAAAACCGCAATCCCGTACCACTCCCTCCAGCCGCGGGAGAGGGGACGTAGAAACCGCCACATACACCTTCCGAGCCGAGAAGGCCCCCCCTCCAGGACCAGTGATCCCTCCCGCCCGAGGGAGGACCGACCCCCTTGATGGTGTCCAAAAGAAGGAGATAATCGTGAAGCCTCTGATCTGAGAAGTTATCACGGAAGAGAGGGAACCAACCAGCCTCCGACCAACAGGAGGCGACGCAAACATTTCCATCAACCGCCAAAGCGAACAACCGAGGGAACCACGCACAAAGAGGTTCCTCCCCCGTCCAAACATCCGTCCAGAATCTGAAAGTACGACCATTACCCAGCACCGGAGTAAGGAGCGACGAAAACTTAGAGAGAACATCAAGAACCCCTCTCCAAAAAGGCGTTTGAGGCCCCAACCGAGCAGCCGCAACCGGGAGCGCTCCGTTTACACCATGAATCTTCCGCAAGGGCTCACAACATAAATCTTCACCAGGACCCCATAATCTGCTGGCCCACTTAAGGAGGAGGGCCTCATTAACATGGTCCAGCCTCCGGACGCCCAAGCCCACGTCGCACTTCTGTCTCGTCACCTCATCCCACCCCATCAAATGCATCCCTCCCGAAGACTCTCCATTCTTTCCCCACAAAAACCTCCTCATGAGTTTCTCGAGGCGACCGTAGATCCCCACCAGCAAACGACTGTTAGATAAGAAATATACTGGAATAGAAGAGAGCACCGCCTTAAGGAGGACGAGGCGCCCCCCTTCGAAAGCAAGGCAGATCTCCAACCAGCCAACCTCCTCTCAACCTTCTCCACCACCTTGGACCAATCTCTCAACCTTGCCCTGCATGAGACCAGCGGCATCCCCAAGTAATCAATAGGCAGGGCGCAAGGTTGCGAGCCCAAAATCGAACCGCACTCGTCCACCTCCTCCGCAGTAAGACCAAACGGCACCACCTTCGACTTGGCACCATTATTGAAGAGACCTGACATCTCACTGAACACCCCCAGCGTCGCTGACATGGCTGAAACCTCCTCAGGACCCCCCTCAATGAAAAAGACGGTGTCATCGGCATATTGGAGCAAAGGGACCACCACCCCATCACACGAGAACCCCTTCGAGAGCCCACAATCGACCACCCAGCAAGCCATCCGAGCAAGCACATCCGCAGCCACAACAAACAGAAGAGGGGCAAGGGGACAGCCCTGCCGGACGCCCCTCCTAGGCTGGAAAGAGCCCTCCTCAAGGCGTCCATTAACCATGACTGAGAACGAAGCCGTAGTGACGCATCGGCACATCCAAGAAATCCAAACCTCCGGGAAGCCCCTCCTCCGCAGAGCCGACCAGATGAAACTCCAATCAAGGCTGCCATATGCCTTTCGCGAAATCAACTTTCCACAGCACACCACGACTCCACTCCCTCGTCCACTTGGCAATCATCTCCGAGACCATAGTGACACAATCCGCAATTTGCCTCCCCCGAATAAAAGCCGCCTGCATAGGCGAGATAATGGAGTCAAGCACCCGGGCCAGCCTCAGAGCGAACACCTTTGCCACGATCAAATACAGAGCATTCGAAATAGCAATTGGGCGGAAATCATCAATACGCTCGACCGAGGGGGACTTCGGAAGCAACACAATGAGAGCCTTATTTATCCTGTCAAACCCCGCATTACCATCACAGAACTCGGTGATCACCTCCCACACCTCCTTGCCCACCACATCCCAAAAGTCCTTGTAGAAAGCCACCTAAAACCCGTCAGGACCCGGAGATCCATCCGTGTTTAGATCCCACACGGCCTCCTTTACCTCCTCCATGGAAACCGCCCTCGTCAGCTCCTCACAATGCGAGGGCGACAGTGGTGGAGCCCCGGTCCCCGCCCACCTCCAAACCCTCGGGACACGCCTCCCCGAGAACTCCTTGAAATGAGACACGATCGCCTGCCCCATGGCCGCATCCCCATCCACGCGTCTGCCATTGATCGTGATCGAGCGAACGGAGTTAGACCGCCGCCTCCCACTGGCCACACAATGGAAATACGCCGTGTTGGCATCCCCCTCCCTTTGACAGGAGACCCTCGACCTCTGGCGCCATTCCGTGACCCTCTTCAAATCCTCCTCCGCGATCTTCTTCTGAGCGGCCGACCGCGCAATCAACTTCTCCGGTTGAAGCTCCCTAACCCCCTCCAACGCATCAAACGTGCTGACCACCCCCTCCGCCTCCTTCCTTGTTGCAACTCTCGCCGCCCTCGACTCCTTCTTAAAGATAGCCAGCCTCTTGCGCAAAGAGTTGAGCTTGAGAACAAACCTCGACACTGTCGAGCCCCCAACTGTTCCTGTGCCCATTGGTCAGCAACAAGATTCCTGAAATTGGCCTCCAGCAACCAGCATCTCTCGTACATGAAGAAACCCTGCGGCATGAACACATCACCAGAGTCCCACAAGATATGATTATGGTCAGACATGCTCCGAGGCCTGGAGGACACAAAAGAAAGAGGGAAGCCATCCAGAAGCTCCACCGACGCCAAGAATCTGTCAATACAGGACCGGGAGTTCGAATTTCTCCAAGTGTACGTGATATCGCCCACGCCCAAGTCCTTGAGAGCCAAGGAGTTCACAAGCTCCGCAAAATCCGACGAGCCAGGGTCCAGGCCACCCATGGATCGCGGTCTATCCGACGAGCGGAGGGTAACATTGAAGTCACCCCCAACCAGCCACGGGATCCCCACGAACCGTTGACCAGCCTCACACAAATCCTCCCAAAGCTCCTTTCTCTTGACATTGCAGCAGGGCCCGTAGATACAAGAGAAGACAATCGGCAAAGAAGAATCCACACGTACCAAAAGAACGGAAATGACATGCCTGCCTTTGACGATCGAGTTGAACGCAAAAGCCGCAGATCTCCAAGCGATAAGCAGACCGCCCACCGACCCCACCGCATCCAGAGCCCTGACCTCATCCAAGCCCCCTGCACCAAACAACCTCCAAAGAACGTCACCCACATCCTGAAGCTTCATTTCTTGCAACAAGACGATGTCACGCCCCCACTCCGAGAACCTCGACCCCATGGTTCTCCTTTTGGCCGCCTCCCCCAACCCCGCACATTCCAGGACATCACCTTCATGAGGACCCTTCCAAATGCCCCCCAACGCTGACCACACCAGCCGCCGCCGCAACAGCATCCTTCAGAGACGAGCACCCTGCGTCTCGATGACCAAAGACCGCGCTCTGTTCCTCCTCCTGTATCTTTTGGCAGACCTCCTCTCAAAGTATCCCCCCCAGCCACTTCAGCCTCAGCCACCTCAGTCAGAGTCACCGAGGTGTGACCCGAAGAACCGCTAACCAGCGCTGCCGACGAAGGGCCCTCCAGCAAGACCAGCGCGGAGTCGCGGAGATCCCATCCCTCCGCAATCATCGTGAATGAAGTAGAGTCCTGCGCCACCGGATCCCCCCTCCCGCTCCCAGCCGAGGGGGCCAAGCCATCCTGCCTATCAGAGAAGACCACCGAAGAAGAAGAGACAAGAAGCGGAGCCAGGTCCAAATGCCCCCCCGCAAGTGATCCGAAAGAAAGACAGTATGGAGCTCCATCAAATGGCCGAACCACACGAGGATCCGAAAATCGAATCCGAATGCCGAAACCCGGTGCCCGAGTCCAGAAGCGAAGGGTCTCATTGACCCCAGGAGTCCTCCCCTCCACGTCAGCAGACAAACCGGCGATTGAAGTATTCATGCACAGCGACCAAGGGGCAAAACTGAAAGGACGTGCGATATCATTACCGTGGGACGAGTCCCACGAAGTGTCACCATGCACGGCCACCTGTCCCCCGGAAGACGAGGCGACGCCCTTCCCCCTCCCCATCTCCGGCGAAGCCATCCCCCCCCCCCCCCCCCGCAACACCGGCGGAGGTGGAGGGTCGAGTATAGACAGCTCCACCCGACACCAGAAGCGGTCGATCTTCATACTGTCAGAGAAGACGTGGCCGGCCCGACACACTATCGAGGAAATTCTTGTTGCACTCCATGAGGACCCGAGTGACATCATGCTCCGAGCCCGGCGCCAAACCATTATCGATCACCGCGAGGACCTCTCCCCACTGCCGAAGAGTCCGATTGAGACAATGCACCGACCTGGAAAGGAACGGAACTCCACGGATCTTCGCCACGTAAACCTCGACGCTCGAACATGCCTCGTCCGCAAAACGCAGGTCCCTCCAAACCAAATCGACCGTCGCATCATTCCGAATCAACCGGTCCCGCTGAACAGCTGACAGCCCCCGTGCACAACAACGATTAGAATCAATGGCGACGACGTCCCCCACAAACTGCGAGCCAAAGACCCCATGCAGATGGCTCCTCACGACGTCCACCTCCAAGCACTTTCGCAGACTTACCCCGACAGCTGCATGGTTGAACTGATCCCCCTTGGCAAACCCTTCATGCGTTCCCGAAAGCAAAGCCGGCCCCAAGGATGAGATCAGTGGTGGAGCCGGAGTAGGCATCACCCCTTCGAAACCAGGACCGTTGGCAACTGGAGCAAAACACGGATCACCTGCTACCACCTGTGCGAACGAGCGCCCTCCCTTGCCAACAATAGCCCTGCGCGACGGCGCCTCCCCCACCTTGAATGCACCCCCACGAGCCGGTGTAGGAACCTTCCCATGTTGATAGCGTAGTTCGCAGAAGGACATACGGTGGCCTGAACCCCCGCTTGCAAAACATCTCGGTCGAGCAGCGCAAAACGGCGCCAAATGCCCCCGCAGCCCACAGCGGAAACATCTCCTCTCGGGCTTCCTGTGGGACACATGCACCCGACCATCACGAAGCCCCTCCCCACCTTCTTCCGCTCCTTCCCCACCTTCAGCGCCTGCCACAACCACCCACGGGCTCCTACTTCCCCCGCGCGCCACCTCCACCCCATCACAAATGCCCCCGCTCCCGCCGCGGCCACCACGAAGGCCTTCAGCGCCACCATTGAAGACAGCTCCACCACTCCCGACCAACCCACCGCCCACTGCAACATTCTCCCTCGCTCCCCCTCTCGCAGCCTGACTCGCATCACCCTTCTTGCACCACCTCGCACCAACCTTCTCGCTCCCCCACACTCTCGTTGTCGCTCCCTCACGCTCCATCTCAGAGAAAAACCTCATGGCGATACTACCTTCCAACAGAAAATCATAGATGTCGTCCAGTGAATTTATTTATTACATTTTTAAATGGGATTTTTACCCGACAGACCCTGTAATTTTTGTCAATTACCTCTACGACCTTTGAAACAACCTAATTCCCCCCTCGACCCCGTAAACTTGCTCCGTCTTACCTCACAGACCCTGCCTTCAATTTTAGCTTTATTTGAGTCAATTGTTTGGGTTAGTCTTGAGTTAATCTGACCAATGAAAATCAACGGTGGTGGATATTCCATCCCATGTTCTTCCAAACGTCATCCCCTCCCCCGCTCCTCGTCGGACCTCCACGACCCCCTCGACAACCTCCGAAGTTGATGGTGCTCGACTCCTCATCGGAGACGCTAACACCCTCCTCTTTATCGGAGATGCCAACACCCTCCTCCCCTCGGAGATGCCGACACCCTCCTCTCCACCTTCTCCCACATCCACCAACTGTTCGACGAAACGCCTGGATCGGGACACCAGCGGCCTCATGGTCATCACGAAGATTCGCAGGGCATCCGGAGAGCTCACAGAGATCTCCGTTCTTGTAAATCTCCCCCTCAACTAAAAATCCAAGGTGGGTCTCCAGGAATAGGTGGAGGTCGAGGAGATGAGTGTACCGGCGGTGGAAGCGGTGATGACCGCACACAATATTTTGGAGGCCACACACAGTAGACATGCGATGAAGGTCGCCTAACGCAGTACACCGGTGGCGGCGGTGGCCGAGAGAAGTATACAGGTCCGAGAGGTGACAGTGATGGTGGCGTGGTCACGTTGTGCGGCGGCAATGTCTCACTTGGAGGTGGCACAGTGACATCCGATGGCGGTGGTGATGTTACCATAACAGGAGGCGGAGGCGTGGGCTGCACCGGTTGTACATGTGGATAGGTGATACTTGCAGGTGGTGACGGGACAATGGGAGCAGGACGCGAAGGAGACGTCTGAGGTGGATGGACGAAGGGTGGAGCGGTGATATTAGGTTGCGGTGATGACACCGTTGGAGGAGTGGACGGTGTTGGTTGGGGAGGCCACAACGTGGCATTAGTTGGTGGTGAGGGAGAAGGCTGGGGTGGGTGGGTAACATTAGGCAACCTAGGGAGAGCCAGCGCGCGCACCCGAACTTGCTGCAGTCCATTGGATGCGCCAAGAAGGTGTTGCACTGACCATGGAGCCGCTGCAATGGCCTGTTCTGTAAGTAGTTGCGCCAATCATTGAACATCGGCACCTTCAGGCAACGTGGCGGTCCCCCTGTGAAGAAGTTGTACGAATACATGAAGTTCTTCAAATTCGACAACCTGCAGACGCTTTCCGGTATCACACCAGAAAGCAGATCACGTGCCACGTTAAGTTGCTCGACACTCACCATTCCGAAGACGGCCTCCGGTATAGGTCCCTAGATACTGTTGAAACTCATGTTGAAAATGGTGACCTCCCTAAGGCGTCCAATCTCCGATGGAAGACACGACCGGAGGTCGTTGTCCAAGAGGATGATCTCATTGAGGTTGTTGGCCATATTACCAATGCTCACCGGGAGGCAGTCGCGGAAGCGGTTGTTGACGAGGACGATGACAGAGGCTGGAGAGCTACCGAGGTTAGCGGGAAGTCCCGAGGGAAGGCGGTTGTTGTTGAGGAAGATGGCGTAGACCTGTTGAACAGGGCAGGAGGGACGAATACCTCGAACTCGTTGTATCGGAGTTCGAGGTAGCTAAGGGAGGGGAGGGAGAGGATGACGGAGGGGAAGGGATCTGCAAAGCGGGAGAGGAGGGTGGGAGGTCAGACGGTACGGGAGGAGTTGGGGTAGAGGTCGAGCGGCGTGAGGGGAGGCAGGAAGATGGAGTGATTTGTAAATTTGGTAAAGAAAAAGGGCACTATGCACTTAATTTAAACGGAATCTGTTAGTTTTAACGGACAAATTTATTGGGATTAACCACAGGGTCTATAGGGTAAGGGTTAGTAAGTTAACGGGGTCGAAAGAGGAATTAGGTTGTTTCAAAGGTCGTGAAGGTAATTGGCAAAGTTTATAGGGTCTACCGGGTAAAAATCCCTTTTTAAATTGGTGATTAACCATTTTTATCTTATTTTCATACTTAATCAATTAAGGGAATCCAATCATTGATTAATTGATCATTAGATCATCCTCAACTTAGTCTTATTAAATTAAGACCAATCCGAATTACCTATTCCAGTATTGAGTTTTGATATCGTATGTTTGTATCCCTATAGAATCTATCCTGCAAATTCAATTTAAATGATGCATACACTCATATTTCTCATTTAGAATTACAATGCAACATGCTCATGTAACTTTCCACAACACAATATTACTTGACTTAATGATAAATAAATCACATTCATCCACTTCTGCAACATCGACACATAATCAGATCCGAACGAGGGGATACATTGTAGTTACTAACTCCTAGTTAAGGGTATGCGAACAAACTAGTCCATTACTAGTTGTTGAATCCTAAGTTGATTTCTTTGAGTGTTAATGCTAATCACATGTAAATAATTAAATCAAGAAATATAAAATTAAATCAAGTAATGTAAAATAAAAAGTTATACTTTGTCACGTAAATCCAAATATGAAATTCTAATGATTTTTAACAAAGAAGAGGAAGGAAATTTTAATTACTTATAAGAGTGGGTCGACTAAAAAACAAATAGATTACCTTCTGATAGGGAGAAGGTATCGGTTGTGTTGTAAAGATTGCAAAGTAATTCCATGAGAGAGCTTGACGTCTCAACATCGCTTGCTAGTCATGGATGTGCAAATAAAAAGGTTGACAAAGAAGAGGATGGTTCTCAAGATTATTAGAACTAAATGGTGGAATATTCAATTGAAGCAATCAAGCTTCAAAGAAAAGGTTTTAAAAGACTTATCTTGGGATTGTAACGGAAGTGAAAACGAGTTGTGGTACGCGGTAGCATCTTGTGTGCGAAGGAAAGCCAAAGAGATGCTTGGCAAATCTACGGGAGGAGTTCCATGCCAAAAGGAGACTTGGTGGAGTGAAGGGGTGCAAGAGAAGCTTAAAATAAAAGAGCTTGCTTTAAAGCTATGTAAAAAGATAGAACTGAGGAAACTGTCAAAACTTCAAAATAGCGAAGAAGAGAAGAAGGTTGTAAGTGAAGCTAAGTCGAAAGCTTATGAAGTGTTGTATAAAAAGTTTGACTCAAAGGAGGGACATAAGGATATATTTAGATTGGCCAAAGCAAGCAAAAGAAAGACCAAAGATCTTTCTCAAGTGAGATGCATCAATGAAGGACACATGCTTGTTACTCAAAAGGATTTAGAGACTAGATGGAAGCAGTATTTTCATAAGTTTTTCATTGGAGAAGGGAATAAAGAGATTACTTTGAGAGATCTTATTGGCAGTGAATATTATATGAATCATGCAAGCTATATATGGATACAAAGGAAGTAGCGGAGACTTTAAAAGGTTATGAAACCCATGAGTTTTTGTATAATACCATACTTCTTTTTCTTACTACTCTGAGAGTCTTTCTTATTAGTTGTTGTGGATCCTTCTTGTAGTTCAGGTGGAATCGTCTGAGAATTCCCTATCATCTATTTGTTTTCTCAACAACTTATAAGTAAGCTTTATTTTATCTTTACTTATTCGAAACAGACTTTTGATCATTTAGTCAGATCATAATTCTTTCTATTATCAGAATCATACCTATTATTTTGATACTGACAAAGAAGTTCCATTAACTTATGATAGAAATCAGGATGTAGCATTCCATTCTCATCTGTGGAATCGCCTATAGTATAAGTCGCTATATTCGGAACACCATTCATGGTTATTTGGCGTTATTCTAGAATGGGATTTCGTTTCACTCGAGAAATCCTAATCGGGAAGACAGGAGAAGCAACCTATCACATCCCTAGCTATTGGTAGTCGTCAGAACTAGGCTTTCAACTACTAATTATACAAGAGGCTGGTGAGGACCCCGATTATCCCACTAGTGACTTTCCATCTCTGACTAGCTGGAAGAGTCAATCCTGGAGGCTTGTACAAGGAAGTCCTTAGCTGCTTGAATGCCATGTTCATCGCTGCCAGTGATAACAATGTCATCAACATAAAATAAAACAACTACAATACCTATCTGGTTTCTCTTAACAAAGAGAGTATGATCTGCAGTAGATGTGACAAACCCCTTCTGTTCAATCAATTCTGAGAGCTTCTGAAACCAAGCCCCAGACTCTGCTTAAGGCCATATATAGCCTTATGAAGACGGCACACCATACTGGACTCCCCATCAGCAGCAAACCCAGGTGGTTGCTGCATGTAAACCTCTTCCTGCAGATCTCCATACAAGAAAGCATTCTTGACATCTAATTGGAAAAGGGGTCAATCATGTACCACAGCAACAACAATAAGAATCCGCAGGGTAGAGTGACGCGCTACAGGAGAAAATGTGTCTTGATAATCCACTCCATAGGTCTGGGTGAACCCACGAGCAACCAGTCTGGCCTTGTATCTGTCTATTATACTGTCAGCCCGTTTCTTCACAGTAAATACCCAGTTGCTTCCAACAACAGACACACCTGGTGGAGCTTGGACCACACTCCACGTACCTCGTGACTGTAAAGCTGCCATCTCCTCCTCCATAGTCAGACGCCACTGACTGATTTGTAGTGCCTCCTGATTTGACCGTGGTATCTCCACAACAGACAAACCCACAACAAATTTCTAAAAATCCTTGGAAAGATGCTCCAAGGAAACATGAGAACCAACAGGATGCATAGTGCATGCTCATTTTCGCCGCTGAAGTGCAATAGGCATATCCAGATCCTCAACAAGAGTATGAGAGATAGTATCTGCACCCTGTACCTCAGTTTGTGCATGCAAATCACCAATGCCATCAGAAAAACTCAAATGCTCAGTACATACCTTGGGCGTGCTGGATGATGAAGGAGGCGCATGACCATGGAGACGTCGCTGGTAAACCTGCAGAAAGAAAATAGGAGACGGTGGTGGAGGCGATGGTGGTGGTGGAGATGGTGGTGGAGGAGGTGGTGGCGGCGATGATGGAGTAGAATGTAGTAATGACGGAGGAGGAGGCATATAGACTTCTTCTCCATCCTCTGAAGGAGTAAGCCTATCACCTGTGGGAGAAAAATACATAATGGACTAAAAAAGGTGGCATCACCACTGATGTAGTACCTTCGTCGAACAGGGTCAAAGCAGCGATATCCCTTTTGGGTTTTGGAGTACTCAACAAACACACATTTGACAGCTCTATGAGAGAGTTTGTCGAGACTAGGAGACAGTTGATGAACAAAAGCTATTGAACCAACTGACGAGGTCTAAGCGAGAAAAGATCCATCTCGGAAACGCGATCAAGAACGGGATCTTCTCCCCTAACATCGAAGAAGGCATACGATTTACTAGATAGCAAGCAGTTAGAACCGCATCTTCCCAGTAGGAATGAGGAGAAAGACTCTGAATCAAAAGGGTTCTGGTAACATCCAAAAGATGGCGGTGTTTCCGTTCAGCCACCCCATTATGTTGAGAAGTATATGCACAAGATGTCTGATGCACAATACCATGAGACCTAAGGAATTGAGAAAGCTGAGTACTACAAAATTCTAGTGCATTATCAGAACGTACGAACTTGACTTTTGCAGAAAAAATATTCTTTATTTCATTAATAAATGACTGAATAACAGGACCAGCATCCAAGGAAGGTCGTATCGATATCGATATCGTTTCGGTCCGCCCGAAAAAGGATATAGCGGGATATATCGCCAATATATAGACGATACGGTGGAAATGTCGAAAATGGTTCAAAAAAGCCAAATTTTTGCCATTTTTCAGAAATTAACGTCATCCAAGATATCAAACTAACAAATAACCTACAAATAAACACATATATCACACATGTCGGTCATTTATAGACCATATATTACACATATCGGTATCGCACATATCGATCATATCGAACATATCGATATTAATATTGATTCTTGACTTATAAATATTTTTTTTTATTTTTTTGTATTTAATTCGCGTCATCATAATCAGACACACGTGGTCACCCGGTACCACTGTTAACGGGCTCCTCATCGCTCCTTGACTTATAAATATTGGAAATGGATTTCATTCAAGTTCTTATAACATGAAATACTACGAATATACACCTAGAAAATACATATAGATCATTTATGAGGACTATAATCCTTATAGTGCACATATCGGTCATATCGAATATATCGCTGATATTGTTAGTTGTTGACATACTATGTATATTGAAAATGGAGTTCATCTAAATACTATGATCACTAAATAATTTACAAATGTACTCTTACTCTCTTAGATAACACATATAGATTATCCATGAACCTTATATCGCATATATCGATACGGCGGTACTGTTTGTTGTTGACCTATATATATTGAAAATGGAGTTTATCCAAGTTCTTAGATCACTAAATAACTTACAAATATACTCTTAGATCACACATATCGATCATCTATAAAGCTTATATTGCATATATCGATCATTTCGAACATATCAATATTAATGTTGATTCTTGACTTCTAGATTTTTGTGAAGAATTGACTTATAGATGTTGGAAATGGATTTCATTCAAGTTTTACAACATGAAATAACTTGTAAATATACACCAAATTGAAGAACCATTGTATGCATCCTCCTGTTGCACCATACCCTACCAGTACGGGGGTCTCACTGCCCGGTCAACGAGCCTGGGGGGGCTGGGGGGCCCAGGTTGGCCCCCTCTTGCGGGGGTGTGGGGGCAGCGCCCCGACCCATAACAAAGTATATAAATCATAGATTGTTTTAATACTAGGTGTAGCTAGATAGGTAGTGGAATCAAGCTTGCATGAATAATAGCATTGATATATGGGGATCGACGAAATATCGACGATACCGGTCGATATCATGTATTTTTTGTACTGAATCCATTCATTTTGGACCGATATGGGCTGATATGGCGATATATCGTCGATATCCCTGTAAAAAGATATACATTCCGATTTCGATACCCCCAACCTCTCGATACCGATATATCGCCAATATATCGCCGATATATCGCTGATACGGCCTTCTCTGCCAGCAACAGACTTATTTTTAAGAAGAAAAACCTAAGACAATCACGAAAACTCATCAACAACTAGGGTTGCTAATTGAACTGAATCATTCGAATTCGATTAGGATTCATTTGATGAAAATTCGAAAAAAGTTCAATTCGAAACCAAATGAATTGAATTTGAATTTAACTTGTGGATTCGTTTCCCAAATGAATTGAATCTGAGTTAACCTGAATTCGTTCGATAATAATTCGATTCGATTTAATATTTATATACATATATATATGTATATGTATATATATGTATATGTATATATGTGTGTGTATACATATATCCATGTATTCATATATATACACATAGTACTTACATATACATGCATATAAGACATACATATTTACATACATACATGTAACCTCGGGGTCGATTATAATCTTTTCTGAATATTCTTGTCCAAGGAATTATAACATAATTACATCAAAAGGTGGACATGTATTTATTCGAATTCATTTGTAAGTAAATAGATATAGAAAAGAATATGTGAATATGTATTAAAAAAGTTACTATGTTTAATTTACATTAAAGTTTTAGCATTTGCATTATATCACTAAGCATAACATGTGCAAGCAACTAAAGATATTCTCAAACCAACTTACTATAGAGATGAAGTGGTCAATTTTAAACTTATAATCATATCTAGGCTTCATTGATATCATGTACACCATTCACCGCTATGATTTCCATACTCACACAACCACGCTACACCGACTTGACTTTCTAATGCGTGACATGTATATGCAACATTAGACCCCCCAAATGAGACCCAATCTCTTTCCTTTCCTCTTTATAACTAAATTCAAGTGATTTGACTACAAAATATGTTATCAGTTAGAGACATGGACCCTTCATAAATCTGCTATACAAAATATCTAAGTTCCTATCTTTACTTCTTATTTTAGCCTAGTGACAATAGCTTAGGTATGATTACTATGTATAAGTACAATAATCAATCTTAGCGTGTTATTTCTGAAATTTTGAGGCAATAAGAGAATGTAAAGCACCCTAAGCTATGCCCAATTTAATATGTATATATATGTATGTATAATCCCATTAGTTAAGGACTAAATATTGAATATAAAAATGAGTAAAAAATATTAGTCATAAAATGTAATAGGAAATATCAAATGTTTAAGATTGTTATTCTAAATCCTCATCCACACATTTATTTCATATTCCCACATTCCCTGCACTGTCTTTTTCATTCCCCCTTTCATTATCTACCAAAGATCCTAAAGATCCACGGTAGATTATGGTTGTCTTTCTCCTAACACATGGAATTGATGGTTTTACTATTTTGAGTTCCTCCTTAACATTTACCGTGATTCAAAATTTATCTAGATATATCTCCTTTGCCTTTTTTGTTGTTTTGATTTTCCTTGCATGGCAATCCATGATGATTATCATTATCAAGGCGACATTTATCATTAAATGAGTAATATACAAGTTCTTCTCACCATAATGTTAGTTGTTTCTTTGTACATTAAAAATTCGTATATTTCATTTTTGTGGCTTAGTTTCTTGATATTGAAGATCCTCACGAAGTTTTTGATATTGAAGATCTTCACGTTTAATGAAGAGATTTTATCTTGCTAAGTTATTTTTTAATATTCCCATTATTTCAGATAATAATATTAATTTGTATCTACTTTCTATATAAGTTTGATCTTGTCTTGCTTTAACATACAATGGTAATTATAATGTGCTTATCTTTTTCGTCAATAATATTCTATCTCGTTTATAGGCTCATATAATTATATTGCATTTATACACTTCTTCATCATAGCAAAAAGAGTATATTTAGATCGTAAAAGACACATAATAATTCTAAAAATTAAATAATGTTATACGCTGTATTGTATTGGTTTGATATTTTCTTTGATTTTATAGTTTTTTTCAACTTATACTAGTAATATACTTTCAAAATTAGAATTATAGAATAAAATATTTATAATATATTACTCTTCATATAATTTTATTTAGATATGCTCGAAAACATCAATTAACATTTCAAATTCGAAATAAAATGAATCGAATTTGAATATTCGAAACTCAAAATGAATTGAATATGAATTTAAGTTAGTAATTTTTTTGAAATTCGATTCGAGTTCGGATTCGAAACTTTTATAATGAATTGAATCAGAATCCTGGTGGATTCGAAGGTATTTAATTCGATTAGCACCCCTAACAACAAGATAAAATTTGGGTCCCTGATGATCTAGGACACGACTGGGACACCAAATATCAAAATGGAGCAACTCAAACAAACTATGACTACTTGGACTCTGACGACTCTGGAAAGTGGATCGATGATGCTTCTCGAGTTGGCAGGCCCCGCAAAGAAAAGTAGAGCGAGGAGAAATCTGTGGAAGAACGTGACTCAGCTTTTGCAAAGGAAGATGGTCAAAACGCAGATGCCACATATATGGAGAAACAGATCCGGTGCGAAGAGAAGAGGTACCAGCATAAGGAGACTGCACCAGTCTGTAAAGGCCCCCTTGCTCACAGCCAGTTCCATTCGCTCTGCCCGTGAGCATGTCCTGAAACATAAGAGAAAATGGATCAAATATGGCACGACAATGTAAATATCTGGTGATTTGACTAATTGATAATAGATTCATAGAAAATTCAGGAGCATAAAGAACATTTTGAAGCCTTAATGCAGAAGTCAACTGCACCTCCCCCTGACCAGTAATGGGGGGCGTGTTCCATCTGCTATCACAACTGATCGTTCAAGCTGAGTAGGACGAAAAATACTAAACGGGCCTCTGTCACCACATAGATAATGGGATGCGCCGGAATCCATGATCCATTCCGATAAGTCTGCCTGTAGCAACTAGTAAAGGCATACTCTATGCATGATGTAGACGCAGATGTTGAAGCAGCAACCTCTGAGGATCCTGAAGGAGAGCTAGTTGATCCAGAAGTGCCAGGCATAATCTCCCTCAGTCGTGCTACAAGTCCGTCAAATCTTTGATCAGATGCAGGTGATGGACTCCCAGCCTATTGTGTATGCTCTGCAACTTGGGCTGACGCAGGAAACCCATGCTTAGAATAACAGGTTTCCTCAGAGTGGCATGTCCTGTGGCAGTAGGTGCATGGCTGACAGGGTCGATCACCCCCTCCTCTGTCGCGGTTGGGGCTTCCCCTACCACGATATGGTGTATGGCTACCTCTACCACGTAACGCCGCCATAGCTGAAGAAGTTTGGGACTGTAAAGTACTACCAGAGGATATAGATAATCTACTCAATTTGCGATATGCCTCCTCCATTGGAGGTATTGTAGCATCAGTGAGGATCCGGGCACAAGCTGCATCATACTCAGGATCCAGGGATGCTAGAAAGACTCCAGTCATCACAGAGTCTCTGTATGCCTTGAGTTGCTCTGGTGTAGCAGTCAAGGGTATGTAGCCATGTAACTTCTCAAACATACCCCTCAAAGAAGTATAGAGGGTGTGAAGGGGGCGACCATTCTGCTTCGATGTGAAGATATCTTGCTGGAGTTGTAGTATCTTCAACTCATTCTTCGCCGGAGAGTATGTCGCTGCAAGAATGTCCCACATAGCCTTTGCAGTAGGCTGGCTCACGATATCATTAGCTATCTCCATGGATACAGTCCCAGATAGCCATACGCGAGCATACGCATCATCCGCCTCCCATGAGGCATTTGTCTCAGTCTTGTCACGTGGCTCCTCTGTCGTGAGGATGTGCTTCTTGCCATTACATTGCATCAAACTCATGAACTGCATGGCCCATAGTTCATAATTGGTTCCATCCATTTTGACGATGGGTGTTGAACCTTTGAAGGCACCCAGGGATGGGACTTCCATTTTGTTGTCAGATATGATGACAACTATCTTCAAGACTGGGTCAACAATAAAAAATACCAGCGTCTACACTAACATACAGGAAGATGGTTGTGGGTGTAGACTCATACCTCAACTTCTTTCATTCTTCTGGAGAGCTCTTTGGGTAACGAGGGTATTTCTAGGTGTTCACGTCACACCCTAGGTACCCAAGAATACGCGAGATGACACGGAGGCAGAGACGCATGATGACGCATTAACTCACAGGAACACGCGCTGGCGCACGCGTGGAGAGGCGCGTGATGGCGGAGGCGCGCGAAGAGGCGGAGAGGCGCGTGATGGCGGAGGCGCGCAGAGAGGCGCATGCACGGCGGCGATGAGCGCGGCCGGCGCCAATGTGCGAGGACGGCAGGCGGCATGCGGCTAGGGTTTTGATGGGGTAGGATTCTTGCCCTGGGGTACATGCTCCGGTCTAAGACTGTCGCTCTGATACCATGTGGAAGGGAAAAAAGTTGTATTCTATCTAACCCTAGAGCTCTCTTATATAGGAGAAAAGCTCAAAGGGCAAATTACATAAACAGGACAATAGAAATAAACAATATAAATAAGGACGAGATAACATAAGTATCTTAACAGTTGCAACCCGATTAGTTGGACTTACTATTATTAGTAACTACTAAGGAATTGTTGCATATCTTACAGTACAATTTCTGCTGCTTAAAGCTTCCTTAAAATTAGTCAAGTTCAAGCGAGGTTATGATATCCTGAATTCTGATAAGAATTTCTTTTCCTTTTGTAATATCGATCTTCCCATTGAAAATATTATCCGTATTTTGGTAATCCTAGAGTACACGGTGGTGACTACTATTTTGACTAGAGAAAATGGAGAAGAGGCTCATTTTTTTCCAACTGACAATAAGATCAACCACTAATTAGAAGTATAAGAAATAATAAATCTCCTCAATGTATCAGAGAAGTATAAAATGCAGCATACATGATTAGAAGGACAAACATGCTGGCAAAATCCATGTGCAAGGCACCAAAACACCACCCAAAATGTAGAAAAAAACCATGGAGGGCAACAAGAAGGGGTTTTAGATTGTACCTTAGCTCAAGAAATGGAGGAGTGGATCAACAAAGTAGCAGCTACAGCAGAAACAACAACAGAAATCTAGGAGAAGATGGGTTTTGCTTGGGAAAGAAGGGAGAAGAAAAAAAAGATGGGAAGAAAGAAAGGTGTTGGTGATATTAATAAGGAGAAAGGGAGAAGAGAGTGTACGTGTAGTGTTGTTTTCATTATTTTATTTTTTTAACTTCGTTTCCATCTTAATAAAATACTCAAGTCATCACAACTATCACCTCGGATTTTCGATCCGGGCGTGTAATGGCCTTTTTCGATCGCTTCAGAGTGATAATCAAAATGAGTCCAATATTCATATTTTTCCAATAGAAGATACGTCCAGAATCGGAAAAATATATTTTCGATTTATAATTAAATTTTGCGATTAAAATCGGTCAAACGACTTCTGTTAGAGTATGTGTCGTTATCATGTAAGATGGGTAATGGATCTTGCCAAGATCCATCCAGAGTTTAGTCCCACATCTTCCAGTGGATGGACTTGGAGGGTCTGTGGAGGCTATATAAGAAGCCCATACCCACCTGTATCCAGTGAGAAAGTTCAGTGAAACATATGGACCTTTGAGGCCTTCTCCCGTGGTTTCATCTCGCTCCTTAGGGAGTAGGGTTCCACGTTAAATCCTAGTGTTCATAATGTTTTATTTTCTATCTCTGGTTCCGCTTCCGCATTCTTTATTTTCTAACGCGGTATCAAAGCGGGTTCGATTCTTGAGGTTTTTTTCATTAATTATTTGTTCGAGATTCGATTATCAAATTCACTTCCCGGGTTGTTCTTGGTTGATTAATGTTCAAAATCATTCATGTTCGAGTTCTGGGGTTTATTTTGAAACCCTAATACCGTAGTTCTGTTCGGAGTTCTAGAAAATCTTCGTTAACATTCGCATGATCTCCAGATCTAGGGCGCATATCTTTCGTAAATCCAGAACAAGCAGCGAGTCTTCTTCTTCCAACCCTCGCTCCACGTGAAGAAGCCACCATCGGGCCAGTTTCAAGTTTCTCCAGCGTCGATCTTCAACATCATCTTCTCCAGCGCGAGAGGTTCATCAGCCCCTCTACATAAACAAAAAGGGGGAGCCTCGCAAATCGATCAGTCCTTTGTTTTATTTTTTAAAAAGAGAGGGTGGTGTCCCTAATCGCCCTCCAGCAGGAGGTGGCACCCAACTCCGCAGGCCCTTCATTTACGGCGAAGTCGCATCCCTCTGGGCTTCTGCCTTCGACTTCCAGCAGCTGCTCCAGCCACCCTAGCAGCGAGTCTTCTTCCAACCCTCGCTCCACGTGAAGAAGCCACCATCAGGCCAGTTTCAAGTTTCTCCAGCGTCGATCTTCAACATCATCTTCTCCAGCGCGAGAGGTTCATCAGCCCCTCTGCATAAACAAAAAGGGGGAGCCTCGCAAATCGATTAGTCCTTTGTTTTATTTTTTAAAAAGAGAGGGTGGTGTCCCTAATCGCCCTCCAGCAGGAGGAGGCACCCAACTCCGCCTCCCTTCATTTACGGCGAAGTCGCATCCCTCTGGGCTTCTGCCTTCGACTTCCAGCAGCTGCTCCAGCCACCCTAGCCACATGAGGCTCTTCTCGATGCTCAGGTGGAGCATCTTCCCTCCAAGTCCATGCCATCGGGCACCTCCAGGCAGCGTGACTCCATGTTGAGCAGCAGCCATCGTTTCCTCCCTCACGCATTCTAGGCAGCGGCGTCGACCTCCTTCCAGTCGAAGATCCCTCGCCTCCCCTGATCTTATCTCCTGCGAGCGCGCGACAACAGAAGCCCAGTCCTCCTAGAGCTCCGCCACCCTCCAGCCGACAACAGTCCAAGAAGCGGTTGCGAAGCCCCAAGCATGTTGCCATCTCATGAGCTCCAGGAGGAGCATCTTCTCCATGCGGCAGTGCTCCTTCTCCCGATGCCGCCCCTCATCCCTCCTCATCGGAGGCAACTCCTCGTCTCCTTCACTCCAGACCGTGGCACCAGCTCCTCGCGCCCCTCTGATCGCTGCAGGCGGCGCATATCTTCAAGGAAGCGCCATTGGGGGTGGCGGTCCTTTTGCGATGGGTTCCCTTAAGAGGAGCCCTAAATAGGGTTAGCCGAAAAGGGGGCAGCAGGTTATTTAAAAAAAGTTGTAAGTGTCCAAGTGGGCCGAAAGGTGTAAAAAAGGAAGGGAGAGGGAGAAAAAGGATCATGTGGGCCAAACTTTTGAAGAGGCGCGTACAAAAGAAAAGGCGTACGCAAAGAAAAAAGAAAGCCGAGAAAAATGAAAAAAGGAATGGCTTATAAAAAAAAGGAAGAAAGTTGGCTATTAAAAAAAGGGGGATAGCCGAAAAAAAGAAAAGACGGAAAAAAACTACTTATGTGATGATTTCTTTCCCCATTTTCTTGTCTTCTTCCAACATGGTCAACGTCATTGTTTTCCGACCAGTATGGGAGAAAGGTGGAGTATTGTGTAGAATTACAAGTCGAATTCCATATTCAGATTATTTAGTCAAAAGATCAGCCAGATTTCCATACTCTACAGATGTTCAGACTCAACGTCAGATTGGTTTCGAATCTTCAGTTTCAGATACGCACATGTATGTGGTCTTCAGTTTCATGTACACATGTTTGCCATCTTTTGTATGGTCCCCATCTTTTGTTTTTGGTAAGAGTTTTCATGCGATCCATAGGGACTACAGAGTAGAGATCCCATTCCCTATGCCATTTAGGGTAGAGTTTTCATGCGGTTTCATAGGGACTCCAGAGTAGAGATCCCATTCTCTGAGCCAGTATAGGAGAGACTCAGTTCTCTGACGAGGAGACATGTCAGACTCCATTCTCCAACAACTGTGGACTCCGACAAGGATGTCTCCACGGCTTTTCAGTTCGACCCTTACAGATATGGAGCAGTTGTCCACATTTTGTGGTGGGCCAGAGTTCTCCAAGTGGAGACTCATTTCCAGTTGCAAACTTGTAGTGACTCTGACAGGTGCAGTATAGAGCACATGCTCTCCGACGAGGAGATTCAGTTTGACTCATACTCCATCCCGTTTGTTCCTCCTCACCTGTACGACATGAGAAGCAACGTCATTGACAGTTGTGCGCGTTGAGTTGATATTGTCCTGTATCGTGAGTTTGAGATTTCTTTCTATTTGTCCAAGTTGAGCATTGCATGCTCCAGCTTGAGGGGGAGTGTTAGAATATGTGTCATTATCATGTAAGATGGGTAAATGGATCTTGCCAAGATCCATTTACCACATCCAGAGTTTAGTCCCACATCTACCAGTGGTGGGACTTGAAGGATCCGTAGAGGCTATATAAGAAGCCCCAGACCCCTTGTATCCAGTGAGAAAGCTCAATGAAACTTATGGTCCTTTGAGGCATTCTCCCACGGTTTCATCCCGCTCCTTAAGGAGTAGGGTTCTACGTTAAATCCCAGTGTCCATAATGTTTTATTTTCTACCTCTGATTCTGCTTCTGCATTCTTTATTTTCTAACAACCTCCGATCGACAAATGGTCAATTGCGTTGATTCCGATTTGTCGATACGGGCTTAGTGACGGTCTCCATCCATATTGCCGTCCAGATCGCGTCACGGACTTTTCCGGTGAAACGAAGCTCAATGCGATCAGTTTTTAATTAACCACATCCAGATATGATCCGATCTGTGATATGTGGATCGATCCGGATTCATTTGATATTAATTGGATTTTTTATTGGGTCATATGGACCCAAGTCGAGTCGGATTAGGATAGTTCGGAATCAAGCGTTACAGATATAAAAACCTCAAAGGCCATCTCGTCCTCAAGACTCGTATTAAGGTTAGGTTGACTAGGTGCTCAATTTGGGCATCATCTATAGTTTTCTCTCCATAAAAATCTCAAAGGGTTTCGAACCGATAATAACCTCAAGGGGAAATGAGCCATATAAAATATATAATCAAATGGGCTTGTTATGAACGTTACTTGAAAAGAGTTGTGGGTATCGCTCCCACATGTCTGCTTCAGTCTCCCATGTTGCCCCTTCGGTACCCTGTCTGTGCCATAGGACTTTGACTAGGGAAATCTCCTTGCTGTGAAGCTTCTTCATAGCACTATCATGTATCTGCACTAGCCTCTCCTCGTACGTCAAGTCGGGATCCATGTCAAGATTCTCGTAGCTGACAACATGGTGAAGGTCGTACACGTATTTCCTCAGGTTTAATACATGGAAGACATCATGAATGACCGATAGGTGTAGAGGAAGGGCTACTCGATGGCCACCTTCTTCACACGAGCAATGATCTCGAACGGGCCAATGTATCCTGGAATTTGACACGAACACTGAATTTCTGTACTTCTTTCATACGAGATACTCGATAGGCCGCCTTCCCCATACGAGCAATGATCTCGAATAAACCAACGTATCGTGGCGCTAATTTGACATGGACACCGAATTTGTGTACTCCCTTCATAGGAGATACTCGTAAGAGTACCCAGTCTCCCACATGTATTCATAGAGAAACCATATGTATGTATGATTCAGTCGAAGATCAAAAGAAGTCACATTTGAAGAGCGGTGGAGAAGAGTATCAATTACTTGGAATTCCAAATCTCTCCGTCACCGATCTGCATAGCTCTTCTGGCAGCTCTGCGCTCTCAGAAACTTTCGCCTCACTAGGTCAACAATCTTCGCAATCTCCTCCAGGAGATTCACGGAGTAGAGTGTGTGGTCACCTACCTCATGCCAATTGAGAGGTGTGAGGCATCTCCGCCTGTATAGGGCCTCGAATGGTGCCATGTCAATACTGGAATGGTGACTGTTGTTGTATGTAAAATCTACCAATGGTAGGTGGTCATTCCAGGACCTTTTTAACTCAAGCACACATGCACGCAACAAGTCTTCAAATGTTTGGATGGTGCGTTCGCTATATTCATCGCTTTGTGGATGATATGCGGAACTCATCTTCAGCTCAGTCTGTAGTGCCGACATGAATTGGTGCCATTAGTGAGATGTGGACTTCGAGTCCCTGTTAGACACTACCTCTCAAGGTATACCATAAAGCTTGATGATATTATGAGCATATAACCTGACCCATCGAGATGGAGTGCAGGTCATGCTGACAGGTATGAAATGAACTGACTTTGTCAACCTGTCAATAACGACCCAAATAGAATCATTGGCGCCCGGTGTCTTCAGCAGTCCAGTGACAAAATCCATAGGCATACTCTCCCACTTCCACTCGGGAATGGGGAGAGATTGCAACAACCCCGGCGGTCTCTTATGCTCCGCCTTGACCATCTGACAGGTCAAGAACTTGCTAACTTGACATGATACATCGCGTTTCATCTCGTCCCACCAGAAATGCTTGCGTAGATCATGATACATTTTTGTACTGCCGGGATGAATAGATAATCGTGAATTGTGTGCCTCATCAAGGATGTATTTGTGCAAGTGCTCATCATCGGGCACAACGACTGGACTAGCCTTCAATAAAATGGATTCCGACACTACAAAATCATCACATTTGTCTTTGATGGCACACATGTATCTGCCTATGATCCAAGGATTTGTCCGCTGACCTTCTACCACGCGATCCCATAAGTTGCCGAATTGCGGAGGAACGACGGTAGATCTGGATGTACTCTCATGAGGGTGCCAATCAATAAATGTTGCAAGCATATCCCACGTATACAACTAGTTTGTTGTACCCTCTGCATGGGATTTCTTGTTAAGTGCATCCGTCACCACGTTTCCCTTACTGGAGTGGTAAGAGATCATGCAGTCATAATCCTTCAGTAGCTCAAGGCATATGTGTTGTCTCATGTTCAGCTCCTTCTGATCGAAAATATACTTCAAACTCTTGTGGTACGTGAAAATCTCAAAGTTCACCAAGTTCACCCTATAGAGATAGTGCTGCCAAATCTTCAAGATGAAGACAACTGCCACTAGCTCCAAGTCGTGGGTGGGGTAATTCCACCCATGCAGCCTCAACTATGAAGCTATGAAGTATTGGCTTGAGATCTTCATGATGATGACGATGGAGTAGGAGAAGACCTCTGCGGAGGAGAGGAGGCACATGTGTATACCATGGAAGGCCGTATCCCGATATATCGGCGATATATCGCCGATATATCGGTATCGACACGATATCGATATCGAAATCGATATATCGATATATCTGATTTTCAACATTTTCTTCAGAAAGATTCGTAGATATAGCGATATATCGGCGATATATCGTCGATATATCGGCGATATATCGATATCGACACGATATCGAAACGATATCGATATCGATATGTCCTTCCATGGTGTATACTGAGAGGAAACCATAACTGTCACCACTAAAGTAGTTGCCCTAGCTTTGCTGACTACCTTAGTAGTTCTCACTGTTGTAGCCGTTATATCCTCCATTCCCGCTGTAACCATATGATGGAGGTGTATACGCATGAGGAGGAGGAGGTTCAGGAGGAGGAGCATGAAAGTGTTCTGGGAAGATGCCAAATGATCTCTCATCGTGTGATGATCCATATTCGTCTAAGGGACTTGGTGTTCCTCCACGATATAGGTTGCCAATGTCCATGCAGCTCAAGGAACCTACAGATGAATCAAATCGTCCATATAGATGTCAGTAGGACGATGGCCACGACTGTATGCTCCGTAATCCATAGGTCCTGGACTCGAACTTGGAACAAATTGCTCATGGGTGTTCCTTTGTCGCTCCATATATTCACGTCATGGGCGATGGATCCCAATTTATGGGACTCCACCCGTTTACTTCTCAAAAAAAATATTCACGCCATACGTAGAGCCCTTCCTCGAATCTTGTATCATGTGGTCCATGAGCACCTCCTGCTGACCCCCTTGAATATGTCCCCCCCACCAGATCCACCGCAACCTCCAACAATAATAACATCATCATCATCTCCATTGTCTTCCTTTGACTTCGATTTGGATTTTGAACTAGTTAAGAGAATTTCATTAACAACTGCATCAACTTCAGCCTCCAACCCTCCAAGAGGGTTTGTAATCCGCTTGGATCTAGCTAGTAGTCGCCTATATCTACTCCCATTTGCTGGCTTATATTCTCGGTCTTCTACCCGGTTGATCGAGTACGAGAGCACTATTGGAATCCATCCACCTCTGGAGAACATCTTCGCCAGTGTCATCATCGTGCATCTTGAAAATGTATGCAAGTTTGATAGGTCTATGTAGTCCTCTTTGTCTTGGCCTTCCCTTGCATGTTTCATTTTTAACCTCAAGTTGTAGTGTGTGCAAGCAAGATCATAGAGCTTCTGACCTCCCAACATAATCCGTCTCTTCGAATGGATCAACTTGAATGTACTCCAAATCCTCTCACAACCACCAGTAGATGCAATGTGAGAATACTTTCGCCGCTACTTTTCGTAGGTTGGAAGCTTCCATCTCGTACAATAACCACCATTCGGCTACAAGAAATTCAAAAAGAGATAAATCAATAATAGTAATACATCACAACACAATCAATGGACTTATTTGTCTTCATCCTTACCAGGAAGAGTACTACCCCGTCCATTAACTACGGTAATTCTACCGAAGGAACCTGAAGCATCCCTGAAGTACGTGACATGCACATTGTTTGAAGTCAATGGCATGCTAAAAAAATAGCCCGCTAGTAACGTTGTCAGTAATCCTTTCCCCAAATAAGAGCTTGTTGATGGCCTTTCCCACTCTCTCTTGTGCATTGGTAAGCATGCACTTCACCGTCTTCTGCTTCGGATCCTTGCTGGGCTTGTACTGCATGGACCCACTCATTGTCAATAAGGGTTCCAGTCCCTTCCCCTTGTGTTTTTTGGTGGGTAGGGCTACTGGTGCACCTTCAGACTCACTCCCACTGTCACCAGCACCATAGAAATCGCCTTGTGCACAATCGAGTTCTCTCCTTTCGAACTTGCTCCTCGTAGATTCTTTTGTTGCCCTCATGTATGTCCTCTCTGTTGTAGTCTGAATATCAATGAGGTAGATAAAGTCGTCGTCGTCTGAATCAAAGAGGACGTTGAACTCTTTCTCAAATATGAACTCTTTGAATTGTTCATCGCTCCTTACCCTCTATATATCCCTATCCTTCTTCCCGTCCAAGCTGACCTTCACCATGTCCCTCACATCTTTGGGACAACGTGTGTACTTGGCAACATTCTTGTTATTGCTAACATGATGTTGCTTTATCCTCGCGATCCCCCTCCTCCCAACCTCTTCCTCCTAAATTTGCATTGTGGTTTAGCTTTGTTGCCATATGAAGCGATGGTATACCTCCAACCAATGTCCCCATTGAAATCCCCCCTCTGATCCTCAGAACTATCAGATCTGGATCCAGAATGCGATGCCATAACAATGATCACCGAAACCTGCGAGAAAATTGCAGAACAATCATTCATGAGCCATACAATGAGAACAATTAAGTATTTGCTAATTATTTTATATTTTAATTTTCTGATTTAATTTATTTATAATTTTTCTAACACTTAATATATGCATGTTCACCACTATACATGCTTATGTGCCTTTGTTTATTCCTTTTTTTACAAGATGGTATGCCTTCTTCAAGTGATACACCACTGCTGCTCGAATGTGCCTTAGGAGCTTCCTATAGCTCTCCGAAAACTAAAGAGGCAATGTACTTTTCACCCTATTGTCACATTTTACTTCTACTGATGGTTTATCTAGTTATGACCAGAGATTTACATATGCTCTGATGTCAACTTCTATTCCATGAGATCATCATAGTGCACTACAAGACCATAGCTGACGACAAGCCATGACTGAAAAGATGCATGCCCTTACATCCCAGGGTACATGGGATCTTGTGTCATGCCCCTCGAGAGTTCGAGTTGTGGCAAATAGTCGGCTGATGGGTCCATTGACAGATTGAAAGCCAAATTGGTTGCAAAAGGCTTCATGTCAATCTATGGGGTTGATTACTTTGAGACTTTCTCTCCAGTTGCCAGAATAGATTCCATACATGTCATTCTTTCAGTTGCTGCTACTGAAGTCTTGCCTATCTTTCATATTGATGTAAAGAGCACCTTTCTCTATGGTTCCTCGAAGAGAAGGTTTTTATGATGCATTTGTCAGGTTGCATAATCGAGGGGGAGTATGTATCCAACTGCGTAAGGCCATCTATGGCCTGAAGCAGAGCCCTCATGCATGGTTTGACATACCACTGACATCAACGCTCTTGGCTTTCAGAGGATGACATCTGAGTACTCTATCTTTGTCAGACAACGATCTACTTGCATCATTATACGTGCAGCTACGTTGGTGATATGGTTGTCATCGCAGAGTAGGCATTTCATAGACTAAGACCTTCCTCCAAAAGGTCTTTATCGTGAAGGATCTTGGATACCTGGCTTGTCTCCTTTCTACAAGAAATTGGACTTCCTGCTACTACTCATCGTTATATTGTGACAGCATGTATGCTACATACATTACCACCAATCTTGTATTATATGAGCGGACTAAGCACATTGAGGTTGACTGTCACTTCATTCGTGATGTACGATGAGGAAAGATCACTACTCCACATATCTCCACTGATATTCAACTTGCGGACATATTCATGTAGGAGATACTGAAGAAACGTTTCTCGTGGATGATTTCCAAGTTAGGCATGGTCGATAGATATTCTCCATATTGTAGGAGAGTGTTAAAGTTATTTTGTCTTTTTTTATTTATTGAACCATGCAAGCCTTTGGGGCCTTTTATGTAATTCTTCTATTTCGCTCTGTAGGGTTTCACGCTATATAAGAAAGCCTAAACCCATGGAATAATACACAACAATTCATATTCTCTTCTCTATAGGTATTATTTGTTATCTGTGTGCTTATGGGTCCTTAACTAATCGGTGCTCAGGGGGTTGGATAGGTTACCTATCTCTTTTCGGTATGTCGCTCCGCGAGCAGAGCGAGAGAACGAAGTGGGCTGTGGTGATGTAAGACCCCTTGAAGTGATCTTTCATGATATAAAATCCTAAAGAGACGCAGTTAGTGTCTCAAAAGCATACCTTCAAAGAGATAAGCGTTATTTCTGGTTCTTATTCACACAAGGATCGTACATTGCTTCATCAACATTCTAATGACCTTAAAAAGCCGTAATTTTTCTATGCTTCTTTCGCAGTTTCTTAACCGCACATTCCAGAATCTGCACATGGACCTCAATAAAGAAGAGATTTGACTTGGCTACAATATCCCTTAAAGCAAAAGATGTCTAGAACTGTGCCTATACTTACACAAATTGCATGCACGGAAAACATTATGTATACTCGCCAAGTGTGAAAGGAAAGGCTACTCGATAGGCTACTTTCTCAATGTCAACCAAAATCTTGAATGCACCAATAAAACCAGGTGGTAACTTTCAAATGACATTGAATTTATTTATGCCCTTTAGTGGAGATACATCCACGAGGACAAAATTCCCAGCCTTGAACTAGAGGTCACTACATCTATTATCAACGTAACTCTTTTTAATGACATTGAGCAGTCAACTTTGGTCACTACATCTCTTGTCAACATAACTCTTTTGATGACTCTGAGCAGCCAACAACTTCAGCTTTACCTACGTGCAAAACATGTTGATTGGCTTAAAGTGGATTGACTGATTAGCATGTCAATAACCACCCAAATCACATCATACACACCTGTGATGTGGGACAACATCATCATAAAATCCATGTCCCCTGTGTTTATTACTGACATGAGGCATGATTGAAATGATATACACCATCCCTATTCATTTCTTCCCACCAAAAGTGCAGCTAAAGGGCCTAGAACATCATGGTACTTCATGGATGAATAGATAAGTTAGAGCCACATGCCTCACCAAAATGTCACTTCTCGTTGTCTTCTAGGATGCAAAATCCGAAAACAGTTCATAATAACCTCCGATTGAAACGAAACTAGTTTGTTGGTTTATCTCATCAAGCTGGATTCAATGGCTGTGTAAGATAAGATCCAGTGTTGAATTCATGATCTTAACAAAATATTAAAGAAAGTCTTGTCCTCGAGATTTAGGACTTGTATAAAAACCTTCAGGGGGTGTTTAAAACATTAAAAAGAGAGAATCAATCTTAAACCTTCTTAACTTACAAACTACTTTAAAAAAAGGTTGCATTCTCTCACGGCCTTTCATATTGTCTGGTTTGTAAAATATGAGATTGCAAATTTTGACAGACGTATTCATGTCATGTTACATATACCTAAATATCCCACTGGGGCTATGAAAAAAACAGGATTCTAACTCTGGTTTTTGCAGATACTCCCTGTTAATATCAAGGGTCTAGCTGGTAGTGTAGCAACCCTTCTGAACTGGTTTTGCTCTTGGGCCGTCACTATGACTGCGAACCTGCTTTTGACATGGAGCAGCGGAGGTATCCTCTCGTTTCTTGTTCCATCATTACTGTTCGGTGTATATCTTGTGGCTCGCACTTAAGTAGATAAATCTATAAACTTCCATGCAGGAACCTTTGCATTTTATACAATAGTTTGTGCTATGACTATTGCTTTCGTGGCCATTTGGGTTCCTGAAACCAAGGGGAAAACACTCGAAGAGATTCAGTTTTCTTTCAGATGAGGGATATTTCGGCCTGTGATGAAACATGGAAATTTTACTCTAGCGTCGCTGCAGGAGACTGGCCCATAGAAACTTATTCTGGGAGTAATCTTGAAGTTGTCTTCAATTTTGGGGCTCGGAAGAGGCTGCGCATATAAATATGTGATCTTCAGTCGGTATTACCTTTGTATAATTCTGAGGTTTATCCATTGTCAAATTTAATTCTTCCCTTGCAGGGTGACATGCTCTGAATATTTTGAGAATGAAGGATAAACAATAAATAAGCTGTGCAGACTTTGTGAATCGTACTATTAATCAGGAAGTTGTGCATTCTGTTAACAAACACTTATGCAACAGAGACATTTATGCAAATGCTACTTTAATTCTCCACATGTATCTCTGTTCCGCTGTGGACGATTCTCTTAAGTTGTGGTTGGATTGAGGCTTCAAGTGGATTATGTATTTTTCTTCTCTCTAATATATTAGGAATTCCTCTGGAAAGTGATTCGGAGTATTCAAGTACTTTACTCCAAAAGGTTTTGCTTCATTTCAACGTCAGGTTGGCTCGATCGATATAGGTTCATAAAAAAGATGGTGTAAAACTGATAAATATTTGGCATTTGGTATGCATGATAGGAGTATGCAAAGAGAAATGTTTTAACTTTTGAATTAAGGAGTTTTTACAGTTATGTGCCTTTTATATTCTACAATATATGTTGTACTCCTTCCTTTTTTTAATATCAGTTATCTCCCTAGCTTATAACATTGTTACCACATGTACTCCTCGAGTTAGTTGTTGTACATCCATCATCCGAACTGATGTTAATTTTTGGAGAGACATGATTGGAAACAAAAATTAGGGTACAAATGTTAACTTATGGGCACAAGCTTAATTGTAAGAAAAGGAAGGATAGATGTGAAACTTCTCCTTTCTTTCTCATCTCCTTCATTCGTACCCAAATCCTATCACCATGGCTCTTGCCCTTTTTGTAGCCCCGACCTCCTCCCCCTTTCCTCCCTTGCCCTTCCCGCAAAAGTGAACTCCTTCATTGCACTTGTCCTCCTTGCAGCTTTGGCCTCCTCCAACCATGATGTCATTGTCCACTTCAAGATAAATGTGTGCTTCGTGTGGAGGAGGGCTTCGGCAAGGAAAGTCATGGAGCAAGAATGCGTAGAGAGGGGTTTATTGCATCCGTGCCTTCTTGTTGTGCGCATGAGGAGACGAAGGAAGCGATCTAAGGTGCCTCCTTGTTGTGCACCTCATGAAATGGTCTATACATAGTAGGGACGCGTCCTCGAACAACTAGTTCAGAAGTGGCAGGTGATACCGACTAGGGTTGACCCTTTCAAGTCCTCACCACCACAACCCCTTGTTGCCACTCCACAGTGGTCACCCCATGTAGGCCCACGGATGCCCCTAGAGTATGCATAGGCTTTCCATGCTATGGACTCACTGCACTGCCACGCAAACTGGAATTTCACCCCCAAGAGAGGTTCTCACAGCTCTTGATGACCATGATGGTGTACTTCCATGGCGATAGCACCATGTAGCTCAGGAAGGTATCTATTTTGAATACGAGGTTTCTTCCTCTAAGTCCTCATCTACATGTACTCCATCACGTATAGGTTGAGATCTTTGAGGTTGTCAGATCCACGGTAATGTCGTAACAAAACTTCGCAGCGATCTTGAAAGCCTCAAGACCTTATCATCGAGCTCCATGCGGGGCATGTCAGCATCTCATGAGGACTCATAGATGATCGTACACATCTTCCTGCTCTGGGAGATCAATGGATATTGGTGAAGAAGAGGAGATTGTCGTTAATGGAGACCATGAGGAGATCAATCCCTTGACTACCAATCTTAATTTGATAAGGTCAAGAATGTAGGGATATACCTGTAATAAATCACTCCTTAATCAGACATTGGTTTGAATAATCTATTGTTTAATTTACCCCATTGACAGCTAAACTAATGGAATGGCACAAGTGATAACAGTGCAAGAAGATAGGGGCATAATTGATATAGCAGAATCTAATAGGGACGTAATTGTAAAAAAAACCTTCAATTAGTTGGAGGTTAGTGTAGCATGATTTATTGACAGCCAGCATGTGTTTGTTGGCAAGGGTTGCAGGTACTAGTGTATTGTTGTGCACCTACATGAGGACTTGTGCAATCTAGTTATGGACTGCTTCAACACCTATTAAGTTGTTTAGGGTTATCATGTATCTTGTCACTTCGTTCCATGATTATCACTTAAGAGTGAGACCGTTCTTTCAGGATTTACCCCAAGTCCAAAAGACATACAGAAAGATTAGGAATAAGTCCAATTACAATTTTAAAGGACATCCAAACATCTTTTCCTGCAAAGCTAAAAGTAGTGTGGAATAAGTCAACTTACAAATTTAAAATCCATTGCAGGTGTTTTGTAATGTTTCAGCATACTGTACAACAATGTAATTAAAAAAAGAATCAGGACTCTATACCCATGTGTAGGTAGTTACGTACACCTGCTCATTTTCTCCTCTATCTTTTTTTTAAATGAATCTTCGAGGGATTCATATCACAATATATCACCGTATCATTATTTAAATTTCAACTTAATTCAAGACTTCATATATATATATATATATATATATGGTTAAATGGGTCTGCCCCCTTGGGGGAGCTAACTTGGCTCCCCACGTGCTATTTCACCCGGTTTTTTTTTGAAAATTTCTTCCGTGAATATTCATCACTATATCCCTATATTATGCTATTAAAATTTCGTGCGAAACAGAGACTCGTACGGCCTCCATCCAGACAGTCATTTTTTAACGGTAACAAAATTGCTAAAAATGACCCTTCTTGATGGAGGCCGTAGAGTCTCTGTTTCACGTGAAATTTTAATGACATACTATAGGGATATATTGATGAAAATCCACAGAAGAAATTTTCAAAAAAATAAAAAAAAACCGGACGAAATGGGGCAGGGGGGAACCAAGTTAGCTCCCCCCATGTGTAGGTAACTTACCTACACCCAACTCTTTTTCCCTCAAATTTTTTTATTTTTTTGAATTAATTCCTTCGGAAATTTAGATCACAAAATATCACCATATCATCATTCAAATTTCAACTTATTTTGAGACTTCTAACTTATCCATCATGACAGTTAAATTTTAACGGTCTGAGATTTGCTGAAATCGGCCCCTTCCGATGGAGCTGTTAGGAATGTCTGTTTTACATGAAATTTGAAACACATATTCCATTTAATATTCTAAGTAAATCCCCTAAAGATCCATTTCAAAAAAAATCAAAAAAATTAAGAAACAAGAGGTGGGTGTAGGTAAGTTACCTACACATGGGTGTAGGCTCCCCAATCCCTATATATATATATAGAGGGCTTATCTAGAGGGCACTGTGCCGATTTGGCACTTAGTAGGCCCCTAATTGTAGACGTCGGATTATGATCGTGTGATCTAAATAAAGATTCGACGATAAATGCAAATAAGGCATATTTTGGTTACAATAACTGATATCGCGAGAATTATGTGGTGTAAATTAATTACGTTGACGCCATTTGGATCGATGATTAACAAAACAAAATATGCTAAACAAAAATTGCGTATCCTTATTACGAAGAACATCGATCAAACAAAGCCAATGCCTTCTTTCGTTCGCCATTGAAGATCGTTTACAGGTCGCTTAATCTTCGATATCAGTAAGTTTTTATGTATAGTCGTCTTTGAAGAACGTTTTGAAAGTACTTTCTTTCATGTAATTTGATGCAAACTTTTTATAAAATCATGTACATGTACTGATGGTATCAAAAATTGTGGTTGTTCGATTAAGAAGAAATAGATTATCGATTCAAATATGTTGAAATGATTTAACGATTACTTTTTTCGTTTAAGAACAAATATATTAAAGCTTCTAAGATATTAAATTAAATTTAGTTACTTAAAAGTAAAATAAAATTACTGCTTGATGATTCCAAGTTACTGATACAAATTCTAAAATTAAAATAGTAACTCCAATGATATTTTAAGTGTAATTATTAATATTACTGATAAAATGATGGAAAATACTGAAACATTCATAAAACTTACTGATCGAACATTCGAAGTTACTGAAACATTCATCAAACTTACTGATCGAACATTCGAAGTTAATGAAAGTATTCTCCAAAAGTAATCTGAGAAATTTTTACTGATAGTTTAGATATACTTACTGATGCATTCTTCGATGTTACTTATATGTGTTACGATCTTACAAATAAGCTTTGAAAAGTTAAAACATTACTGATAGATAAAATTTAGAAATTACTAATGTTACATCGATATTACAGATTAACTATTGTAAGTTACTGCTGCCTAGTATCTATGTTACTGATACATATCCCAATGTTACAATCATAAATATATTGTTATTTTAAGTTAAAGATTAAAGTTACTGATAAGATGTTGGAACTTACTAATGTCTTCATCAAATTTACTGATAGATACATCAAATATACTGATAGTAATATTCAAATGTAATATGGCAATAATTACTGATGCAATGAAATTTATTACTGAAGCATTATTCAATATTACTGATAAGTGTTAAGATCTTACGAATAATTTTTTTGAAGCATGAAATTACTGATGCACGTATCATAGTTACTGATATCGATGAGCATCGTGAACTTACTGGTACTTACATGTATACTTACAAAAGTTACTTGCCATACATATAATATTACCATTATGATATTATAAATTACTTTCCCATAAATTACTTTTTACCGCCTTCTCATAAATCACAAGTTAGGTTAAATTTTAAAAACTTACTTGAGACGTGGGAGCTCGGTACGCGGCGGAGCAGCGAAGGCCTTATCGACGATTGCAACGAGGGCGGAGAAAGATAATCACGGTCAAACACGGTTAGTGAAAGAATAAAAACCGTCTTCTTCCATTGTAATGATACGTTTCTTCGTCTTCTTCCATTGTAATGATACGTTTCTTCGTAAATGAGTTTTTTTTTGGAATTAAACGTATTAGGGTTACGAAAATAAATCCTTTAAAGTTTGAACACTTAGGTATGAATCCAAGAGCTGCATGCATATTAAATATTGAGAAAGATGATTCCAATAGCTGCATACATATGATTAGTAATTCTTTGCAATTAATTATAGTTTTTTAATTTTGCGGTTGCATTTTTTTTCTTATCATTATCTAATTCTAATAAAGCTTAACAAATGGTTACTGAATGCAGCTATTGGAATCATCTTTCCAAAAATTGTGCTTGTTCGATTAAGAAGAAATAGATTATCGATTCAAATATGTTGAAATGATTTAACGATTACTTTTTTCGTTTAAGAACAAATATATTAAAGCTTCTAAGATATTAAATTAAATTTAGTTACTTAAAAGTAAAATAAAATTACTGCTTGATGATTCCAAGTTACTGATACAAATTCTAAAATTAAAAGATTAACTCCAATGATATTTTAAGTGTAATTATTAATATTACTGATAAAATGATGGAAAATACTGAAACATTCATAAAACTTACTGATCGAACATTCGAAGTTACTGAAACATTCATCAAACTTACTGATCGAACATTCGAAGTTAATGAAAGTATTCTCCAAAAGTAATCTGAGAAATTTTTACTGATAGTTTAGATATACTTACTGATGCATTCTTCGATGTTACTTATATGTGTTACGATCTTACAAATAAGCTTTGAAAAGTTAAAACATTACTGATAGATAAAATTTAGAAATTACTAATGTTACATCGATATTACAGATTAACTATTGTAAGTTACTGCTGCCTAGTATCTATGTTACTGATACATATCCCAATGTTACAATCATAAATATATTGTTATTTTAAGTTAAAGATTAAAGTTACTGATAAGATGTTGGAACTTACTAATGTCTTCATCAAACTTACTGATAGATACATCAAATATACTGATAGTAATATTCAAATGTAATATGGCAATAATTACTGATGCAGTGAAATTTATTACTGAAGCATTATTCAATATTACTGATAAGTGTTAAGATCTTACGAATAATTTTTTTGAAGCATGAAATTACTATTTTGCAGATGGAACAAGCCAAAACGTTTGATGTTTCTTACAAGAGACGAACACCGCAAAGTGTAAAAAAAGGAACAATGGAATCTGCAAGTGGTAAATTTGTGATTTTTTAATTGAAAACATATAATATATTTCAATTATGTCTTAACAAGTAAATTAATGCAGATACAAGTTTTGAGGGAGATAAAACTACTGAAATTTCCACTGGTAAGTATGTATATTAACATACGAATTGTTAATAGTTAATATCATAACTTACTATTCACAAACTATTATGCTTTGTAGAAAGAGCATCAGTTTTGAGTCTTGCAAATGTAAAGGATGATGCAAAGCTAGAACCACTGCCAGGTTAAGAAATAAACACTAAGATTGTAAGTTAAGAAACGGGTATTTTATATTGCAAACTTTTAAATGGTTTTCATTTCATTAATGCAGCGAGATATTGCGTCCAACACAGATGTTACATAAAACAATTTGTAACATATCTTGGTAACAACAAGTTGTCTGGAAGGCATAAAGGGTTGATAGACAAATCCGCTTTCTCAAGATTGGTATCAATTACAAAACTTGATATTAATTATCAAGTATTGGACTTTATTGTTCAAAGATATCAAGGAGATAGGATTTTCAAGTTTGGAGAGAAAGAACTCACATTTTCCGATAATGACATAGGCTTGATTTTGGGGTTGCCTTCATCAGGATTTCCTATTCAACTACGTGGTTTTTCGTTTGAATGGCCAAGTTCATTTGAAGAGCAATTTTGCCAACCAAGCATGTTATTAAATCGTCACAACATTTGTGACATGATTGAATCTTTAAGATCTCAAGATGATGATAATTCAAATAGAATGTACATAAGATGCCTAATATCTTTGATGTTTTGTACATTTCTATTCCCCGAAACGAACTTCTGCTTCCCGAAGGTCCTACTAAATTACATAGATTCAATTGAAGATACACGATTCTTCAATTGGTCTAATGCAGTTGGGACTATGTTAATGCAACGCATGGATGATATAGTGGAAAAAATGAGGAAGCGTTCATCATCTGAAGGGAAAGGCACAGTTGGCTACTTAACTGGATGTGCAGCGTGATTATATGTAAGTTTTTTTTAATCTATAATTGCTTCTTTGCTTTTAAAAAATATTTACCAAATATTTAACTATGTAAAATTATTTTAAGGCATGGGCTCTCGAGCACTTATTCCCAACACATGCATTGAATCAAAATCTCTTGCCAAGAATTAGGAAATGGTCAACTCCTTGCAAAGTCACCATAGAATAATTCCAGAACTTTGATGAAGATCAGGTAACAACATTTTATTTAAATTTTCATTTGTGATTTTAATATTGAATATAATTTTTTAAGTTACTGATGCAAGTATTGAAAGTTACTAGATCAAGAGATTGATGCAAGTTATGAAAAAAATAATTTAGATACTGTTGCCATTATCAAAGTTACTTATACACGTTTCATAATATTGAATATAATTTTTTAAGTTACTGATGCAATTATTGAAAGTTACTGGATCAAGTGATTGATGCAAGTTATGAAAAAATTAATTTAGCTACTGTTGTCATTATCAAAGTTACTTGTACACGATTCATAATATTGAATATAATTTTGTAAGTTACTGATGCAAGTATTGAAAGTTACTGGATCAAGTGATTGATGCATGTTATGAAAAAATTAATTTAGCTACTGTTGCCATTATTAAAGTTACTTGTACACGATTCATATTTACTGATTTCTACATATATACTTCATGGGTCAATTCTACTGATTTAAAATCTAATGACAGCCTGATACATTTAATATTGTTAATGCTTGTTATTATTAATATAACTTGAAAGGATACTTTGTATTAAAATGAACTTTGATTGACGGTTAAAAATTTTTCATTTCATTAGATTGTTGTCCATCTGGACTATGAAGAAAAAGAGCTATTCAAGATTGACCCAAATGAATTCATATTTGATTATGACACATTCGTAACAGAGGGTTTCATCTCAACTGCATATGCATTGCGTGTCATTGTACCGCAACAACGACAACTTGATGATTGTTCAATGACATCAATATTGAAGCATGGTCCACATCAAAATACACCAGAGTGTAAATGTGAAGAACACAAGAAGAAAATAAGTGATTTGGAGAGTTTCATTTCACAGATGCCCACTTTGGATGAATACAAAAACATGAAAGAACAATATGAGAATACATTAAGGGAGAATGAGAAGCTAAAGATCGAAATATCTATTCTAAAGTAATGGTTTGAGGAATTCTTTGCAAAATCAGTTAGTGTCAAGCAACAAGAAGAGAAGAAATCAAAGTTTGGTGAACAAGAAGAACAAAATAATATCACAAAAAAGATCGAATCACCATCCTTTGATCTTAGAATTGAGGAGGATTCTGAAGATCGTTGCAAAATTAAACCATGTGTTCCAAAGAGGGGTAGAAGCAAGAAGCTTATTACTCCTAGCAGCATGTCCAAAAGGGTCAAGTCAAGAAGAGCAATAATGGAAGAAGAAAAAGCACAAACCATCCCAATGAAGAGAAAAAAGTGAGGAAAAAAAGAAAGCTTGAAAAAAAGAATTTCGAAGAAGTGATGACTGTAGAAGATGAAGATGAAATTCCAAAGATTGAAGAGAACAAAGAGCAAGCTTTGGAGGTATGAAATCAATCTTCCATACTTTACATATAGTGTTGATTATAAATTTTTTATTTAATTAGTGTCATTCAAATGATCATTATTCAATAAATTGCATATGCTAAATATTAGTGATATGAAAATATTACTTACTGATATGATATAACTTACTGATATCATATAATTTTCATATAACTTATTGATATCATATAAGTTACTGATAAGTCTTAACATAAGAGTTTACTTATTCTAAAGCAAGATTTACTAACGAAAATGAAAATATTACTTATGTCATAATAAGGCTTACTTATACTTACATTTGCTACACTAGTGCTACTATTGAATTTATGTATATTACTTACTAATGATATACTTATACTTACTGATATGAATATATTACTTACTGATATGCTATAACTTACTGATATCATATAATTTTCATATAACTTATTGGTATCATATAACTTGCTGATACGTCTTAACATAAGAGCTTACTTATTCTATTGCAAGAGTTACTTACGAAAATGAAAATATTACTTATGTCATAATAAGGCTTACTTATACTTACATTTGCTACATTAGTGCTACTATTGCATTTATGTATATTACTTACCAGTGTTATACTTATACTTGCTGATATGAATATATTACTTACTGATATGCTATAACTTACTGATATGAATAATAAAGTTAAAACATTACTAATAGATAAAATTTAGAAATTACTAATGTTACATCGATATTACAGATTAACTATTGTAAGTTACTGCTGTCTAGTATCTATGTTACTGATACATATCCCAATGTTACAATCATAAATATATTGTTATTTTAAGTTAAAGATTAAAGTTACTGATAAGATGTTGGAACTTACTAATGTCTTCATCAAACTTACTGATAGATACATCAAATATACTAATGTCATAATAAGGCTTACTTATACTTACTGATAGATTAAAGTTACTATACTTATACTTGCTGATATGAATATATTACTTACTGATATGCTATAACTTGCTGATATCATAAAATTTTCATATAACTTACTGATATCATATAACTTACTGATACGTCTAAAACATAAGATCTTACATATTCAAATGCAAGAGTTACTAACGAAAATGAAAATATTACTTATGTCATGTTTAAGGCTTACTTATACTTACATTTGCTACACTAGTGCTACTATTGAATTTATGTATATTACTTGTGTCCTGACATACCTTACTGACCCAAATAATTATAATATTTCTTTAATTTATTTATAGGTTTACAATTTAAATCGCATCGATTACGCTGGATATGATGCAATTTCTGAATCAGAGAGGGCAACCATTCATGAATTTCTAAGGATCCTGTCGCCAAGTAAGTGGATATTTAATAAATATATTAGACCCATTTCATGATATATTTATGATGATTTATTTGTAATGTTACAACTTAACTTACATTTCAGTATGGGAGCAACTTACCATGGTCCAGGAGACAACTTTTGTAATGGAATACACATTGAAGACCTACTTTATAATAAGATGGTCATAGATGTGATTTTGGACATGTTCATGGATGTGCTTTACAAATCGTATCAAGAAAGTGATGTGGAGTGCCCATTTATTTTTGCAAATACGGCTCAAATGGTAATAGTACTTACCTATTTTTTGTTTTTTATTTAATTTATATTAACTAAATATTATTCATTTCAGCAATTGTTCCCAAAGACTGTAAAAGAAGCATCAGAAGAAGATTATGAGCCTCTAAATAATTTGTTCTCATGCACAAGAACGATGTTTGACAGTGTAAAAAAAGCCTTTTGTGTAATCCACACCTCCAATCATTGGCATCTTCTCGTGGCTGATTTTGATGAGAAGAAATTCATTTCATACAATTCACTTGCTGGGATGAAAAAACACCTCATGGACGTTAGAAAATGGGTAAAAAGATATTAATTTTTGTGATACATCCATTTTTGATATATTTTTTTACTAACATATTTCTTTAACAATACCATTAGGTTGATTGGATGGCAGAATACTTCATGCTATTTACTGGAGAGCACCTTGAAAAGTGGCCAGTAGAGATAAAAAAAGGAATCCCAATGCAACGAAGTGATTCCATTGATTGTGGGGTTTATGTAATGAAGTATATGGAATTCATTTGCAAAGGAAAAGATCCAGTGTTCCGAAACGAAGATATCCCCAAGTTTCGTGCGGAGATAGCAGCTATACTACTTACAAGCGGTCAGAAGAAAGATTAACAGAAATTTGATATCTTAGACATGTATATAGAGATGATGTAAATATGTACATGTACTGTTCAAAATTTAAATGTAGTATCTTTCTTTTGAACATGAAATTCTTTATGAATGAGAAAATTTTGATGGTTGTTGATTGTTGAAATTATTACAGATGATACATTCGTCTACTACCTGATACTTACAGATGCATTAAGTTATTGATACATACAATGCTAAATAAAAAAGATACTATTGCTTTAGACAATATTACTTGAGTATTGTATGGCTTACTACTACTTAAATGTACTACTTATGAACTTAAAGTTGATTTTGATACTCTTACTTGAATAAGCTAAGAACTTACAGATTAAAATATATTATGCTATAAGTTACTAATAATTACAAATGATACGTAATAATTTACTAATGATTTTAAGAATAATACTTGTGACCTATTAGTAACTTACTTATAGTTATCTATGATGCAAAAAAACATAGCAAAGAAAGATTAACATAAATGTGATATCTTAGACATTTAGATAGATATGATGTAAATATGTACATGTACTGTTCAAAATTTAAATGTAGTATCTTTCTTTTGAGCATTGATTTCTTTGTGAATGAGGAAATTTTGATGATTATTGATTGTTGTTTGTTGAAATTATTACATATGATACATTGGTCTACTACCTGATACCTAAAGATGCATTAAGGTATTGATACATACATAGCTAACTAAAAAAGTTACTATAGCTTTATACAATATTAATTGAGTAATGTATAACTTACTAGTACTGAAATATAGTACTATTAGAACTTAAAGATGATTTTGAAAATCTTACTTGTATAAGCTAATAACTTGCGGATTAAAAGATATTATGCTATAAGTAACTAATAGTTACAAATGATACGTAATAATTTACTAATGATTTTGTGTATAGTACTTGTGACATGTTAGTAACTTGTAGTTAGATATGATACCAAAATCGTAGTTATTGTCTTAGTTTCAGATATTTACGTTTTATAATTGTGAATGTTACAGATGTCTTCTACAAACTTACCGATAAAATCTTCTTATTTACTGATGTATTTGTCAAAGAAAATCCCCTTACTGATGCATTCTTCACTGTTACTGATACATACCAAACTTACTAATACATGACAAAAGCAAGAACTTACTGATTTATACAACAAATTAAATTAAACATGATTCATACTTACTTATGATGGACAATTAATACAAGCTTCATACTGATGCAAGCTTCATACTTACAATTAACTTACTTATACAAACTTCATACTTACTGACGCATACGTCAAAGAAAATATGGGTAATATATACTGATTAATACAATTAACTTACTGATTCATTCTTCAAATTTGCTGATGCATGTTCGAAACTTACCAAAAGATGTTAGAGACATAACTTACTGATTCATTCACATAATATACTGAAACATGATTCATACTTACAAGACCATAGACAAGTACCAACTTACTTATATATACTTGAAAATTACAAATGGAAATTGAACAATAGAAAATAACTTACAACCAGATCATAAACACACAACTTCATACTCGATGAATAGTACACAATATAGAAAGAATACATAGAAGGGGAACATAAAAAAATTGAATTCTTCTATAAAGTGCAATGTGGTATGCAAAATATGCTTCAGTCTTCTCGATCCTTTGAATATCATATGACTTCAATACTCTCTATAATCAGCTGCATTGATCATGTAACCACCTGTGAAATGGAGAAAATATACATAGTGTGATCAGAACGTTAATATACTAAAATTACATTATAAACCATATGAATAATAATTTATCTTACCATCAGTCTTCTCATGTCCTTTGAATAACATCTGACTTCAAAACTTTCAAATATCAGCTCATTTATAATGTAACCAACTGTGTAATGGAACAAAAATATACATATTGTTAACAGAACTATAATAAACAAAAAGTATTATATAAACCATATGAACACGAATATTTCTTACCATCATGCATTATATTAAGATTTTGAAGGACAATTCCTTGAATCATGTCCTGCATTGAATTTGTGGCATAATTTGCATTGTCTACCCTTTGACGAATTCTCTTCACTAATTGATTTCAATCTATTAGTGCTGCCCTTTGGTCTACCACCTTTTCCAGACCCTTTTGGTTTTGCTACATTAGGATCTTTTACAACAAATACTGACTTATCACATTTTTCATTAACATCATGGACATCTTCGACATTTACATAGATCATTTTGCTCTTAATAGCTTTGACTCCTTCAGAAGCATCTATAAGGACCTTCTTAATGTAATCATATACTTCTTTGTTGCCATCAGCTTCGCTAATAAGTTCATTTGCCAATACTCTTAGATGACTATTATCATCTTGCACTGTTCTCCTCCTATAAAGTGGGTAGTAACCATTTCGCTTGATATCTTTCTTCCATCTTCTTAATAAAAGAGAGGGTTGAACGTCTAACGCATCAGTGTGTTTTAAAACACTAATAATGTGTCTGCAAGGAATACCCATTGATTCCATCTTCATACAATCACATTTGAATTTATTGTAACAAGCATGAAAAGTAACACTGTTGAAATCTTCAATCCTCCCAATGGGATATACTCTGAATTGTATAACATCATCAACAGAAGGAAATGGAATCACATTTAGTTCAATACCTTCCAAAAGCTCTGTCTTAACCATATAAAACACGGTCTTTGTGAAATGCTCAGAAAATTGTTTTTCAATGCTCCACTGCGTAGCCAATTTAGGACTTTTATTCTCATTTTCATTATCCAACCTATTAGCATGCTCTCTCATTCTTTCAACTGCGGTTTGAAATCTAGTCATGAACTCATATAAACTATTCAGCTGATTGACATGGTTAGTCAAGAATGAATTCATGCTCTCGCTCCTCTGTGTTGTATTCATCTCAGCAAAAAAATATCTTCTCATGTAAATAGGAACCCACTTTCTCCTAATACGATACATAACATTAATCCATCTATTTTTTTCTAAATTACATTCTGTAACTATTCTGTCCCACTCAGCTTCAAAATCTTGTTGACTTTTTGCGCCCCAAATAATCTTATTCAATGCAGGAATTGCTATATCAGCTTTCTTTGTTAAACCAATCCTCTTCTTCATGTTAGCTGTAACGTGCCAACCACAATATCTATGCTTGGTAGAGGGGAAGACTTCTCTTATAGCAGCATTAATGGATGGACACTGATCAGTAATAATTGTCTTGGGAGCGACATTAACAGCCATCAGAAAATTCTTAAAAAGCCATACAAAAGACTCCTTTGTCTCATTCATTAAGAATGCGTTGCAAAAGAATACAGTCTGTTTGTGATTGTTAACTCCACAAAAAGAAGCAAAAATTAGCTTATACTTGTTTGTATAGTATGTTGTATCAAAAGTAACAGCATCTCCAAACAATTTATAATCTTCCATGGAATAGGAGTCTATCCACATGCAATGAGTTAAACACAAATCCTCATCTTGCTTGCACACATAAAAAAATTCAGGTGTAACGCTTTTGCAATATTCAAGATGTTCCAACAACATGACAGCATCATGACCTTCAATTTCTTTCTTCTGATCACGCTTCAAATTGTATATGTCTCTGGCTATAGAACCAATGCGTTCGTCAGATCCACTTTGTTTGTCCAAAAAAGCAATTTGTTTGGCAGTAGGGATGTTCACTTGAGACATAGAAGCTAGTAGATTCTTTGTGGCCTTAGTTATTCTCCTATTCGGTCTCAAGTATTTTCTCTTACTTGGAGAAACAAGTTTATGGTTATGTTCCTCAACGAATGTGACCACATCCCACTGTTTAGATATCTGATTTAATTTAACACACATCTTTACCTTACAACCACAACAGCTTATTCCACATCGTCTACCCTCGCTGTCTATTCCATCAAGATTAGCTTCAGCATCTACCACTGACAGGCTAGATGATATCTTCCTCTTTTTGGCATTTTGAACATACTGTCCTTCCTTCCAACAAACATATTTTTTAAAAGATAGATTCTTAACTTTGTTTTTCCGATCAAAACAATATTTGGTGCTACTCCTCCTAATGTTAAAGCCAAGTTCAGTAGCATATTTCTCATAGAACATTTCACATTCCTTTAGGTTTGAGAAAGATAGACCCTCTCGAGGGATAATATCAGGATCAACGGCTGATATAGGGGAATCATCATCATTTAAATCTTCAACGCATTCATATTCATCATTGACTAAAAGAATAAACCATAAAAAGAGTATCAGTATGCATATTTAAAGCATCAGTATGCTTGCTGAAACTTACTTATTCTTCTGCAGTTATTACTAATGAGTTTATTAATATTACATCATGATATTGCATACCTTACAAATACAATAGCTTACTGATACTTACTTCGTGATACCATATAACTTACTTATACATCTGAAACATGGGATTTTACTTATTCTTTTGCAAATATTACTATCGAAATTAAAAATATTACTTATGTCAAAGTAAAGCTTACTGATACTTACATGTGCTACACTGGTCCTTACTGATTCTTTTGTAACTATTACTATTGAATATAAACATATTACCTATGTCAAAGTAGAGCTTACTGATACTTACATGTGCTACGCTGGTCCTTACTGATTCTTTTGCAACTATTACTATTGAATATAAAAATATTACTTGTGTCATAATAAATATTACTGATGTTTCCAATTGCTACGGTTTGATATTTCATATATTACTTATTCTTACTGAAACTTACTTATTCTTCTGCAATTATTACTAATGAGTTTATTAATGTTACATCATGATATTGCATACCTTACAAATACAATAGCTTACTGATACTTACTTATTCTTTTGCATTTATTACTAATGAAATTGATAATATTACTTCGTGATACCATATAACTTACTGATACATCTGAGACATGGGATTTTACTTATTCATTTGCAAATATTACTATCGAAATTAAAAATATTACTTATGTCAAAATAAATCTTACTGATACTTACATGTGCTACACTAGTCCTTACTTATTCTTTTGCAACTATTACTATTGAATATAAAAATATTACTTATGTCAAAGTAAAGCTTATTGATACTTGCATGTGCTTCACTGGTCCTTACTGATTCTTTTGCAACTATTACTATTGAATATAAAAATATTACTTATGTCAAAGTAAAGCTTACTGATACTTACATGTGCTTCACTGGTCCTTACTGATTCTTTTGCAACTATTACTATTGAATATAATAATATTACTTGTGTCATAATAAATATTACTGATGTTTACAAGTGCTACGGTTTGATCTTTCATATATTACTTGTTTATAATTGATAATGAAACGAATTTCCAAATTTCAATGATACAATGAACAACTTGAAAATAAAATTGATATAATTACGTAAAATATATAAATAATACCTAATCTTCCAGATTTCTTGTTGACATCAATCAGATCGAAAAGATTGCCCTCATCTTCTAATTCACATAAATATTCTTCACTTTCTGAACCATGGCCAAAGTAGTCTTCCATCGTTGAATCATACGTATCAAGATCAAAAACTAATCGCGAATTATCCATACACGAACCTATTAAATAAATATTAGAAACGAATACATGTAACGAAAAAAATATAAAAAATTAAAAATTGCAAATCAAAGTACCTTTGGTTGCAGATTACGAGTAAAGAATCGCTCGACGATCTCGCGGATGACAAGAAGGGTTTTTTTCCTCGAACGAAAATGACGCGTGAAGAAATGACTCATTTGCTAATTAAGGAATGTAATTAAATTTCCTTTTTACAAAAATTGCAGTTACAATCGTGGTTCCTATAATCAAGGGATCTCATGATTTAATCGAGCGGTTGGGAATAAGTGCTCATTTTATAAAAAATGGGCACAGTGCCCTCTGGATAAAAATCCTAAAAATCCTAGGATTTTTATCCAGAGGGCACTGTGCCCATTTTTTATAAAATGAGCACTTATTCCCAACCGCTCGATTAAATCATGAGATCCCTTGATTATAGGAACCACGATTGTAACTACAATTTTTGTAAAAAGGAAATTTAATTACATTCCTTAATTAGCAAATGAGTCATTTCTTCACGCGTCATTTTCGTTCGAGGAAAAAAACCCTTCTTGTCATCCGCGAGATCGTCGAGCGATTCTTTACTCGTAATCTGCAACCAAAGGTACTTTGATTTGCAATTTTTAATTTTTTATATTTTTTTCGTTACATGTATTCGTTTCTAATATTTATTTAATAGGTTCGTGTATGGATAATTCGCGATTAGTTTTTGATCTTGATACGTATGATTCAACGATGGAAGACTACTTTGGCCATGGTTCAGAAAGTGAAGAATATTTATGTGAATTAGAAGATGAGGGCAATCTTTTCGATCTGATTGATGTCAACAAGAAATCTGGAAGATTAGGTATTATTTATATATTTTACGTAATTATATCAATTTTATTTTCAAGTTGTTCATTGTATCATTGAAATTTTGAAATTCGTTTCATTATCAATTATAAACAAGTAATATATGAAAGATCAAACCGTAGCACTTGTAAACATCAGTAATATTTATTATGACACAAGTAATATTATTATATTCAATAGTAATAGTTGCAAAAGAATCAGTAAGGACCAGTGAAGCACATGTAAGTATCAGTAAGCTTTACTTTGACATAAGTAATATTTTTATATTCAATAGTAATAGTTGCAAAAGAATCAGTAAGGACCAGTGAAGCACATGCAAGTATCAGTAAGCTTTACTTTGACATAAGTAATATTTTTATATTCAATAGTAATAGTTGCAAAAGAATAAGTAAGGACCAGTGTAGCACATGTAAGTATCAGTAAGATTTATTTTGACATAAGTAATATTTTTAATTTCGATAGTAATATTTGCAAATGAATAAGTAAAATCCCATGTCTCAGATGTATCAGTAAGTTATATGGTATCACGAAGTAATATTATCAATTTCATTAGTAATAAATGCAAAAGAATAAGTAAGTATCAGTAAGCTATTGTATTTGTAAGGTATGCAATATCATGATGTAACATTAATAAACTCATTAGTAATAATTGCAGAAGAATAAGTAAGTTTCAGCAAGCATACTGATGCTTTAATAAGTAAGTTTCAGTAAGAATAAGTAATATATGAAATATCAAACCGTAGCAATTGGAAACATCAATAATATTTATTATGACACAAGTAATATTTTTATATTCAATAGTAATAGTTGCAAAAGAATCAGTAAGGACCAGCGTAGCACATGTAAGTATCAGTAAGCTCTACTTTGACATAGGTAATATGTTTATATTCAATAGTAATAGTTGCAAAAGAATCAGTAAGGACCAGTGTAGCACATGTAAGTATCAGTAAGCTTTACTTTGACATAAGTAATATTTTTAATTTCGATAGTAATATTTGCAAAAGAATAAGTAAAATCCCATGTTTCAGATGTATAAGTAAGTTATATGGTACCACGAAGTAAGTATCAGTAAGCTATTGTATTTGTAAGGTATGCAATATCATGATGTAATATTAATAAACTCATTAGTAATAACTGCAGAAGAATAAGTAAGTTTCAGCAAGCATACTGATGCTTTAAATATGCATACTGATACTCTTTTTATGGTTTATTCTTTTAGTCAATGATGAATATGAATGCGTTGAAGATTTAAATGATGATGATTCCCCTATATCAGCCGTTGATCCTGATATTATCCCTCGAGAGGGTCTATCTTTCTCAAACCTAAAGGAATGTGAAATGTTCTATGAGAAATATGCTACTGAACTTGGCTTTAACATTAGGAGGAGTAGCACCAAATATTGTTTTGATCGGAAAAACAAAGTTAAGAATCTATCTTTTAAAAAATATGTTTGTTGGAAGGAAGGACAGTATGTTCAAAATGCCAAAAAGAGGAAGATATCATCTAGCCTGTCAGTGGTAGATGCTGAAGCTAATCTTGATGGAATAGACAGCGAGGGTAGACGATGTGGAATAAGCTGTTGTGGTTGTAAGGTAAAGATGTGTGTTAAATTAAATCAGATATCTAAACAGTGGGATGTGGTCACATTCGTTGAGGAACATAACCATAAACTTGTTTCTCCAAGTAAGAGAAAATACTTGAGACCGAATAGGAGAATAACTAAGGCCACAAAGAATCTACTAGCTTCTATGTCTCAAGTGAACATCCCTACTGCCAAACAAATTGCTTTTTTGGACAAATAAAGTGGATCTGACGAACGTATTGGTTCTATAGCCAGAGACATATACAATTTGAAGCGTGATCAGAAGAAAGAAATTGAAGGTCATGATGCTGTCATGTTGTTGGAACATCTTGAATATTGCAAAAGCGTTACACCTGAATTTTTTTATGTGTGCAAGCAAGATGAGGATTTGTGTTTAACTCATTGCATGTGGATAGACTCCTATTCCATGGAAGATTATAAATTGTTTGGAGATGCTGTTACTTTTGATACAACATACGATACAAACAAGTATAAGCTAATTTTTGCTTCTTTTTGTGGAGTTAACAATCACAAACAGACTGTATTCTTTTGCAACGCATTCTTAATGAATGAGACAAAGGAGTCTTTTGTATGGCTTTTTAAGAATTTTCTGATGGCTGTTAATGTCGCTCCCAAGACAATTATTACTGATCAGTGTCCATCCATTAATGCTGCTATAAGAGAAGTCTTCCCCTCTACCAAGCATAGATATTGTGGTTGGCACGTTACAACTAACATGAAGAAGAGGATTGGTTTAACAAAGAAAGCTGATATAGCAATTCCTGCATTGAATAAGATTATTTGGGACGCAAAAAGTCAACAAGATTTTGAAGCTGAGTGGGACAGAATAGTTACAGAATGTAATTTAGAAAAAAAATAGATGGATTAATGTTATGTATCGTATTAGGAGAAAGTGGGTTCCTATTTACATGAGAAGATATTTTTTTGCTGAGATGAATACAACACAGAGGAGCGAGAGCATGAATTCATTCTTGACTAACCATGTCAATCAGCTGAATAGTTTATATGAGTTCATGACTAGATTTCAAACCGCAGTTGAAAGAATGAGAGAGCATGCTAATAGGTTGGATAATGAAAATGAGAATAAAAGTCCTAAATTGGCTACGCAGTGGAGCATTGAAAAACAATTTTCTGAGCATTTCACAAAGACCGTGTTTTATATGGTTAAGACAGAGCTTTTGGAAGGTATTGAACTAAATGTGATTCCATTTCCTTCTGTTGATGATGTTATACAATTCAGAGTATATCCTATTGGGAGGATTGAAGATTTCAACAGTGTTACTTTTCATGCTTGTTACAATAAATTCAAATGTGATTGTATGAAGATGGAATCAATGGGTATTCCTTGCAGACACATTATTAGTGTTTTAAAACACACTGATGCGTTAGACGTTCAACCCTCTCTTTTATTAAGAAGATGGAAGAAAGATATCAAGCGAAATGGTTACTACCCACTTTATAGGAGGAGAACAGTGCAAGATGATAATAGTCATCTAAGAGTATTGGCAAATGAACTTATTAGCGAAGATGATGGCAACAAAGAAGTATATGATTACATTAAGAAGGTCCTTATAGATGCTTCTGAAGGAGTCAAAGCTATTAAGAGCAAAATGATCTATGTAAATGTCGAAGATGTCCATGATGTTAATGAAAAATGTGATAAGTCAGTATTTGTTGTAAAAGATCCTAATGTAGCAAAACCAAAAGGGTCTGGAAAAGGTGGTAGACCAAAGGGCAGCACTAATAGATTGAAATCAATTAGTGAAGAGAATTCGTCAAAGGGTAGACAATGCAAATTATGCCACAAAATCAATGCAGGACATGATTCAAGGAATTGCCCTTCAAAATCTTAATATAATGCATGATGGTAAGAAATATTCGTGTTCATATGGTTTATATAATACTATTTGTTTATTATAGTTCTGTTAACAATATGTATATTTTTGTTCCATTACACAGTTGGTTACATTATAAATGAGCTGATATTAGAAAGTTTTGAAGTCATATGTTATTCAAAGGACATGAGAAGACTGATGGTAAGATAAATTATTATTCATATGGTTTATAATGTAATTTTAGTATATTAACGTTCTGATCACACTATGTATATTTTCTCCATTTCACAGGTGGTTACATGATCAATGCAGCTGATTATAGAGAGTATTGAAGTCATATGATATTCAAAGGATCGAGAAGACTGAAGCATATTTTGCATACCACATTGCACTTTATAGAAGAATTCAATTTTTTTATGTTCCCCTTCTATGTATTCTTTCTATATTGTGTACTATTCATCGAGTATGAAGTTGTGTGTTTATGATCTGGTTGTAAGTTATTTTCTATTGTTCAATTTTCATTTGTAATTTTCAAGTATGTATAAGTAAGTTGGTACTTGTCTATGGTCTTGTAAGTATGAATCATGTTTCAGTATATTATGTGAATGAATCAGTAAGTTATGTCTCTAACATCTTTTGGTAAGTTTCGAACATGCATCAGCAAATTTGAAGAATGAATCAGTAAGTTAATTGTATTAATCAGTATATATTACCCATATTTTCTTTGACGTATGCGTCAGTAAGTATGAAGCTTGTATAAGTAAGTTAATTGTAAGTATGAAGCTTGCATCAGTATGAAGCTTGTATTAATTGTCCATCATAAGTAAGTATGAATCATGTTTAATTTAATTTGTTGTATAAATCAGTAAGTTCTTGCTTTTGTCATGTATTAGTAAGTTTGGTATGTATCAGTAACAGTGAAGAATGCATCAGTAAGGGGATTTTCTTTGACAAATACATCAGTAAATAAGAAGATTTTATCGGTAAGTTTGTAGAAGACATCTGTAACATTCACAATTATAAAACGTAAATATCTGAAACTAAGACAATAACTACGATTTTGGTATCATATCTAACTACAAGTTACTAACATGTCACAAGTACTATACACAAAATCATTAGTAAATTATTACGTATCATTTGTAACTATTAGTTACTTATAGCATAATATCTTTTAATCCGCAAGTTCTTAGCTTATACAAGTAAGATTTTCAAAATCATCTTTAAGTTCTAATTTTTTTTGATAAAAAGGTTCAAGTTCATTCATCGTGAAGCAGTTTGACAAGGAGTTTAAGCTTAATACAGACCAGAAGGCAGTAAAGTCAAGCTGCCATCAAAAAGAAAACATGAAAGTATAGAAGCCAAAGTCACAGTTTTCCTTCGCCCCAAAAACAACAACCGAAGGCAGATCAGCTAGTAGTAGCATCAGCGAAACACCCAAAAAAGACTTTAAAGTATTTATAGCAGCAGCCCCCAGCGAACATTAACATCCATTGTCACCTGAGTGCTGGTCAGGAGGCCATCCATCTACCAGGCGATTCATCCGATGAAGCGGCACCTGCAAGAAAACGGAAATTGGGGGATGCTGAAAGAAGAGGACAAGAATTTCAAATCCGAGAACCAGAATGTTTAGAATAAAGTTAAGCCGTTTCGAACAGAGCAGATTTGGATTGTTTCTTTAATAATAAAGTTTGGGTCTGTCGAAAGTCCCTCAAAAGCTAATTTACACCGGTGTTTCCAGATCAGCCACCAAGCAGTGAAGTTTAGTTGCCATCTCCACCAATCATCATCGGAGAAAGTTTTTTCCCCACATCCTAGTAATAACGAATTGAAGGTATCAAAAGCAGATTCAATAGCGCAGGCTTCAAAAATCCTTTTGGAGAAGGGGCAATCCTTAAACAAGTGCAAGTAGCTTTCAAGGTCATTTTTGCAAAGATAGCATCTGTTGGCAGAGTGAATTTTCAGTCTCCCTAGAAGATCTTGGGTGAGAATTTTGTTGTGGGCCAACAACCAGATGAAGTAATAGACTCTAGGGTCAAGAGCTTTTTTCTTGAAAAGCATTGCAACCGTTGATCGGATTCCCCCATCCCCTAAAATGGAATATAATTTTTTGGTTACAGAAGTATTTCTTTCCGGTGGCCAGGTCGGGTATATTGTTATATCCTCAGTATTTAGTAGTAGATCACCATGAATATGATCTAAAAAGTGCTGAATCGCTCTGGCTCTAGACCACAATCCGATAGGTAGGGTTAACTTCCATCCTTTAAACCAATTGAAACGAGCTTGCCATGTTTGAAGTCCCTTTTCCACCGATATATCTTTGTTTTTAACAAAAGGACGTAGAGCTCGATGGGTTTGGAGGATTGGATCAAAACCGTTCAGCTTGTCATTCCACAAAGATGAGTGCGCTCCGTTACCCAATTTCTTGTTTAAAATTGGCTGAAGCAAAGTTGAGCCCTTGATGATGCTCTTCCAAACAACGGAGTGTGATCGTTTTGTTTTTTCCAGAAAGTGGATGGGTCCTCCCCTGAAATGAGTAGCGCTAATCAACTTCGAAACCCCGGGTCTTTTATAATCAATGATATCAATGGCATGTTTTGTAAGAAGAGCGTTATTGAAAAGGGATAAATTTAGGATGCCCCATCCATCATTTGCCGTGGGTCTTATTAGCTTTTCCCAAGCCACCTTCGACCTACTTCTAGGTAAGGAGTTTCCAGACCAAAGGAAGTTTCTTCTAATCTTGTCGATTTTGCGGATAACTCCCTCTGGAATTTTGAAGCAGGACATGACATGATTTATCGTCGGAGTGAGAGATGAGTTTACTAGGGTTAATCTAGCAGGAAGAGAAAGAACCCTAGCCTTCCAAGCCTGAAGTTTGGAAGCAAATTTGCCCACCAAGGAAGCCCAATCACAAGAGGTAAGTTTTTTCCTTGGAAGTGGGAAACCCAAATATTCTAAAGGAAAGGTGCCCAAATTCCAACCCAAAATTTGCTTGCAATCAGCCAGCTCCGCCTCGCAGGCGTTGAGGCCAAAAAAGGAAGACTTTGCGTGATTTATTTCAAGACCGGAGATATGACAAAACAATTTTAGAGTAAGGATGACGTTTTTTAACTCCTCTAAGTCAAACTCGAGGAAGATAAGTAAATCATCCGCGAATTGAATGTTGGTGATCATTGTTTCCATTCCTTCTCTAAAGAAGCCTCTACATTTCCCCTGATCAGAAAGTTTTGCTAGCATTGCATCAAGAACCGATAGGGAATGGATGAAAAGGAAAGGGGACAGTGGGTCTCCTTGACGGACTCCTCTTTCTGGTGTGAAGAAACCAGCCAAGTTTCCATTCACTTTAAAAGAGATACCAGTGGTTTCCAGAAGGGCTTCAATCCATTTTATGAAGATGTCAGGATAGTTTGCTGCCTTTAGCGTATTTATAATGAAAGACCAACGCAGGGTGTCGAATGCCTTTCGAAAATCAATTTTAAGAATAAGCGCTTTTTTTCCCCTACGATCCCAATCATTGATTATCGCGGTTGCCATGGTAAAAGCATCAGATGCAGATCGTTTTTTTAGAAAGGCACATTGAGAAGGTGGTATGTTTTGTGCAAGGAAAGGGGCCCATCTGTTTGTGATGGCTTTGGAGATGATACGAATAGGCATATTTATCAGGCTGATCGGCCTAAAATTTTCAATTTCAAAAGGGTCCCCCTTTTTGAAGATCAAGGAGACAATAGTATTGTTCAGGTGCCGAAGATTCCTCCCGAAGAAATTTTCCCTATGAAGATCTTTCAGAAGATCCATAAAGTCATTTTTGAGCGTAGGCTAGCATGATTTTATAAACTCAATGGATAGTCCATCCGGACCTGGTGCTTTGTTTCGTTTGAAACCGGCAATCGTCTTTTCGATTTCAGGTAGAGTAAAGGGAGTTGTAAAGATTGAGTGGTCCTCCAACCTTCTAGTAAGTGAAGGTGGAATCTTATAAGAAAGCATACCTCTGTTGGGGTCCTCAAATAATTTAGTGTAGAAATCCATAATTACTCCACAGAGCTTGTCATATTCTTGAACCAGAAGTCCCTCTCTATTGCGTAAGGCAAAGATGTAATTTCTTGAGGATTTTGCTGACGCAATGGTCTTTAGGAATTTCGTGTTTTCATTTCCCTCCAAGGTGTATTTGATCTTAGCCCTTTGTTGCCAAATCATATGTTCATCAGTTCTTAGGGCAAGAAGCTTGTTGTATGCATCATTTAGATTATGTTGAGCTGATAGGTCTCCACTGCCTATCAGACGTTCTAAATTGCAAATTTCCTCTTCCGTAGCTTGTATTTCCTTGTTGATGTCTGGGATCACCTCCCTCTTCCAAACTTTGAGCACCCTTCTGAGGTTTTTGGCTTTAGCAGACCACCTATGGAAGGGGTTATCCGAGGGGATGACTCTCGACCAACAATCCTCCACCAAAGAGCAAAAGGATGGTTTCTGAATCCAGTAGGATTCAATTTTGAAGATGCGGTTTCCCTTATTAAAGGATCCACTTGATAGCAAAAGGGGATTGTGATCAGAGTATGTTTTTGGTAGTCTTTTGACCGCGCTGTTTGGAAAGCAGTCCAAGTAAGTTTGATTTAGAAGAACTCTATCAAGAATGGACCAAGAGGAGCAGTCAGCAGACCCAGACCAGGTGAAGGCGGTACCACTTTCCTTAAGATCAAAAAGACCCCATGAGTTTATCCAGGCATCAAACATAGAGTCATATCGTTTAATGGGTTTCTTGGAGATTCTGTCTTGTCTTAATCTAATCAGGTTGAAGTCTCCTAGCAGCAGAGTGGGGATATCTTGCAATCTTAAGGAATTTAGCGACGCAATGAAATCCTTTTTTAAAGGATCGCCCGGTGGTCCATAAACATTTAGGATGCACACTTTGGTGTTTCTATGGGCCAGAGTAAAGAAAAATATCGAGAAGAATTCATGGTCGCTAATTAGATCAACCTCCATTATAGTTTTGTCCCAACCCGTGAGAATACCACTAGTTTTTGCCCTTTGGTTTGAGTGCCAACAATAGTTTTCCCAAAAACCCGAGTTTGCGAAAGATGGTGAGGTTTTTTTTTTGTTTCTTGAAGGCAAATGAGAGCCAGATTGTGATGGCGTAATAAATTTTGCAATCTTTTTTCTTTCAAAGTTCCCCCCAAGCCTCTAATATTCCAAGAAAGAAAGTTTATCATTTATAATAATGATAAGTACAAATTTGCAGAAAAATCACTTCAAGGATCAAGCCGTCAAGCTATGAAAAAAATTTAGATTTTTTTCAACTCCGAAAGGAGCACTCTTCTTTTCCCCGAGTTTGAGAAATTGAAATCAAAAAAATCCAATAGTGATGAATTTCTCAGTGGAGTTAATGGAGAAAAAATGGGAGAGTTTTTGAGTTCTCTGGGCGAACAGAGATCAATAGACATACCTTTCCCTTTACTGTCCTTCTGAGTTCCAACAGGTGTTTTTGTTGAAATGTCGGTAGGAGTTAGGTCCACCACCAGATTCAGCGGCTTCGGGATACATTGGGCGTCTTCTAACCCCTTTGATGAGAGGTTTTTAACATGGTTCCACATTGCCGGGTCGATTTCTTGGCCCATGCAACGAAGCCAAGTCAGAGCTTGGAGAAGGTTTGAGCTGTCTGGTTTCTTTTCAGTAACAAGCATTTTAGCCGTGGATGGTCCTTTATGGCTGGGGAAGGGGAAGACATTTAGGTTTACCTTCTCCCAAATTGACGCATCGTCTTGTTGCATTGAGTCCTCCAGAGGTTCCACAATCCTATTTGAAGTCGTTCCGTGCCTGCTCCATTTGTTTGGTCGTCCCAAACCATCTTCCTCGAATTTGAAAGCGATAGGAGCATTGTTGAGCGTAGAGGAGTCAACCAGCGGAGTGTTATAGTGAATGAATTTGAGACCTGAGGTGGCTTTCAGCGGAGAGAAGACCACCTCAAAGATTCCGTCAACAGTAAAAACTTCGATTGCCTTTGGTATATTTTTGATGTCCGGAATATCGATCAGTAGTTTAACTACAGAGGCGTCTTCGCAGTCTCCTGTGAGATCTGGGCATTCGAAGTCGAGAAGTTTCCCAAACTGTTTGACGAGGTTGCTCAGAACATACGGATAGCGATGGTGAAACAGGAGACCAATCGCCCCTACCCAATATGCCGAAACTTCCTCTACCTTTTTAGCCCCGAAAGAGGGTGACCACTTATAGAACCATAACCAAGATCCATCGGCACATTGTAGAGACGAATGTGCAAGAGTTTCAAAGATTGCTTCGGAATCCACCTGGGCAATGAGTTGATGCTGAGAAATTTTCCACATCTTTAGGAATGATGCTTTGGAAACCTCCTTCGCCAGCAACTCTTTTGCGAAAGTTATGGACTTGATGATACCTGAGTATTCCACAATCAGACAATCTTTAAAGAAGGCCCTCGAGCGTTTTGATTCCTCGCAGATGTCTGACTTCCAGAACGGGAGAATCGTTTTCCCCTGCAGGTCGACCTTTTCTTTAGAGGGGCGGTTTGAATGACGATGACCCACCTCCTGGGCCGGTGAGGGAGGCAAAGCTCGCACCGTTTGAGCAACCCTGTTCGGGGGCAGGTGGATTTCGGAATCCAACATCCTCCTAGCATCTGGAGATGGCGATATGGACCTTGGGCGTTTTGGAGTCCGCGGCGGAGCCATCGGGATAGAGGCGTCGCAAGGTTTTTGGTTTGGGGTTTGGAGATAGCGACTTTTTTGGATGGAAGAGTTTTCCAAAGGACAAGAAGCCGCCTTATGTCCAGTCTCCCTACATTGGAAGCATCGGATGTTCTTAGTACAAAATCGTATAACGTGTCCAAACTCCAGGCATCGGAAACATCGGGTGTAGCGAAATTTCGATGGTTGAGCAGACGTGATGGCGCTTTTCCCCAAGCGAGTGCACTCGACCGAGGAAGAGCGATCCAACTCCCCCGCAGACGTATCCCTTTTTTCTCTCCAAACCCAATGTCCCGTACCTACGTACATCGACAATTTCCTTGAAAATGTATTTTTTTTAAATTTCCTTTAGCCAGGGTCCTCCCTGCATTTATTGCGAACCCGGTTCCTTGTCTCAAACCATATTTTCTTGCAATTTCATCCGCTGCGCCCTACGTTGCAGATGTCCAATCCAAAGATTTTGAGATCTTGAACGTATTCTTTCTACGATCCTTCTTTTTATTTTTGACAAGAGTCCATTGATCTGCTGTTTTGTCCGTATCCCCTTCATCATATACGATCTTTGGAGGGGAAGTCTTGGGGAGATGCACTTTTTTGACCCAAATCTTTTTCAAAGAATGGCGGGTATCATCGCTAAACGACACGGAACCTCCAAGATTTCTTTTCTTCACCCCCACGCTACCTAAAACATCCAAATTTTCGACCCTAGGGTGCTGGGAGGAAGGATAATTTATCGTTTTGCGGATATCAATTTCCATTGCAATGTCATTTTCAGCCACTTTTTCCCCCCTTCTTGTTAAAGGGAAAATTTTTTTGGAAGCCTTCAAATCATCCGAATATTTGGAATCAAATAAGGTCGAGAAATCAAGGATCCAGACCGGTTTCCTCTTCTTGATAGGTGAAGAGTCTGGTTTACCTTTTGGTGCCCTTCGCAATTGCATGCTCGGAACGCTCAAGTGAATCTCTTTTGATGCGGAGTTTTGGAAGTCCTTATGAAATTTTAATTTCGGACAGCCAAACTCTTGAAAGTGGCTTAAGAATTTCCTTCCAGAATTTAGGGAGCAAGAGATAACTTTTTTATCAACTATTTTGTAAGTAAATGTTGTTTCATGATTTTCATCTTCAATGGAGATCGACAGTGAGTCAGGGAGCAGCTTGTTTTGAGCGTTGTGGAGGAGTGTCTCCCCTCCGCTATCTTTTAAAAGATCCACCTGAAGTTTGGAAGTAGGAGACGTCTTGGTAGGGGGGGGGGGGGTTGCAGATGTAATCTAGCTCTTTATCACCAATATCACCATGGCCCTGACGTTTGTTTTTTGGACAGGGAGATTTCGTTTTGCTAGGAGTTGATATCCGCTTTGCTTTTTTTTTCCTCCGGGCCAATTCCTCTACTTGTGGTGTTTGATCTTTAAGCAGATAGTCATCCCTTTTGCTCTGGATTTTTAGAGGTTTTGACGGGACTAGGATTTGATCCCGCATTTCCCGAGGTTTGATAGCCGAGTTGCCTATAGCACGAGCTGCCTTTCTTTTTTTAAAGCCCCGGCATCCCATAGTTTTGCGAATGGGAAGCCTTGAAGAAGGGGAGATTTGCCACCGGAGACGTTGGGTAAAGAAGTGGGGGGAAAGAGTAATGGGGGGAAGAGTGATGGGGGGAGAGAGTGATGGGGGAAGAAGAAGGAGAAAAGAGATAAAGGCTATGGAGGAGAGAGGGGTGGGGGGGGCGGGGGTGGGGGAGGGGTTTACCTGAGCGCGGGGGAGAGCATCCTCAGGCGGGGGAGAGCATCCTCAGGCGGGGGAGAGCATCCTCAGGCCGCAGGAAAAAAGATAACGCCCCCTCTTTATTTCAGTACTATATTGTATAAAGCTATACATTACTCAATTAAGTACTATATTTCAGTACTAGTAAGTTATACATTACTCAATTAATATTGTATAAAGCTATAGTAACTTTTTTAGTTAGCTATGTATGTATCAATACCTTAATGCATCTTTAGGTATCAGGTAGTAGACCAATGTATCATATGTAATAATTTCAACAAACAACAATCAGTAATCATCAAAATTTCCTCATTCACAAAGAAATCAATGCTCAAAAGAAAGATACTACATTTAAATTTTGAACAGTACATGTACATATTTACATCATATCTATCTAAATGTCTAAGATATCGTATTTATGTTAATCTTTCTTTGCTATGTTTTTTTGCATCATAGATAACTATAAGTAAGTTACTAATAGGTCACAAGTATTATTCTTAAAATCATTAGTAAATTATTACGTATCATTTGTAATTATTAGTAACTTATAGCATAATATATTTTAATCTGTAAGTTCTTAGCTTATTCAAGTAAGAGTATCAAAATCAACTTTAAGTTCATAAGTAGTACATTTAAGTAGTAGTAAGCTATACAATACTCAAGTAATATTGTCTAAAGCAATAGTATCTTTTTTATTTAGCATTGTATGTATCAATAACTTAATGCATCTGTAAGTATCAGGTAGTAGACGAATGTATCATCTGTAATAATTTCAACAATCAACAACCATCAAAATTTTCTCATTCATAAAGAATTTCATGTTCAAAAGAAAGATACTACATTTAAATTTTGAACAGTACATGTACATATTTACATCATCTCTATATACATGTCTAAGATATCAAATTTCTGTTAATCTTTCTTCTGACCACTTGTAAGTAGTATAGCTGCTATCTCCGCACGAAACTTGGGGATATCTTCGTTTCGGAACACTGGATCTTTTCCTTTGCAAATGAATTCCATATACTTCATTACATAAACCCCACAATCAATGGAATCACTTCGTTGCATTGGGATTCCTTTTTTTATCTCTACTGGCCACTTTTCAAGGTGCTCTCCAGTAAATAGCATGAAGTATTCTGCCATCCAATCAACCTAATGGTATTGTTAAAGAAATATGTTAGTAAAAAAATATATCAAAAATGGATGTATCACAAAAATTAATATCTTTTTACCCATTTTCTAACGTCCATGAGGTGTTTTTTCATCACAGCAAGTGAATTGTATGAAATGAATTTCTTCTCATCAAAATCAGCCACGAGAAGATGCCAATGATTGGAGGTGTGGATTACACAAAAGGCTTTTTTTACACTGTCAAACATCGTTCTTGTGCATGAGAACAAATTATTTAGAGGCTCATAATCTTCTTCTGATGCTTCTTTTATAGTCGTTGGGAACAATTGCTGAAATGAATAATATTTAGTTAATATAAATTAAATAAAAAACAAAAAATAGGTAAGTACTATTACCATTTGAGCCGTATTTGCAAAAATAAATGGGCACTCCACATCACTTTCTTGATACGATTTGTAAAGCACATCCATGAACATGTCCAAAATCACATCTATGACCATCTTATTATAAAGTAGGTCTTCAATGTGTATTCCATTGCAAAAGTTGTCTCCTGGACCATGGTAAGTTGCTCCCATACTGAAATGTAAGTTAAGTTGTAACATTACAAATAAATCATCATAAATATATCATGAAATGGGTCTAATATATTTATTAAATATCCACTTACTTGGCGACAGGATCCTTCAGAAATTCATGAATGGTTGCCCTCTCTGATTCAGAAATTGCATCATATCCAGTGTAATCTTTGTAAACCTATAAATAAATTAAAGAAATATTATAATTATTTGGGTCAGTAAGGTATGTCAGGACACAAGTAATATACATAAATTCAATAGTAGCACTAGTGTAGCAAATGTAAGTATAAGTAAGCCTTAAACATGACATAAGTAATATTTTCATTTTCGTTAGTAACTCTTGCATTTGAATATGTAAGATCTTATGTTTTAGACGTATCAGTAAGTTATATGATATCAGTAAGTTATATGAAAATTTTATGATATCAGCAAGTTATAGCATATCAGTAAGTAATATATTCATATCAGCAAGTATAAGTATAGTAACTTTAATCTATCAGTAAGTATAAGTAAGCCTTATTATGACATTAGTATATTTGATGTATCTATCAGTAAGTTTGATGAAGACATTAGTAAGTTCCAACATCTTATCAGTAACTTTAATCTTTAACTTAAAATAACAATATATTTATGATTGTAACATTGGGATATGTATCAGTAACATAGATACTAGGCAGCAGTAACTTACAATAGTTAATCTGTAATATCGATGTAACATTAGTAATTTCTAAATTTTATCTATCAGTAATGTTTTAACTTTATTATTCATATCAGTAAGTTATAGCATATCAGTAAGTTATAGCATATCAGTAAGTAATATATTCATATCAGCAAGTATAAGTATAGCACTGCTAAGTAATATACATAAATGCAATAGTAGCACTAGTATAGCAAATGTAAGTATAAGTAAGCCTTATTATGACATAAGTAATATTTTCATTTTCGTAAGTAACTCTTGCAATAGAATAAGTAAGCTCTTATGTTAAGACGTATTAGTAAGTTATATGATACCAATAAGTTATATGAAAATTATATGATATCAGTAAGTTATAGCATATCAGTAAGTAATATATTCATATCAGTAAGTATAAGTATAGCATTAGTAAGTAATATACATAAATTCAATAGTAGCACTAGTGTAGCAAATGTAAGTATAAGTAAGCCTTATTATGACATAAGTAATATTTTCATTTTCGTTAGTAAATCTTGCTTTAGAATAAGTAAGCTCTTATGTTAAGACTTATCAGTAACTTATATGATATCAATAAGTTATATGAAAATTAAATGATATCAGTAAGTTATATCATATCAGTAAGTAATATTTTCATATCACTAATATTTAGCATATGCAATTTATTGAATAATGATCATTTGAATGACACTAATTAAATAAAAAATTTATAATCAACACTATATGTAAAGTATGGAAGATTGATTTCATACCTCCAAAGCTTGCTCTTTGTTCTCTTCAATCTTTGGAATTTCATCTTCATCTTCTACAATCATCACTTCTTCGAAATTCTTTTTTTCAAGCTTTCTTTTTTTCCTCACTTTTTTCTCCTTCATTGGGATGGTTTGTGCTTTTTCTTCTTCCATTATTGCTCTTCTTGACTTGACCCTTTTGGACATGCTGCTAGGAGTAATAAGCTTCTTGCTTCTACCCCTCTTTGGAACACATGGTTTAATTTTGCAACGATCTTCAGAATCCTCCTCAATTCCAAGATCAAAGGATGGTGATTCGATCTTTTTTGTGATATTATTTTGTTCTTCTTGTTCACCAAACTTTGATTTCTTCTCTTCTTGTTGCTTGACACTAACTGATTTTGCAAAGAATTCCTCAAACCATTGCTTTAGAATAGATATTTCGATCTTTAGCTTCTCATTCTCCCTTAATGTATTCTCATATTGTTCTTTCATGTTTTTGTATTCATCCAAAGTGGGCATCTGTGAAATGAAACTCTCCAAATCACTTATTTTCTTCTTGTGTTCTTCACATTTACACTCTGGTGTATTTTGATGTGGACCATGCTTCAATATTGATGTCATTGAACAATCATCAAGTTGTCGTTGTTGCGGTACAATGACACGCAATGCATATGCAGTTGAGATGAAACCCTCTGTTACGAATGTCTCATAATCAAATATGAATTCATTTGGGTCAATCTTGAATAGCTCTTTTTCTTCATAGTCCAGATGGACAACAATCTAATGAAATGAAAAATTTTTAACCGTCAATCAAAGTTCATTTTAATACAAAGTATCCTTTCAAGTTATATTAATAATAACAAGCATTAACAATATTAAATGTATCAGGCTGTCATTAGATTTTAAATCAGTAGAATTGACCCATGAAGTATATATGTAGCAATCAGTAAATATGAATCGTGTACAAGTAACTTTAATAATGGCAACAGTAGCTAAATTAATTTTTTCATAACATGCATCAATCACTTGATCCAGTAACTTTCAATACTTGCATCAGTAACTTACAAAATTATATTCAATATTATGTATCGTGTACAAGTAACTTTGATAATGACAACAGTAGCTAAATTAATTTTTTCATAACTTGCATCAATCACTTGATCCAGTAACTTTCAATAATTGCATCAGTAACTTAAAAAATTATATTCAATATTATGAAACGTGTATAAGTAACTTTGATAATGGCAACAGTATCTAAATTATTTTTTTCATAACTTGCATCAATCTCTTGATCCAGTAACTTTCAATACTTGCATCAGTAACTTAAAAAATTATATTCAATATTAAAATCACAAATGAAAATATAAATAAAATGTTGTTACCTGATCTTCATCAAAGTTCTGGAATTGTTCTATGGTGACTTTGCAAGGAGTTGACCATTTCCTAATTCTTGGCAAGAGATTTTGATTCAATGCATGTGTTGGGAATAAGTGCTCGAGAGCCCATGCCTTAAAATAATTTTACATAGTTAAATATTTGGTAAATATTTTTTAAAAGCAAAGAAGCAATTATAGATTAAAAAAACTTACATATAAACACGCTGCACATCCAGTTAAGTAGCCAACTGTGTCTTTCCCTTCAGATGATGAACGCTTCCTCATTTTTTCCACTATATCATCCATGCGTTGCATTAACATAGTCCCAACTGCATTAGACCAATTGAAGAATCGTGTATCTTCAATTGAATCTATGTAATTTAGTAGGACCTTCGGGAAACAGAAGTTCGTTTTGGGGAATAGAAATGTACAAAACATCAAAGATATTAGGCATCTTATGTACATTCTATTTGAATTATCATCATCTTGAGATCTTAAAGATTCAAGCATGTCACAAATGTTGTGACGATTTAATAACATGCTTGGTTGGCAAAATTGCTCTTCAAATGAACTTGGCCATTCAAACGAAAAACCACGTAGTTGAATAGGAAATCCTGATGAAGGCAACCCCAAAATCAAGCCTATGTCATTATCGGAAAATGTGAGTTCTTTCTCTCCAAACTTGAAAATCCTATCTCCTTGATATCTTTGAACAATAAAGTCCAATACTTGATAATTAATATCAAGTTTTGTAATTGATACCAATCTTGAGAAAGCGGATTTGTCTATCAACTCTTTATGCCTTCCAGACAACTTGTTGTTACCAAGATATGTTACAAATTGTTTTATGTAACATCTGTGTTGGACGCAATATCTCGCTGCATTAATGAAATGAAAACCATTTAAAAGTTTGCAATATAAAATACTCGTTTCTTAACTTACAATCTTAGTGTTTATTTCATAACCTGGCAGTGGTTCTAGCTTTGCATCATCCTTTACATTTGCAAGACTCAAAACTGATGCTTTTTCTACAAAGAATAATAGTTTGTGAATAGTAAGTTATGATATTAACTATTAACAATTCGTATGTTAATATACATACTTACCAGTGGAAATTTCAGTAGTTTTATCTCCCTCAAAACTTGTATCTGCATTAATTTACTTGTTAAGACATAATTAAAATATATTATATGTTTTCAATTAAAAAATCACAAATTTACCACTTGCAGATTCCATTGTTCCTTTTTTTACACTTTGCGGTGTTCGTCTCTTGTAAGAAACATCAAACGTTTTGGCTTGTTCCATCTGCAAAATAGTAATTTCATGCTTCAAAAAAATTATTCGTAAGATCTTAACACTTATCAGTAATATTGAATAATGCTTCAGTAATAAATTTCATTGCATCAGTAATTATTGCCATATTACATTTGAATATTACTATCAGTATATTTGATGTATCTATCAGTAAGTTTGATGAAGACATTAGTAAGTTCCAACATCTTATCAGTAACTTTAATCTTTAACTTAAAATAACAATATATTTATGATTGTAACATTGGGATATGTATCAGTAACATAGATACTAGGCAGCAGTAACTTACAATAGTTAATCTGTAATATTGATGTAACATTAGTAATTTCTAAATTTTATCTATCAGTAATGTTTTAACTTTTCAAAGCTTATTTGTAAGATCGTAACACATATAAGTAACATCGAAGAATGCATCAGTAAGTATATCTAAACTATCAGTAAAAATTTCTCAGATTACTTTTGGAGAATACTTTCATTAACTTCGAATGTTCGATCAGTAAGTTTGATGAATGTTTCAGTAACTTCGAATGTTCGATCAGTAAGTTTTATGAATGTTTCAGTATTTTCCATCATTTTATCAGTAATATTAATAATTACACTTAAAATATCATTGGAGTTAATCTTTTAATTTTAGAATTTGTATCAGTAACTTGGAATCATCAAGCAGTAATTTTATTTTACTTTTAAGTAACTAAATTTAATTTAATATCTTAGAAGCTTTAATATATTTGTTCTTAAACGAAAAAAGTAATCGTTAAATCATTTCAACATATTTGAATCGATAATCTATTTCTTCTTAATCGAACAACCACAATTTTTGGAAAGATGATTCCAATAGCTGCATTCAGTAACCATTTGTTAAGCTTTATTAGAATTAGATAATGATAAGAAAAAAATGCAACCGCAAAATTAAAAAACTATAATTAATTGCAAAGAATTACTAATCATATGTATGCAGCTATTGGAATCATCTTTCTCAATATTTAATATGCATGCAGCTCTTGGATTCATACCTAAGTGTTCAAACTTTAAAGGATTTGTTTTCGTAACCCTAATACGTTTAATTCCAAAAAAAACTCATTTACGAAGAAACGTATCATTACAATGGAAGAAGACGAAGAAATGTATCATTACAATGGAAGAAGACGGTTTTTATTCTTTCACTAACCGTGTTTGACCGTGATTATCTTTCTCCGCACTCGTTGCAATCGTCGATAAGGCCTTCGCTGCTCCGCCGCGTACCGAGCTCCCACGTCTCAAGTAAGTTTTTAAAATTTAACCTAACTTGTGATTTATGAGAAGGCGGTAAAAAGTAATTTATGGGAAAGTAATTTATAATATCATAATGGTAATATTATATGTATGGCAAGTAACTTTTGTAAGTATACATGTAAGTACCAGTAAGTTCACGATGCTCATCGATATCAGTAACTATGATACGTGCATCAGTAATTTCATGCTTCAAAAAAATTATTCGTAAGATCTTAACACTTATCAGTAATATTGAATAATGCTTCAGTAATAAATTTCATTGCATCAGTAATTATTGCCATATTACATTTGAATATTACTATCAGTATATTTGATGTATCTATCAGTAAGTTTGATGAAGACATTAGTAAGTTCCAACATCTTATCAGTAACTTTAATCTTTAACTTAAAATAACAATATATTTATGATTGTAACATTGGGATATGTATCAGTAACATAGATACTAGGCAGCAGTAACTTACAATAGTTAATCTGTAATATCGATGTAACATTAGTAATTTCTAAATTTTATCTATCAGTAATGTTTTAACTTTTCAAAGCTTATTTGTAAGATCGTAACACATATAAGTAACATCGAAGAATGCATCAGTAAGTATATCTAAACTATCAGTAAAAATTTCTCAGATTACTTTTGGAGAATACTTTCATTAACTTCGAATGTTCGATCAGTAAGTTTGATGAATGTTTCAGTAACTTCGAATGTTCGATCAGTAAGTTTTATGAATGTTTCAGTATTTTCCATCATTTTATCAGTAATATTAATAATTACACTTAAAATATCATTGGAGTTACTATTTTAATTTTAGAATTTGTATCAGTAACTTGGAATCATCAAGCAGTAATTTTATTTTACTTTTAAGTAACTAAATTTAATTTAATATCTTAGAAGCTTTAATATATTTGTTCTTAAACGAAAAAAGTAATCGTTAAATCATTTCAACATATTTGAATCGATAATCTATTTCTTCTTAATCGAACAACCACAATTTTTGATACCATCAGTACATGTACATGATTTTATAAAAAGTTTGCATCAAATTACATGAAAGAAAGTACTTTCAAAACGTTCTTCAAAGACGACTACACATAAAAACTTACTGATATCGAAGATTAAGCGACCTGTAAACGATCTTCAATGGCGAACGAAAGAAGGCATTGGCTTTGTTTGATCGTTGTTCTTCGTAATAAGGATACGCAATTTTTGTTTAGCATATTTTGTTTTGTTAATCATCGTTCCAAATGGCGTCAACGTAATTAATTTACACCCCATAATTCTCGCGATATCAGTTATTGTAACCAAAATATGCCTTATTTGCATTTATCGTCGAATCTTTATTTAGATCACACGATCATAATCCGACGTCTACAATTAGGGGCCTACTAAGTGCCAAATCGGCACAGTGCCCTCTAGATAAGCCCTCTCTCTCTCTCTCTCTCTCTCTCTCTCTCTATATATATATATATGGAAAATGGGGTTGCCCCCTAGGGGTAGTCAACATGGCTGTCCCCACCCCATTTTTTGCAAAATTTTTTTTACTTTTTTGGAAAAATATTACCATGTATATTTATCCCTATATCCCTCCTATATGCCATTCGAATTTCGTCAGAAACAGAGACTCCTACGGCTTCCATCCAGACGTCATTTTTTTAACGGTCACAGGATTTTTTAAATCGACCATGTCTGGATGAAGGTCGTAGGAGTCTCTGTTTCTGACGAAATTTGAATGGCATATAGGAGGGATATAGGGATGAATATACATGGTGATATTTTTCAAAAAAAAATTGCTGAAAAATGGGGCGGGGCAGCCATGTTGGATGCCCCCAGGGGGTAGCCCCATCAACCCCATATATACATACACACACACACACACACACACACACACACACACACACACACACATATATATATATATATATATATATTATCAAGACAGGGAAATTTTAAAGGTCTCGGATATGCTGAAATCGACCCCTTCAGATAAGCATGCTAGGAATATTTGTTTTACATGAAATTTGAAACACATAGTCTACTTAATATTCTAAGTAAATCTTCCAAGGATTCATTTAAAAAAATCAAAAAAAATAGAGGGAAAAATGGACGAGTGTAGATAAGTTACCCGCGCATGGGTACAAGTTCTTCCGTTCCCTTACAAAAATATGCATGCCCAATTTCTAGGTGTTGCGACAAACACATGTATACTCGATTATCATGGGCTGATATGATAGGTATGTATGTAGTATATTACTTTATTCCATATACACGAGCATTTATATTCTCATAGTCTTTGTTTGCTCCACATTCATCAATCCCGTTGATCATATTAAGCTAACTAGTTACATCGAAATAGGAGACAAGCGGGTAATAAATTGTGCCCCTAGTCCTTTTTCAATTATAGGACTTGTACTTATGGATGCCCTTTGTAACGTGCGTGGGTGGAACACACATTACGTGAGAGATATTGTAATTAAGTATCCATGAGAAATGTTCCCACATACATAATTATACTACAATATACATACAGCTTTAATGGGTCATATGATAATGAACGTATATTGTAAGTGCAAGTTTGCAAATGGTATATTGTAAGTGCAAGTTTGCAAATGCAGAACGGTCGTCGTGACCGACGCGGAGGTGGTTGCGGCAAGGTCGGGTTTCACGGAGACCCTAATCGTTGGGCGTGAAGGATGAGGAGCGGACGTGGCGAGGGTTACGCCCTATAAATAACTCCTACTCGAAGGGGAATGCCATCCATCAGAAGCTTGCCGATCGGGAGCCCCCATCCCTCTCTATCTTCTTCTCGTTCCCTCCCTCGCTCGACTCTCCCGGAAAGGGTCGACGATGACTTACCTTGGTACTTCACTGGTATCAGAGCATTGATCGCCACGTCATCGCTGTTATTCGCCCTCGCTCTTTGGCCGCACCAGCCTCCGACGGATGTCTCCTTGGTCGACATCCTGAACATCGGTGGCGCTCCAAAAGGCACCACTCAAGGCCTCCCATTCTCCCGAACCCTAAGGGCTTGTTTAATTGCCAGGGTACCCCGGGGTACCCTGGCATATCCCAAGCTCCAACCCTGCATTCCTGGGTTGGGAATACTTGTATGGATCCTACAATTTCTTTGGTATAATAGTTTTTAATCGTGTTCAAATACACTTATTAACATAAAAAACGTATTATAATCATTAAAAAAGTTAATGTAATACATAATCAATGTCACATCACATCACAATTATCATTCCAACCATCTCAACCCTCCAAACAGCTACTATTCACAGGAGGATACCCCAGCCCAACCTAGCCCAACCCAATCCAGTAACCAAACAGGCCCTAAAAGAGGGTGCTAGAAAAGTGGTAAATTTTTTTGGCGCATAGTACGTGTTAAGGAATGTAAAACTGTATATATTCTGTGAGGTCTAGGGGTCCTTATATAGGACTAAACCCTAGGGTGCTCAGAGGAGAACTTACATAAATACCCCTATGGGGTTACATAGGGAAACAGTTCATAAGGAAACAGTGATACATAAGGAAATAGAGGTAAATAAAGGAACAATAATATATGGTATTCTCTAACACTCCCCCTCAAGTTGGAGCATATCCATCAATCATGCCCAACTTGGAAGATATCCATAAAAGACGTTTCTTTGGTAATGCTTTAGTAAATACGTCTGTAAGTTGAAGATCTGTAGAGATATGTGGTGTGACGATCTGTCCTCCTCGTATTGCATCTCGGATGAAGTGACAGTCAACTTCAATGTGCTTCGTCCGTTCATGAAATACAGGATTGGTGGCAATATAGGTAGCAGACTTGTTATCACAGTATAGCGGTATAGGAGTAGTAGCAGGGAACCCAAGGTCTCGTAGAAAAGATACAAGCCACATAATCTCACAAACAGCATGGGCCATTGCCCTGTATTCTGCCTCTGCACTTGATCTGGAGACCACGGTTTGCTTCTTGCTTCGTCATGAAACAAGGTTACCACCAACAAACATAGCATAGCCAGTAATGGATCGTCTATCCTCAGGAGAACTGGCGTAATCAGCATCTGCATAAGCAGTAATATCAGTATGACCGTTGACCTTATAGATGAGTCCTCGCCCTGGTGATTCCTTCAAGTATCGAAGAATCAGATGGACATCCTGCCAATCACTGTAAAGAGGTCTCTCCATATGGCGGTTGGCTCTGCTTACAGCATAAGATATATCAGGCCTGGTAACGGTGAGGTAGATCAGTTTACCCATGAGGCTTCTGTATCGTGTAGTGTCTTCAAACTCAGGATCAGTGGATGTAGCATGTTTTCGTACCTCTGCAGGGATGCCAGATGGTTTGCATCCTTGTAAACCGACTTCCGTAAGAATATCCAAGCAGTATTTTCGTTGTGATAGATGTAACCCTTCTGCAGTATGTATCACCTCAATACCAAGAAAGTACTGGAGTTGTCCAAGGTCCTTGGTGACAAACACCTTCTGAAGGAAGGCCTTGGTCCCGAGAATTCCATTGTCGTCGTCCCCAGTGACCACCATATCATCAACATAGACCGCAAGTATCACAGTTCCAGTGGATCGTCGTCTAATAAACACAGAGTAATCAGATGTTGTCTTATGAAAACCAAGAGAGCTGATTTCGCTGGTAAGTCTGTCAAACCAGGCTCGAGGACTCTGCTTTAGGCCATAGATGGCCTTACGAAGTCGGCATACATACTCCCCCTCGACGGAGTAACCCGACGGCTGCATCATATAGACCTCTTCTTCGAGATCACCGTATAGGAAGGCATTCTTTACATCCAGCTGATAAATTGGCCAATTCTTGTTAGCGGCAACAGAGAGAATTGTGCGAATGGACCCCATCCTAGACACAGGAGAGAAAGTTTCAAAGTAATCGACTCCATATGTCTGGGTGAATCCTTTTGCCACAAGTCTGGCTTTAAGTCTGTCAATAGAACTATCTGGAGATTGTTTGGTCGTAAAGACCCATCTACAAGCAACAGGCTTAATACCTGTAGGACATGGCACAATATCCCATGTGCCCCTGGATATGAGTGCATCTATTTCTTCATTCATGGCCTGTCTCCAACCTGCATCTTGGAAAGCACTGTGATGTCTTTAGGAATGGAGATAGTCATTAGTGCATCGGCATATTGTTTGTCAGTGCATGAAAGTCCAGCAGTAGTAGTAAAGTTAGACATAGGATAAGTGGTACACTTTCTCTTTTGCCTCCGTAATGCAATCGGCAGGTCGTCTGGATCATCCGGGACAGTAGTGGAGGGGACTGTTGAAGCTGACATATCATCCTGAGGCAGAGGTATGGGTAGAGGGACATCTGGTGATGAGGTCTGAGATCGATGGGTATGGATGCTTGGTGATGGAGGAAGATGTAAAGGGACATTGGTGACAGGTTGTGTGAAGAAGCTGGTTTGCTCAAAGAAGGTTACGTCTGCAGAGATGTAGTATCGTTTGTCAACAGGATCATAACATCTGTAACATTTTTGAGTGTAGGAGTAACCAAGGAAAACGCATTTGATCACACGAGGGGATATTTTGTCCTTGGTGTGAAAATTGTGTACGAAGGAGACACACCCAAATATCCGTAGAGGTAGAGGAAAGGGAAGATCATTAGGGTGAAGCAAAGAAAATGGTGTAGAGCCTTTGAGAGTAAGAGAGGGAATCCTGTTGATAAGATGGACTGCAGTGAGAACAGCATCACCCCAGTATGTCTTGGGAACTTTCATCTGGGTGAGAAGGGAGTGGGCAATGTTTAAAAGATGACGGAGTTTGCGTTCTGCAACCCCATTCTGCTGAGAGGTATAAGGACAAGAGGTTTGATGTATTGTCCCATGGGAAGCAAAGAAATCAGAAAGATCTCGTTGAGTAAATTCCAAGGCATTGTCTGAGCGGAAGACCTGAATATTCGATGAGAAATGAGTTTTGACATAAGCAAAAAAGTTTTTGACAATTTTATTGATTTCTGAGCATTCTTTAAGAAGATAGACCCAGGATGATCTACTGTAATCATCCACAAAGATAATAAAGTAGCGGTGTCCACCAATGGTTCGGACAGGACAAGGTCCCCAAACATCACAATGAATTAAAGAGAAAGATATAGCATGACGGGGTTCAGTCCTAGCAGGAAAAGATGCACGGTGATGTTTTCCGAACTGGCATGCCTCACACTCGAAGGGTTTAAGCATGGACAGTTCAGGGAACATTAAGGAAAGAGCTTTAGCAGAGGGGTGACCCAGACGAAGATGCTAGAGAAGAGGATCAGCAGAGATGGAAGTTGCGCCAGCGAAAATCAGAGTTGGAAGGGATATCAAGGTAATATAAACCGTTCTTCTCATGTCCCCCACCAAAGATCTGTCTCGTCCGGATGTCCTGAAAATAACAGCATAAATCATCAAATATCACACGGCAGTTGAGTTCTGTACATAATTTGTGAACAGACAGCAGACTGAGAGGAAAAGCAGGAGCACAGTAAACATCTGTTAGCCTAAGTTTAGGGCTAAATTCCATGGTCCCCACACCAGTGATAGGTGAGTAGGCTCCATTGGCCACACGAACGTGCTTCACCGTAGAGGGCTCCCTGGGAGAGGTGAGGAGACTACATTCTCCTGTGAGGTGGGTTGAGGCACCCGAGTCGATGATCCAGGTAGAAGTAGAGGTGGAGGCAGAACTGGCAATTGTACCTGTGGTGGCTGCTAGAGTCGCAGTAGGGCCTGAATGCGTAGTGTCAACAACTGGGTTCTGAAGGAGCTGGCGAAGACGAGCGCATTCTGCAGCAGTAAAAGATGCTGAAGCCTCTGTGAGAGACTGAGCTTGGGAGGTTTCCATAGTATCATAATTTGTGTCATAAGATGTTGCCTCATATGCGTTATTAGCTTTGGGCATGCCAAAGGTACCCCAACATTTGTCATATGGATGGTTCCAGCGGCCACAATGAGTACATGCTGGATAACGAGCATTAGAAAAATCACGACCACGGCCGCGTCCTGAGTCACGTCCCCGTCCCTGTTCTCGTCCTCGACCGCGACCAAACGTACGGCCTCGTCCTCCTTGGAAAGGTGGGCATCCTTCAGCAAAGTGAGCAGCAGTGTCTGTAGGAGGTGATGGGTTGGGTGACTCCAGCTCTTGTAATCTGCCAAAAATAGTTTCAAGAGACGGTAGGGCAGCCGCTGTCAAGAATTGATCTTTAACAGATTTGTATCGAGGGTGTAAGCCGGAGAGAAAACGGTACACCAGCCATTCTGCTCTTTCACCTATTTGCTTGTCACAGCATGCAGGTTGAAATATAAGCAATTCTTCAAATAACCCTGTGAGGAGCCGGTAATATTCTATCAAGGAGGCTTCTCCTTGACTTGCAGACCAAATCCTTGTGTAAATGTCAGAAAGCCTGGATTTGGTTGTTTTATGGGAGTATGTATTCTCAAGACTCTCCCACATTTCTTTTGCAGTTGTTTTGTAGAGCAAATTTGACGCAATATTAGGATCAACACTATTTGTCATCCAAGTGATGACCTGACAATTGTCGACGTACCATGTGTCATAGTTGGCGTCTGTCTCAGCAGGCGGAATGGTAGTTAGAATATAAATCTTGCATTGGCCACCAATGAATATTTTGAAGGATCGAGACCATAATACGTAGTTCTCCGAGCCCTTTAGTTTAATAGAGGTGCCATGTACCATCATAGATGAAGTAGGGTACAGGGGCTTGGAGTCCGAAGACGCAGGAGCAGATGTCATGGTGACCGCAGTGATCAAAATACAATGACCTAGTATGCAGAGGAAATAGAGATCATACGCAACTAGCAAACCATTCCGATGTAGCCGTGCAAGACCATCAATCTACGGTTGGGGGTCTAGGGCGCATAGAGCCAAAGGCTTTGCGAGGAGAACGCCGAAGAGGTCACTGGAGTCGTGGGGCCGTGTAGCAGGAGCAGTGGCCGCAGAGGCCGTGGGGTAGGGGCCGTGGGGTCGAGGGGCAGGGGCTGGAGGCCGATGACCGTGGGGCAGGGGCCTGCAGCAGGCGTGGAGCAAAGGCAGGAGCCTGGAGGGCGAGGTGCCGTGGGGCGAGGCAGGGGCCTGGAGGGCAGGGGCCGTTGGGCGAGGGGCCAGGAGGGCGAGGGGGCGCAGTAGGTGCGCCTGGCGAGGAGGGCGTGGTGGGAGGGTGCGCCTGGTGAGGAGGCGCAGCAGGAGGGTGCGCGCCTGGCGGAGGTGGTGGGGCGTGTAAGGCGAGGAGGGCAAGGAGGGCGGCGGACGTGGAGGCCTGGAGGTGGGAGGAGGGAGGCGGTGAGGCGCGGGAGGCGTGATGGCCTAGGGCGGCGGATGCCCTAGGGAACGATCATGACGAGGCTGGTAGGTGGGGTAGGGGTAGGGATCGAACATGCTCTGATACCATGTTAAGGAATGTAAAACTGTATATATTCTGTGAGGTCTAGGGGTCCTTATATAGGACTAAACCCTAGGGTGCTCAGAGGAGAACTTACATAAATACCCCTATGGGGTTACATAGGGAAACAGTTCATAAGGAAATAGTGATACATAAGGAAATAGAGGTAAATAAAGGAACAATAATATATGGTATTCTCTAACAGTACGCACATTTTTTTAATAAACAAAGATAGTCAAATCTCTGTAAAGAAGTCAGACTTTTTTCTACCATCTTCGTTGGGGCTCATCTCATTGATTTTAGTTTGGTATTGAAAGTTGATGCACATCGCGTTGTTTATATTCAATATAAATTAAAAGCATCTACGTTCTAGAATATTTTTTAAATCATTAAATTAAAAGTTGTTAAACCCTCTTTGTTAACGTTTTTTTTAACCTTTCCTCCTTTGGTTCAAGTTTCCGTGATTGCCCATTTTTTAAAAAAAAACTCATCTTAGTTTCCGTGAATGTTCGTTTTTTTAATAATTGACCCTTTAAATAATATTACAAGTTTTTTTTGAGCTAGTAGTTTAATCAACTAACAAAAGTTTTTTATGTTAATTGTAGACAATAAATAAAGAAACAAGTTTTTTTAATTAAACATTGAATTGCTCTTTGATGTTGTTTGTTGAGGTGTTCATAAATCCGTTTTATCACTGATTTTTTTTAAAATAAAAAAAGGGAAGAGGTTATAATTTTTTAAAAAAAATTGCGTATTTGTGCAAAATTACACAGTCTCATCCCTACCTCATATTTATTTTATTTTATTAGATCCAAAATCAAGATGACAAGCAAGACTATTGCCACTGAGATGGCAAAAATAGATTACTTTAATGGTACTAATTATGAGTTGTGGAGTAGGAAGATCTACTATGGCCTGTTGCACAATAGTATACACTCCATCATAGAGAAATCCGACCCAACCTTATCTGAGAATCCAACTATGGAGGAAATTAGGTCCCGTGAACAGTGGGAGAAAACAGATGATAGGGCTAGGAGCTTTATGCTGATCCACGTGGATTTGAACCTGATTCGGGTCTTTGAAACCTGTGAATCAGCTTACGAGCTCTGTATCACGGTTAAGGAGAAGTATCACTCCAAGTCGGAAGTGAGCATCCAGCTTCTTCTACACAAGTACAACTCGTGTAGAATGAAGGAATCTGAAAGCATCCTCGAGCACGTGAACAAGATGATCGGGATGGCCAAAGATATTGCGCCTGCTGATTACGTGATTCCAGAGAGGATGCAGATCGCAACCATACTAGGAAATCTCCCACCGTCATTTGACATGATTGCCACATCTTTGAGAATGAATGGCAACATTAAGTCGGTGACGGACCTACCTGCACAGCTGGCAATTGAACAGGATCTCTTTAAGCAAAGATCGAAAGCTGAGATCTTTGAGGTCGAGGAAGAAGACGAAACAAATGTCGTGCACACGAAGAAAATGCTAGGCCCCTCCAAGGCGAATTTCAAGGGAAAGAGTGGGAAATACCTACGTAGCTCTTGCTACGGTTGCGGCAAATATGGCCATTTCAAGGTCAATTGCCCCAACAAAAAGAAGTCAGGAAATTCTAAAATGCCTGAAAACAAATGCAAGAAGAAAATGGAATTCACAGCTATCGTGGAATGCAATTCCATCGTCACTGACAGTGACGGATGATGGATTGATTCTGGAGCAACCAGACACATCGCAAAGACGAAGGAGGGCCCGGTGGACTTCAAGGAGCTAAGCAAAGGAAAACAAAGGATCTTCATGGGGAACAACACCTACCTAGATGTGGAAGGTGTTAGGACATACAGACATGACCTGGGGGATAGTATTATGGTACTGAATGATGTATTATATGCCCCAGGAATACGTAGGAACCTGATCTCTATCCCGGTGCTGCTCAAGAAAGATTTCGAAGTCTGTTTTTATAATAAACGTGTATCTATAGGCAAGAATAAGAAGGTCTATGCTATGGGAAAGTTTGTGCCCGAGCATGACTTGTTTTGTCTTCATGTAACAAACTCTAGTGAATAAATGAATGTCTCTTCTGAGTATTCTTTGTGTTGTTTGTCTGACTATGACTTCTGTCACATGAGACTGTGTCATCCAGGAACTTCTAAGATGGATCAAATAATGAAGGCAAATCTGTTGTATAAGATCAAGGTGCAAGGACATTGCCATGCGAGCACTGTCTGACCGGTAAAATGACGAGAAGATCCTTCCCAATCGGAACTCGGTCAACAGAGTTACTAGGTTTGATTCATTCGGATATATATAGACCACTGAGCATCATCACACATAGAAATAAGGAATACTTTATAACATTCATTGATGATTGCTCAAAGTTCTCCTATGTCTATCTCTTAGTAAGAAAATTGGAAGCACTTGAAATATTTAAGAGATATAAGACGGAAGTGGAGACAAGATTGGGAAAACCAATCAAGACCCTTAGGACAGATAGAGGTGGAGAATATACATCAAAAGAGTTTGAAGATTATTGCATTCAAACGGGCATTCGTAGGCAGACTACAATGCCCTATACACCACAGTAGAATGGTATAACAGAAAGAAAGAATCAAACCTTAATGAATGCAGTTAGGTGTATGCTTTCACCTCAGGACTCTCCAAGAAATTCTGGGAAGAGGTAGTGTTGACTGTGAACTATATACAGAACAAAATTCTCACCAAGTTCGTAGAATCAACACCGTATGAAATATAGAATGGCAGAAAGCCCGAGTTGGGCTATCTCCGGAAATGGGGATGTGTTGCACATGTTCTGGTACCGAGTCATCTTAAAATGCAAGTTTATTGGATACAGTGAGAATTCTAAGGAATATAGGTTCTTCCATGAAACTAAAGGGTTGATCGAAAGTCGTGATGCTACTTTCTTTGAAATTCATTGAGAAAAGGAGCATGAAGTAGAGGAATCAGATCCTCTGATTGTCCTACAAGACAATGAAGACGACTTGAGCATTAGACAAGAACTTGAAGATGATATCGATCATCTAAATATAGAGAATGAAACTATATATCATCATGATCCTTTAGAGGAAGTGAGTGGACCTACACAACCTACGAGTATAATCGGTAATAAGAGATCTAGAACACGACCCACATGGATGGAAGATTACCAATTTTATGTATGTGAGGCATCGTGTTACACCGTGGATGAGGATGTCATGAATTGTACAGATCCCATATCCTTTGATGAAGCTATGGTTTCGTCTGAGTCAGAATCATGGTCAGCCGCCATGAGGGATGAGTTGGACTCAATCGAGCGAAACGGTGTTTGGGAATTATGTGATTCGCCAGAAGGTAGGCAGTCCATAGGATGTAAGTGGGTATTTAAGAAGAAGCACCAAGCCAATGGTATTGTTGACCAATACAAAGCCAGATTAGTTGCCAAGGGTTATACTCAGCAAGCTAGAATAGATTTCCAGAAAACCTACTCTCCAGTGGCTAAGTTCGCATCCATTCGGATGATCTTAGCCATAATCGTATATATGGATGGATTTGGAATTGTTCCAAATGGATGCGAAGACGGCCTTCCTTAATGAAGAATTAAAGGAGGAGATTTATATGCAACAACCTGATGGATCTCAGGTTGAAGGTCGGGAGAAAAAGATTTACAAGTTAAGAAAGTCATTATATGGCTTGAAGCAATCTTCACGGCAATGGTATTTCAAATTTCATGAGAAAGTTATCCAATTTGGATTTATTTCAAATAAATTGGATAACTGTGTATATGTCATGAAGAGTGGAAGCAAGTTTGCAATCATATCATTGTATGTGGATGGCATTCTGCTTGCAGGTAATGACATACAAATGCTCAATGAAATCAAACATAAATTGAGCAATGAATTTGAGATGAAGGACATGGGTGAAGCATCCTATGTTCTTGGAATTCAAATAACAAGAGACATGGACTCAAGGACATTGAGCCTCAGTCAGGAAAGATATTTGCATACTATATTAAGGAGATTTGGAATGCAACATAGCACTCCAACTCCAACACCACTTGTGATGGGAAAGAGACTCAACAAGAGTCAGTTTCCCGGAAAGGGGCAGAAACCTTTAGATGTACCATCTGCACATGCGGTGGGAAGTCTAATGTGTGCAATGATGTGTACTCGACTTGACTTAGCTTATCCAGTAAGTTTAGTCAGTAGATATCAAAGCAATCCGGTCCAGCACATTGGGAAGCTGTAAAGAGGATTCTTCGATATCTGAAAGGGACAGTACATCTGAAACTTGTGTATCAAGCAGAATCGCTTGAAGTGGTAGGATATTCCGGTGCCGATTTCGGAGGGGATATGGATGATAGAAAATCAACATCGGGTTACATGTTCATGTTTGGTGGTGCAGCCGTTTCTTGGGACAACAAGAAACAAGGATGTGTATCTCGACATACATAGGAGGCTGAGTACATTGCATGTAGCATGGCCACTACTCATGGTGTGTGGATCAGACATTTTCTAGAGAATCTAAGCCTCGAATTGGTCAAAGGACCAATTGAAATGTATTGTGACAATCAAGCTGCGATAAGCTTGATTAATAGTGGGGCTAATAGTTCTAAAGGAAAACACATTGAGATCAAATATCACTATATATAAGATATAGTGGCAAAGAAAGAAATCACGGTAACCTACATACCTACCAGCGACATGTTGGTTGATTCCCTAACCAAGCGAATAACTGCAGGAACATACATTAAACATGTTGGTTTAATGGGACTCAGGAATATTTGAGTCAAGGAAGAGGTTTCATAGATGATGATCATCACATGATAAATCTCCATGTATATACTATAGAAATAGTTGGAGTATATATGTTTTGACCACTTCGGTCAAGTGGGAGATGTAGAACGGCCGCCGTGACCGACGTGGTCACCCAACCGCCTCCGGCGGTTGTCGGCAAATGGAGTCAACGCATAGAGAGCACGGATCCTCTGCATAACTGCAAAGTACTGCAGAGACTGGTTGTAAAAAGGTGTGCCTCGAGCCGCTTGATCAAGATTGAACGGTTCACACGAAATCTGAGTTTTTTTTAGCCCTTACCTTGTGAACCGCTCAATCTTATCGAGCGGCTCGAGGCACATATCTTTTTACAACCGACCTCTGCAGTACTGCAGAGGATCCGCGCTCATGCATAGAACCCAATTAAGTATCCTTGTTGAGTTTCAGAACATGCAAATATAAGTGCTTAGTATGTTAATACTAATCTCAAGTGGTTATAGTTGTATGTATCAAATATGTTAAGCAAGCAAATAAATAACAAAATAAGATGCTATGTAACAAACATCAAGATCATAAATACGCAAACTTACTTACATGTCCTATTATAATTATGTGTTGACGATGGTACTTAAGGATGTGCAAGGCCCCATAGTAATATAGTAAATACGACATTTTCATGTAATTCTGCGTACTGAAAGAAATGCCATCACATACCGCCTCACAAAACGTCTACGGAGGAAATTATTCTGAATTCGGTGGCGATGTTTTTTAGTAGTTATCAATCCGAGTGGAGAAGCAGATGAAGCAATCCACAATGAGGGATCGGGTCATCTGCTGTAGCATTCCCCTGCTGTAACGCAGGGGATGCGTCGGATGGAGAATGGACGAGCCACACGCCAACAATGATGCATATAGCATGAGAAAACATAGTCATAAAGAAAGTCATTATTAATGTATACGTCGGTATTAATTATATATGGTAATAACAATACGATAATATTCTGACTCACCGCGTTGAGCTCCTTCCCATTCAGACTTACCACTTGGAATACGACTGTTCTCTTTCACCTCGAGCATGCATTGAGTGTGTATTATATTTTAGTGTTTGATGACTCGAAAAACTATATATATATATATATATATATATATAAAGTTAAAAGCCTGGACTCTAACAGCTTAACCCCATTCACGTACTACTTATAGCTGGGGCATGAAGGTTTTGATCCTCTTTCGGGTAAAGGCGTACAACCCGTGCGAGGTAGTGAAAGTCACAATGCCTTATAGATAGAATAGTTTCCAATTTCTCCTTGATTATCCTTTAGTAACACGTCAGGCTGAGATAGGACGCATGTTATAGTTTTTTATACGACAGATGATGTGGAGGTATGGGAGGGGGGCATCAGAGAGTATACAAGGGAAGACAATCACATTTCATGGGTATAATTGGAATGATGGAAGAGAACAGAAATGGTGTAATAATAATTAGCGTTGTCGAAGGATTTTGCTATTGGTGGCTAATAATATAGGATATAGGGAATATGCATGGCGATGCAAGGAACGAGTATGTCGAACATGGTATACAAACTTGAGGGAAAGGTCGTGACAGGTGATGGAGCTCCATCTCTTCCCACGACGAGAAGTACAAGAAGAGAGAAACATGTTATCGAAGCCTCTATTGAAGAAGCATAGAACAAAGAGAAGTGAGTGTCATTCACTTTGCCATAGTATGATGACACGCTCTAATAATGGAGATGCATAGTACCAATTCAGAAAGCACAACAATCAATTTTGCAAGCATGCCCAGGAGAAGGTGTGCCAAGGACACCAAGCCATGGCGGTAATAACAAAGTGGTTGTAACAACTTGCGCGAGGATCTTGTAGATGACAATGATAGAATAGTGTAGACTCAAGATGACGTGGAGATCGTGACGGAATTGAACTCATAGGGAAGATTGTAAGGTTTAAGAACAATATTAAGATTAGAATTCCTAAAGGAAATAGTCTCCTAATCTTTGATAAAAAAAATTATGTTGTATTCTAAGTACATTTCATTTAGGAATAAGGATTATGGGTCATGTGCTTGGACTATATACATAGGGGCAAGAGCATTTCTACCCTATCACCACCACAAAAGAAGAGAACAATGTGAGAAAGGAATAGAAGAGAAGGAACAGTGCAATGGAATAGAGAAAATTATACTTTGTTCTTTTTCTAATGAAATTTGTTCTTTGGTAATTGTGAGCAAAAATCGATCATCATTATATCTTGTTGTTTTATTATTCACATGGTTCCATGGTGGTAATTAATTGTGCATTCATTTTTATCACCAACAAATGTAATGAAAGTCATAAGATAATATTTTCTATAAAAGGGCATGTGTTTGCAATTGAGGATAAAACACGCTTGTAAAGGTAGAGGACATGAATGTTAAAAGAGAAAGCATGTGTTTTATAGAGTGAGTGATGCACCATCCTCCAGAATCAGGACACAACAAGATGATACTATTTAAGCCAAGCCCTATGTTAGATACTTTGTAATAACTATAAAAATAAGAGGTTCCTTCACTACCCCAAGACCCTAGTGCCCTCTGTAACCTGCATAAAAAACCCTAGTTCAATCCCAAGCCCGTTCGTTATCGAGGGGCTATGGCAGATCATCCCGACGATCGTTGGAGCCCTAAGAGACACTCACCCTTGTAGGCCCTCATCGCTGATGAACTGTCAATTGTCTAATATAATTTGATTTTGTTGTAATACGACTCATTAACAGTCACCAGAACCATTGTTGCAAACTATGAGGTGTTGTGGGGGAGGGGTCCCTGACTAAATAACCTTTAGTCAGCCATCCCCCACAATTCCTGAAAGATGAGGTCTCCCTTGACTCAACCCTCGAGCATTCACAATGTTGGCAGTGGTTGCATGACCATGAGGATAAAAATTGTTCAATATCTCCCACTTGATTGAAGTGGTCGAGATATATGCATTTCCGCTATTCATATTGTGTAAATAATTGATAGACTTTCAGTACATATTTCGAAAAACTCTCGTATATTCAGTTGACGATCATTTTATCACAAATTGTATAATTTCAATTTGACTTCAAAGTTGTATTCCCTTTTTTGTTGAAGGCAAAACCTCCTATTTTCACATACATAATTTGATCTATGAAATCCTCCTTCGAGGTAAAGAAAAAGTTATTGAAATCATGATCTCATTATCCCTAAAAATTTCAAAGTTCAGAGGAGTGAAATGAGACAATGGATGCATGTATGAGAAAATCAATGGGAGACACAATTCGAATACAACCATCGTGTTTTATGTATGTAGGTGTTGTTATTCCCTTGGTCATAGAATCAACTAACATATCATTTGCAAGTATGCATGTTACTTTAATTTCATGTTTTACTACTATATCTTTAATATAGTAGTATTGGATCTCAAATGATTTACTTTAAAACTACTAGCTCTACTATGGTAAGTTATTAAAACTTGATTATCACTTTACATTTAATTTGTTCTTTTCTCAATGCCTATGTTCCAAAAGGTGTTTCATCCTAACATTATGAGTGGCAACCATGTTACATACAATGTACTATGCCTTTTGTACATGCTTAAATGCATGTTTTTATTTCTTGCTGTCACCTTAAATGATTATGCTATCAAACATGAAGAGATAATCTAATATAGGTTGTCAACTGCTCATATCCCTTCCGAATCTACATCAGAATATCCATATACCTTACGCTATCCAACTTGATACACCAACTTTAGATATATAGTTTCCTTTAGATATCACATAATCATGCTTACAAAATGTGCTTGTCTGTATATACTTTTATATCTACTAACTAGGCTTATCGGATAAGTGAAACTACGATTTTTGATGTGCTAAAATATTAATTTTATTATGTCATTGCGAAATGCGAAAAACTCGTTTAAATCAAACAAATGGTTACAAATAAAATCCTTGTTGTGTAAATACATATAGGAAGGTAGAGGATATCCGCATGAACTTAACCAGCTTCACAATATTTTTGATGATTTTCGGCACAAATTCGACTCTAAATGACCAAGAGATATACTACTTTTGAATTTTTGATCCATGGGACTGGAACAAAATGAAATCTGCTCTAGATCATGCTAAATATTTCTTAATAAATGGGTATTTTTTCGAATTTTTTGGTATTTTTAATGCTCCAAACAAGTTTTTAAAGGGCATATATGCAAGTCCATATAAATTTGGGGGCTGAATTTCAAATAAAATGAGACGAACTAAGTTTAAGTAAATCAATAAAATTCGAGTGGAGAAAGTGTAAAATTTTCACAAATATATTTAAATGGGAATTGGTAAACTCAAGTAAAATCAACTAAGCTATGACAAATTATGATTTGACTCTAATTAATTTTTGATGATAATGATAGAACAAATTACTTATAGAGGGCAAACTACGCAAAAAATACGAATTCCTATGATTAGTTATAAAAAGGTCCTCAACAAATAAAAGGTTTAATTAAAAACTTGAATTTGAATTTAAAAGGTGAAAGAGGGGAGGAGGTTGTTGTTCGACAACAAGAGTGCCCCTTGGAGCTGAAATGGCTAGGGCATCCACATTGACATGGCCGATGACGGCTCGTTGGAGGAGGAGAAGGCAGTGGTGGTTGGCGTTGACCAAGGCGACTGAGGGAGAACTTGGGCCTATTTGGTGTTACAGTCGACGGGAAAGAGATGTCGTGAGGATATGGAGAGTAATGGTTCGTGGAGGAGGCGATATCAGGGGAGGAAGTGAGGCATGGCCTTCTTGTGTGACCACAGAAGGGTGGTGCTCTCAGAACGGAGATGGCGTTCCAAAAGGAGGATAACACATGACACTCTAGGAACGTAGATGCATAGTACCACATCAGAAAGCACAACAATCAATTGTGCAAGCATGCCCAAAAGAAGGCGTGCCATGGACACCTAGCCTTGGTGGTGATAACCAATTAGTTATGACAACTTGCGAGAGGACGATAACACATCAGAAAGCACAACAATCACTTTTCTAGAGGATGATAACACACACTCTAGGAACGAAGATGCATAGTACCACATCAGAAACCGCAACAATCATTTGTGCAAGCATGCCCAGAAGAAGGTGTGCCAAGGACACCTAGCCATGGCGATGATAACCGATTGATTGTGGAGCTTGTAGATGATGATGATAGAGTAGTGCAGACTCAAGATGACATGGAGATCGTAATGGAATTAAATTCATGGTGAAGATTATTAGGTTTAGGAGTAATATTAAGATTAGAATTTCTAAAGGAAATAGTCTTCTAATCTTGATAAAAATTAAGTTGTATTCTAAGTAGATTTCATTTAGGAATAGGGATTAAGGGTCTTGTTCTTGGACTATATATAAAGGGGATGGGGACATTTCTTCTACGTCACCGCTAGAAGAGAAGGAAACAATGTGAGAAAGGAATAGAAGAGAAGAAAGAGTGCAATGGAACAGAGAGTATTATACTTGTTCTTTGCCTTAATGAGTTTCTTCTTTGGCAATTGTGAGCAGAAACCGGTCATCATTATATATTGTTGTTTTATTATTCACATGTTGATTATGTACTCATTTTTAACACCAACACATAAAATGAAAGTCATAAGATAATATTTTTTGACAAAAGGGCATGTGTTTGCAATTGAGGATAAAACATGTTTGTAAAGGTAGAGAACATGAATGTAAAAGTAAAAAACATGTGTTCATTGTAGAGGGCATGAGTTTTATAGAGTGAATGGTGTATCATCCTCTAGAATGGGGACACAAGAAGATAATACTATTTAAGACATGCCCTACTTTAGATACTTTGTAAAAACTATCAATACAAGAGGTCCCCTCACTACCCAAAACCCTAGTGTCATTTGTCACCAGCATAAAAACCCTAGTTCAATCACAAGCTCGCTCATTGTCGAGGTCTACGGCAGATCCTCCCGACAATCGTCGGAGCCCTAAGACATACTCACCCTTGTAGGCCCTCGTTACCCGTCTCGTTCTCCCGACACCGCAAAGGTTGTTATCATTGCCTCCTTAAGTTGTGGATGCCCTTACCCCTGCATATCCATCATGTTTAAAATGACATCTCCACCTCCTACACCTCGACGTCAACACCTTCGTCGGATGTTGATTTCCTAGTAGACATCAAACCATCCCCCACCTCCACCAGCCTCATCTCCTCTCGTATGTCAACTCCTCTGCTACCTCTACCTTCATGTTGCTCTTGGAAAACAACTCTAGACTTTGCACATTCTTTACGAGGAAACTCTCCAACTTTCTTCATTTGAGGATTTGGCATTTTGAACATGATGATCAGGCCCATTAGGCTTTGGAGTTAGGTTTATGTGGTCAAATCAACTTGAAGTGAGATGGTTTCTTGTTCTATTTTTCTTTCACATGTCTAGTTTTCAGCTTCTCCTTTGAGAGTGTTCTCTCATTAGAGTGCACATCTTTTGTTATGGTGATTTTGTCCCTGTAACATGTGATGTTTCTCTCTCTTTATTGTCTTTGTTGTTAGTTTTGTTTTTATTTTCCCACTGCCATCCATGTTTGTTCCCTTCCACGATTTAATGCATGATTTTTTTCAAAGATATCTAATGAAAAAATAGATAAGAAACGATTGATTCATAAACATCACATCTCAAAGGTCTTAATAAAATATAATGCATTTGAATAATACATATCCAACCACATGATATCCAATCAACAACATAAGGCACATTGTATCCTAATATTACACTGATCAAGAGATACCAAACCCTCATTAATGGAAGTACAAAAAGGAAAGATATAATCAAGACAACCTCTATTGCAAATCCTTAATTTTGCTTGGTAGGATTCCAAAAAGTAAAGAAAAGTCGTAATAACTATAGGATATTCATATTGTACATGAAGAGGATATTCATATGGAGGGTTAGGGAGTCTAATAGAAATCACTGAAAACCAAATCCCATTGTCAACACATATTGTACATGAAGATGTATGCATCATTGTATACTTTCTAGAGAGGATAAGAGAAGTACTTTCTAGAGAGGATGAGAAGGAAAGAGGTTACAATGGAGAGAGGGTTTCCAATCACAAGGCTTTGATCATTTTGATGGCCATATTCCCTTCCATGGTAGGTTTATATAGGCATGCACTTCCTCGCGTCCCCCCAAGCCTAAAAGGCGTGGTCTCTCTTGACTCGACTCCGAACATCCACAATGTTGGTACTGGTTGCATGGCCATGGGAGAAAATTTGATTAATATCTCTCACTTGTTGAAGTGGTCGAAATATATACATTTCCACTATTCATGTTGTGTAAGTAATTGAAAGATCTTCAGTACATATTTCGAAAAATTCCCATATTTTCAGTCGACGATCATTTTGTTACAAATTGTATGAATTCCAATTTGATTTCAATGTTTTATTCCCTTGCTTATGTTGAAGGCGAAACCTCCTACTTTCGTATAAATCATTTGACTTACAAGATCCTCTTTCGAGGTAAAGAAAAAGATATTGAAAATCGTGATCTCACCGGGCCCTTACAATTTCAAGATCAAAATGAAACAATGGATGCATGTCTAAGAAAATCAATGGGAGACACATTTCGAATACATGTATGTCTCTTTCAAACCAACGTGTTTTATGTATGTAGGTGTTGTTATTCCACTGGTCATAGAATCGACTAACATGTCATTTGCAGGTATGCATGTTACTATGATTTCTAATTTTACTACTATTTCTTTTAAATATTTGTATTTAGATCTCAAAATACTTTACTTTAAAACTACTAGCCCGGATATTGATTAAGTTTACTACGACTTGATTATCATAATAATTTTTATTTGTTTGTTGATCAATTCCAAGCCTGCATTCCAAAAACGGATTCATCCAAACAATATGAGTGGTAGCCATGTTACATGCAATGTACTCTGCTTTCTGTTTATGTTTAAATGCACATTTTTATTTCTCGTTACCACCATAAATGACTATGCTACCAAACATGAAGAGATACTCTAATCTAGATTACTAATTACACATATCCCTTCTGAAATTACATCTGTATATCTTCATACCTTAAGCTATCTAGCTTGATACACCAATTTTACATATGCAGTCCCTTTTAGATATCACATAATCCTAATTACAAAATATGATGGTTTGTGATGTGCTAATATATCAATGTTGTTGAGTTGTATACTGCCTAAATGGGTAAACGGATCTTTGGATGAGGGACCGTTTACCCATCGTCCTATATAATGTACTCATCCCCCCTATTGGTTTTTAACCTAGAAAAGAGAGAATCCTAATCCCTTGAGAATCAATAGGGGGGATGAGTACATTATATAGGACGATGGGTAAACGATCCCTCATCCAAAGATCCGTTTACCCATTTAGGCAGTATACAACTCAACAGATGTAACTCGTTCAATTCAAATAAATAGTCTCAACTAGAAGCCTTTGATGTGTAAATACATATAGAAAGTTAATTGATCAATCCACATGGACCCAACAAACTTCACAATATTTTTTTATGATCTTTCGGCCCAAATTCGACTCTAAATGATCAAGAGAGATACTATTTTGTTTTTTTTTTATTCACGGGACTGAAAACAAAATGAAACCTGCTCTAGATCATGCTAAATATTTCTTAATAATTTTTTGGTATTTTTTACAATTTTGGTATTTTGAATGCTTGAAACAAGCTTCAAAAGGGCATAGATGCAAGTCTACTTAAAGTTGGGGTCTGAATTGCAAAGACAATGAGATAAAATAAGTTTAAGTAAATCAATGAACTTTGAGTGAAGTGAGACGCCTCGGGACCGGGTTACCTATTTACACAACATTCACAAGTTTAATTCACGATAGTCAGCATCGAATACAAAAATAAAGGGAGAATTTTCACGAGTTCTATGATGTTCACGATAATGGAATAAACCACATACAATCACATTTCACCATAAGAAGAAATGCATTCCATCAAGGTAACATTTCTAACAAAATATTTGAAACAAGCATCAAGTCCCATATAGCATAACATGTATCAAAAAAGAACTAAGTTTTAATAACTGTATCTCAAAAATCTGACAAAAGTGAGAGCAAGCACAATAAAAAGACAACTATAAGAGATGCTATCATGTATATTATCAAAAAGATGTCTCTGTGTGTCCACCAAAAGTTAAGAATCTCGTCACCCAAGCTACTTTGCTAGAGGCGCCTTCCCTGTCATCCATGTTAGGAACAAGGAGATATCAACAATTGTTGAGTACAAGCATTTCACATTGAAATTTAACATGAATTTAGGTAGATATATAAGAGAAACAAGTATATGGGCAGTGATAACATATATGGAATTAACTACTTGCGTGAGAATAAGGTTATCCAACAACACATGATTTTATGACTTATCCAAGTTCTAACACCAATACTAACCACTCAGCACATTAACCCACCCTTTCACTTATCACACCCCAAAGTCCAACACTTAGCAAATTCATTTGTTAATTATGAGATGATGTGCGAGTAAGATATCTATAGACAAGTCATCTCCTTCCATTCATTTCATTTGTAGGATGTAGTGATGGATCTTATTAAAATATAGATGATCGATGATGATTTCTATGTCATGATTTTTTTCCTCATCAAAGCCTAATGGCGAAAGAATAATCAAACTCAAAGTGATGAAGAAACCCTCATAAGGGATTCATCTGTCTCCCTCCCCTAGTGGAAGGATGGTCCAGGAGAGAGCTAGGCCAAACTCCAACTACGATCCCTGAGACGGGTGGGAGAGACTCTAAGGTCCGAGTCAACTCTACTCCAGCTCGAATCGATGTAGGAACGGGACCAAAGAAGCTCGATGAAAATTCAAGGATCCTCTTGCCTAGAAACCCTAATGAAAACTCAAGGCCAACGGGACAGGTCAAGTGAAGGCACATGGATCCCAGCAAAGCAGAAAAAACTGTGAGCTCCCGATAAAAACTGGGGAAGGGACTGGGATCCTAGACCAGCGCTCAAGGAGACCGGTGCCCAATTTGGGAGTCCTAACTCTAACCCAATTGATGGTCATCGCACCCTCGCACTGTCAGATGCAATGAGTACATCGACCGGCACTATCATCTATCATCACTGATTCTCATCAAACCAATTATCCGATTCAACATCCATCAGTTACACCAGAATAAAGATGTATTAACACATGCAAAATAAATAAAAACATGAGTAGCGTATAGGAAGAATCAATAAGTGAAGCGATCCCAGAGTACTTCATATGTATAAAACCACAAGTCAAACCACATGTAGGAGCAATGAAAGTTATAAGCTGTTATAGTCCTTCGTGTGCAATACAATCAAATGAATCAAAATTACATTATTGAAACATGTGAATGTGATATTAACACGATCATTCCCATGAGAGAGGAACTGATGCACAAATGATAAATTTTTTATCACATGTTACACCTATTGGCAATGAAATTTAACTTGACTCATAATATTCAATGCATAGACTTCCCTTATCTTGTAGCACCTCCCTCGGGTCCTTCCCTGGAAAGCCATTGTTGACTTCGATGGGAAATTGATTAAACATACAGTCCTAACTCTTAGGAGAAAGGTACACACATGTCCACACCCACCTAAACATGCACCCATACATATGCACACACCTACATGCCTATGTGCACCCATAGGATCCTCCCCCAATCCTTAACACAAGCAATTAATATACAGCCCTTATTGAGGTATTTCGTCGAACATATGGTGGGCATTATCACAATCATCGAGCTATGGATCAATCCATCACCAAACCCTCATTCTAGACCATCTAAATCTTCATTTTAGCATTCATATGGGATCATATATATATATATATATATATATATATATATATATGAGTTTAATGGGGCTGCCCCTTGCGGGCAGCCAATAATGGCTGCCCCCGCGCCGTTTTCGACGTTTTTTTTATTTTTTTTTTGAAAAATATCACCATGTATATTCATCCCTATATCCCTCCTATATGTCATTCGAATTTCGTCAGAAACAGAGACTCCTACGGCCTCCATCGAGATGGTGTCGATTTAAAAAATCCTGTTACCGTTAAAAATGTCTGTCTCGATGGAGGCCGTAGGAGTCTCTGTTTCTGACGAAATTCGAATACCATATATGAGGGATATATGGATGAATATACATGATGATATTTTTCAAAAAAATAAAAAAAACGCCGAAATCGACGTGGGGGCAGCCATGTTGGCTGCTCGCAAGGGGCAGCCCCATTAATCTATATATATATATATATATATATATATATATATATATATATATATAATACATGAATAGTAGCAATAGGGATGAGGTTAGCTTGGTACTTTTGTATCCTAAAAATGGGACAATGGTAAATATTGGAGAGGTGGATGGTTTGTTGCCGCGCTCGCTGAAGTGTATCCACCACCCGCTGGCCACCGTCACCACTCTGGAATCGTCGTTGGTTTGCTGCCGCGCTCGCTGAAGTGTGAGGGAGGGAGAGGAAGGGTTGGGAGGTAGGGGAGAAATGGAGAGGAAGAGGTTCTCTTAGGCCCTGTTTGGTAGGAGAATAAGCCCTGGAATAAGGGGCCAATTCTCCTCTCGACACGGTTCCCAGTGGTACGACTATTCCCCATTATTCCATCTTATTTCACTCTTATTCCTATCTTTATCCCACCTTACCTACCTTTATTTCACCTTATTCTCCTTATTCCTATCCTCCAGCCGAACAAAGAATAGATCATTATTCTCCTTATTCCCCATCCTTATTCCTGCTTATTCTCGAACCGAACGGCCCCTTAGGGAAGAAAAGAGGGGGGTCGGGTTCTATTTATGCGATGAGAGGGGAAAGGGGAAATGGAGGGTGCATGCTTCGTCTGTTTTTTATTGATTATTTATTTATATTTATTCTCATTTCCATCCTTATAAAACACTCAAATCATTGTAACTGACCCTGGGTCTCCGATTCGGGCTTGTAACAGTATATTTCTATCGTCTTGAAGTGACGATAAATATGATTTCAATATCCATATTTTTTCTAGCATTGGATGGGTCCAGAAATCGAGAGAATATGGTTCGAATTTCGCATTAAATTTTACGATTAGAACCGGTTAAACAACCTCCGATCGATGAATGGTCGATTCCATTGGTCCCGGTTCGTCAAGACATAGTTAGTGATGGTCTATGTAGCCCTTCTATGCCCGGATCTTGTCGTGGGCTTTACAAACTACGGATCAAACACTAAAGTTAACACCACAGATCTGACATTACAACAACATCGAGGATGGACAAGCTCTTATTATCCTTTGATTTCCTTGGATAGAGTATACTCAGGATAACTAAGAACAACCAGTACACTTTTAGATCTAACACCAAAAGTTCCTACGAGGAAGGGTTATGGAAAGAATGTGGAAACATTATGTCACGATATTTTTGTCAATGATATCATATATAGATCTCGATGAATAAGCATGATAATATTGAATTTCAATAGAGATAATGCATATAATATCATAAAATATCACAAGCAATTATATCTCTATAAGCATAGGTTAATAATAATATATCAAAGAATAATAACTCCAGAGCTTTAGGTGCAAAAAGTTTTCTGACTGTTATCATGAGATCTAGAAACTTGGAGGTGACTGAACATTTCTTGGTGAAAGTTTTTCTCGAAGATACTATCTTCAGAACTATTCAGAAACAATGAGATTAACGATTAGAGAATATTTTCTTCACTTGCAGAGGTTGAGAGTGAATCGTATCTTAAACAACATAGGGTATGCGATCCTATACATGGTTCAAGAAAATATGATTGTTGAAAATAAAATAAGCGATAAATCAACAAAAATCTGCGCCAATGATCACTCATGCAATTAGGGTGATCAATCATTTCAAGTTGATCGATAATTTTGAAAAGGTGATCAATCATCGGATGACCATTGGGGTGTTGTACTCAAAACATGATCAATCACGTAAACCTAATGGACAATCATGTATGGTTGATCAACAAATGAGAGTGGTTGATCATGTCTCCTTGAGCAGTGAAACTGCATGGTCAATCATGTTTGGTCAATAAGAGAGAGAGTGTGGACTTATAGCTTGAGATTACAACTTTGTTAAATACAATATAAAAAATAACATTACAACTTTGATTTAATAAATAAAATTGAAGCTTTTGCAATCTTAGAAACTCTAGTTTATTGTTCATACTCTGTAATTGCAATCTTCGCTAAAATATCTTATAATCCACTATTAGCGATCGCGACACCTCAATTAGTCAGCAAATACTTACTCTGACAACTCCAAACTAATGCCTTGTTTAGAAGTTCATACAGGCTTAATGACACAATTTACAAAAAAGAAGAGGCTTACCACCTTTTAATACGAAATTTAGCCTCCAACATCTCGCAGCGTGGATGCGTTTCTGGTGCCTTGTAAAGTATTTTTCTCTCTTACACGAAGACACATCAGAGACCTTTCGCAGTTCCAAATTTGAGGGTAATTCAGTCAGGTTATTAACGAACAAAAAAGACAGGCGCAAGGACAAAAGCTACATCATTACACTGGGACGATACAACACTAGTACATGGATTTTATCGTCTATTTCTAGGAAAAGCGAGGTTCCAGCCTCTCTGATTTTGGGAGTAGGCGTTGACACTCGTCGGCCCCCGATATCTTGGTCCAGACGGATGACCGCCCCGACCGTAATCGTTTAAAGTCACACCACCCCACTGCCTAGGTTCAAGCTGGCCTGAATATATCGGCCTGGAGGGCAGCGGTGGAAACTGGCTTGTCATCTGGTGCGGGTAGTGATTAGGTTGTTGGTCCCGGTCTGGTATTTGGCATTGGGATGGATTGACTGGAAGATCCGGCCTCCACTCGGGAATATCATCGTCATCCTCCTCGTCCTTCCACGCGCTTTCATTCTCACTACTCCCGTACTTTTGAATCATCTCTCGTATTTGTTCAACTGGACGCGTTGTGGAAGGTAATGGTACAGGGGGTATCTTAGCCGATGCAAATTTTGGTACCGCGGGTTTTAAATTATCCTGAACAAAGGAGAATTCCGGGAGATCGTCATCTTCACGGAAGCCAGCTGCAGCAGGACCGAAACCAGGTGGAACATCATCGATCTCTTCCTCCTCTTCGATGGGGGGAGAAGGATCAACGTGAGGGTTTTTCGTAGAATAGTCACTCCGGTCATCTTCAGGGATCGGCACAGGAGCAACAGGAGCAACATGCTTCTTGGAATGCTTTCGAGGATGCAAAGCAGGCCGTGGGGATATCTCCTTTTTCCAGACAAGTATCCCAACAAGGCCATCATCGGCTTTACTGAGGGCTTCTTCATGCTCTTTGGAGAGGTTGCTTAACAATATCTGGGTAGTTTTCGGGTGTGGCGGGCAGAAGTAGAGCTCTAACCCTGCCACCGGCTCCGCGAGTCCGACCCTCTCGTCGACGATATAGGAGTCCACAGTCTACAACCAATAGAATAAAAATAAGTAAAACAGAACAATATGACGGGGACTAAGCACCAGCCCAGAAGAGAGACGATGGTACAGACCTCATAAAGCTTCATCCGTCCACTCTCAGGGGATCCCTCTTTCCAACAGAAGTGCAGCACCTGCAACCAGAACATCCCATGATGATTCTATACACAGTACAAATGCAATAGAACTCCGCAAATTTATATATATTTCAAGTCGCATCCGGGCATGCATAAATTGGAGCTACAGGTGGGTTTGAATTTTGGCGTCGAAGGCGATACTCGAGAAGGGAAAAAGTGGCTTTTACTATAGTTTCGTTTCCAGTTGGTTAACTCAGTTTCATTGCCTCATATCTGTAGTGACAATTGCAAAGATATGCCTGCAACATAAAGGGTTTTAAAGGTTGGTACCGTAAGATTAATCAGAAACATCCTCTAGACAACAGCGGAAAGGCGTGCATTTCTTTTTCGTTTAAGGTTTCACGGACAGACTAATTTCATCTGGGCACCGGATATCTCGTCGGCTTTTTTTAAAAGCCTGCCAATAATTCCACCCCTGGCTAACAGGGGCGAAAATGCCACACTTTCACTAAACAAAACTCTCCAACGGCTCAAGTTCATATAGCGATATTCAAAACTCTCCAACGGTAACAGCTATTTTTCATCCTCTTAGAATGAAGATCAGCACTCGTCTAATAATTTACTGCACAACTGGACCAAATAAATATAACGTGGATTCTATTCCTGGAACATGTTCCAAAAAAACAAAACATGGGAAGAAGGTTATAGTGAAGCTTGCATCGATTGTGTAAATGTTAAATAGATTAGCCAACACGTGTAAAATTATATTGTAACAAGTCAACCACCACGAACAAAGGGAATGCACCCACCGTCACTTAGATTTAAACCTTCTTTCCCAGTAGAAACTGCCAGCATATCCCCAAACATAACTACTACAGGACGAATACAAGAAAAGCCATTCTTCTTATAGAAACAACGATCGAAATCAACTATAAATACCATACATCAATGCCAAAAATTAAGGCTTGAAACCCAAAGATTACTTTGGTCCTTTCTGCTTAGTGATCTTACAAACAGTCCAGTTTCTAGCCAACTCACCATCAGATGCCATGAGAAATTTCAGCACACTCGGACTTTTCGAAGGAAACAAAAGCCGTATCACCTGGCCGACATTTGATATCGAGGAAAGTCGTCATGTAATTCATTTAGTTCACAAAGGCTTGAGACCATAGGGTTTCCTCGGTTCTGTTCCAAAGTAGCAAATGATACATGGCCTTGGATTGTTATTTTCTTCATTTGTGATCTACCTTAAGTACACACAATTACAGTAGTGTTTGGCAAGTGCAGCTGATCGGAAGGCATATCAAACCTTCAAACTCGTTATGCATATTATAAATTAGTTGGTTCTAAGATCTCTCTAATTTTAGGCTTGATGGGTGCATGAGCGTCCAGATTTCGTACATTAGGAGTACCTTGTAACTCTTTCGACCATGGGTTAAATCAGGAACTTCAAATTGTTACCTCTTTTGCATATTTTACCAAGATTAATAAGAAAAGAGAGGACAGCTGTACAAATTTCCCCAGTTGTCACTTTCATCTGAGGTATCCGGATGGCAAACAAAACCCAGCTCAATCTAGCAATCAGATGTCAACTGATCCCCTGTTAAAGATGTGATCATGCAGCTAAATAACATTTGTTGAACAACACAATATAAATTGTACACAGCATGATGTATCAGTTGCATTTTGTTGCTTGGTTTTCACACCACATTTACGGTAACTTGCCCTAGTGGCTACAAGTTCGCAAGATTGGAAATGCATGGACAAAGAATTTACCGTAATTCCACGGCTCCGAGATGAACGAAGCTCTTGGAGGAACTTCTCAAATGCATCCAGCCTAACTCTACCCTTAATCTCAAGAAAACTGGGCCATTCCTTCGTGGATACTTGCCCACCACTGCATAAAGTTCAAGTTAGCTAGGCATAAAAAGTAGATGCCAGGAACCGTTTCAAAGATGATTAAGCTAATATTCAGAAAAAAAATTAAAAACAAAGAATCGTGTATGTCATAAGGTATGGTACCAAAGATAAGAGCTAGATTTCAAAAAAAAACACCACACGCCATTCATGCACTATCTTGACAGAAAGAATGATAAGGAGGGATGACATCAACTTTATTTGCTACCAGTGAAATAACAGCCGCTTTCTAACACCATTGAGAGTATGTTTTGCAACAACATGTGTCTCTGAAGTGGTAGTTGGAAGAAAAAAAATAAAAACTCAAAAGTAGACTCAAAGAGGGGAGTTATTTTTAACGTTCCATAGAACATAAAAAACAAACTATAAACGGTTTGCAAAAAAATCAGATTTGGGAAAGCAATTGGTAAGACCAGCATTCTATGGAAGCCAGAAATTACGACATGCAACACAAAAACATACATGCATTATAAAATGTAACAAGCTGATGGGCTGCAGATATAAAGGATTTGCAAAGTAAATTGTGATTTGACAAAGATAATCGGCAAGATACCCAAAAAGTATACGGTACCAACCTTCTACGGAAACCAAGAGCAGTTACCAAAGAAGAAATATTCAGTTGAATCAGCCCATCCCACACAAGTTCCCCATTGCGAACATCCTTGAGTGGCAAGCTCTGTTTCAAATTGTCGACAGAGGAAGGAATCTTTATATCCAATTGGCTGCCTTTCTTCGAAATATCCAATGAGGCAATTGAATTAGCAGGAGCAGCACGATGCAACCAGTTCGCAGAAGCCATGCTATCAGCGCCAATCTCAGAAGTAGATCCAGGTTTTGACTTGGATTTCATGGTACTGCTGGATGGATCCACGTTAGATTCAATGGTCACAAGAGAAGATGCTTTTTCTGACTGACTTTCCAGGGTCACGTGTGATGCCATTTCCGAGTCGTCAGACGGAGACTTCTCCTCAGATCTAGGTAACCCCCGTATGTCATTTTCATGCAGATTTACAAATGGTGGCTCCGAAGCTAACTCCATCATGAATTCATCAAGGGATGGAACTGGAGGGAGGCACTGAGCATCTTTACCTTCTTCCACCATGAGATATTGCATTAAATCTGTATTTTCCTGTTGGACAGAACCAAGATTATACAAGTGGTGCTGCTCTTCTGAAGCTCTGTTGTTACACAAAGTTAATTCTGTGGATGACTTGCCGCCTTCAGAATCTTTCTGGCCAACTTTCAACAATTTATTCTCATTAATGTCTTTTATTGGAAACTGTGACAACAAAGCGGTGCCAAATGTTGCCTCCACAGCAGCAGAATCATCATGCTGAACTTCTACTTGAATTTCACCTTTATGAGTTTTCTTCACCATGCGCAAGTTGACATCTGAATCAGGTAAGACAACCATTTGAGCTAACTCTTCCGCTTTAGCTATCCGCCATTGGGATAGCTCCTTTGAAGCAAGCTCCTCAGCAGACATAGCACAAAGACGTTTTGGGCTAATTTCTCCAGAAAAAACACGTAATCGTAGTTCTGGGTTATGGCGATCCTTCAAATTAAACAAGAGAGATCTTCCCTTCTCTTTGTATTTCTTATTAACGCCACCAAACAACTTAAAAAGTTCTTCTTCAATTTCCCCCGCCAATGTTTGTGGTTTTTTACCTTTTGAATCTTCAAAGATATCACAACACAATTTTGACTTCTTGGGATGATGATGTTCTTGGTCATCCATTTCATCACTACCGGCAAAAGAAACCCAACAAAGCCCATTTTCTTGTAAAAAATCATCCTTCATTAGTAAGGTTTCACTCAATGCATTATCATCTGTCAAGGGACCCTTCTGCTGGAACTCTTGCAAATTATCGGAACTATCATCAGCAGAATTTCCGTTAGTTAAAGAACCATCAGAATTTACATTGGCTAAAGAATTGACAAGTTTATCAGGTGCATTACCATATATCTGACCACTAGTCTCCCTCATGATTTCCGTGGAACAAACAGAATTGTGGTTAGAGGGGGTGACCTCTGAAATTATACAGCCAAGACTTCTGCCATGCACCTTTTCCAAGCTTTGGGTATCTTCACCCATACTATCGTCTCTTTGAGATGCATTTTGTGATCTGTCTTCTTCATTCACTACCAATTCTAATGCAGACGCTAACGACTCCCTCATTTTGGCCCTTACAGTTTCAAAAGATTCCGATTGGGAAGATTTTGGCGTTACTGGAGTTGTCTCAGCAGGCTTTCTACCCCTCTTGTTTATCGATGAAGACTTTTGCAATCCTGTGCTGCCAGATTTATGATTTTGAACCTTGAATGCCTGATCAAGTGGAACTTTTATGCCATCATTTACCAAAGGTAACTGTTGAACTCCCGATATTATCACCGTAGACCAGGGTTCACGCTGACTGGTATTCTTGCTTCTTGGTGATATGATGTTACCATCATGAACTTCAGCAGGCGGTATAGCTGATAGACTATTAAATCTTGACATCTGCTGATGCTGAGATGTATCCATAGACATGTTGTGTTGAACAAACCCTTTACCAAACACTTACCAAATTTCTGTGAACCTGAGTCATTCAGAAAACATGTTAAATATTTTTGAAACATTTTTTTCCTATGAATAAAAGGAAAATCCATAAGGCTTCACTTTGATTGCCCGGTCCAAGGAAATTGGCATATGTTTAGCACTTGTTCAAATTACAATGCTGTCCTTTTTAGTTCCATGCATCTTTTTCCGCATATTGGAACTCTAACGTTTGGTCCATTACAATTTTAACCTAAATTATCTCGAACGCATCATAGCGTATTGCAATAAAATGTTAAACATGTCTTTAATAGACATAGATAAAACCACGTGCTTTAGAAATAAAAATTCCATCCGATTACATAATACCACACGGAATACAATTACTATATAGATTTTCAAAAAAAAATATTTTGATTGCATAGGTAATATGCCAAAGAAATAAAATTATAATAACTGTGTAGTAGAATTCAATTAGAGGATTTCTGTGTAATTTATTTACGATAGTTTTAGTAAGACAGCTATCTACCAATGTGCAAAATACATACACATGTCAATCTACAGAGCATATAGATCAATTTACCAAGGACATACCAAAGACCCTTCGGAAAAGAGAATTCTTGCAAGCACATATGGTTATTCTACGAGGGCAGCCTAATCAAAATCAAATTAAAATAACGAATCATGCATTTCTATATTAGTTCACATAAATTCTAACCCGCTCGAAAAGACAATTTCACGAGACGAAATTCACGATCCAATCGACACTTGCGTCAGAAGAAACAATCTAAAAATCAGATTCTACCTTCAACGAACTGCTTCGAACAATTCGATCCAAAACAGGAATACCCACCACAAGGAGGTCGTTTATTGGCGAGAATCAAAGTCGATAAAGAATAACAAGAACGTCGTTTCGAGACCTATCCATCCAATATCTCCGCTTTGCAGATACCCCGAATCCATCCATTTGTGTGTGTGAGAGAGAGAGGAAGCAAACCTAGTTTATTGCGAGTGATAATCCAGCGAGAAGGATCCGGATCGGAATTGAGAAGGGGGTAAAGCACGGAAACCGAAGAAGGTAGAGGGTTCTCACGGCGCTCTTGAAGCCCTGGAGGTTAAGCTTTCTACAAACCCTAGAGGGAGGGAGAGAGGAGAGGCGGAAGAAAACTGGATAGAGGGGCGACGAGCTAAATGGTAGGGGAGACAGAGATACCCCATATTGTTATGTCATGAATACTCGACAGCACGAGCATATCATGTGACCAAACTAGGGATGCAAATGGTTATAGATATATCCGTATCTGATTGGTCACCGTATCCGTTTTATACAAATTTTAGCATCCGTATCCGTTTTAAAATGGATACGGATATGGATATCATTTTGATATCCGCAAACATCCGTATCCGTATATCCGTTTTCGTATATAAATATAGTCATATATTTATTTTTAACCCTATATAACATAATTCTATACCTTCTTTTATCATATTTGTATAATTTTTATGATACAAACACATTTAATAAATTTATATCATGTGTTTCTCATCCAATTCGTATATATTTAAGTTGATTCTATAGAGTATTTCTAACATTACTCTTATGCGATCAATATCCGTTTTACATCCGTATCCGTTTTTTAAAGATATGGTAGATGGTTTTAGTATTCGTCAATATCTGTATCCGCATCCGCAATCGTATTCAAAAACGTATAAGGATACGGTAATACCTATATATGTATTCGTATCCGTCCGTTTGCATCCCTACTGCAAACCCGTCCCCTTTTCTCTCTTTTTTTCTCCGCCCATGTTTTGATAATCCGTTTGATAGGATGAAGATCGGTCTGAGTAACCAATTTGTATTGATTTAATCTATATGTTCAGTTTTTGGTCTAATCATCAATTTAATTAGCTTTTTTGAACCTGATTTAAACTTGTTCGATCGAAATTGAACCTGATTTAAACCTGAGGTGCCGATTTGGGAGAGGGTCGTTGGAAAATTGCCAACGATCTCCTCCTCCCCCATTCTTATATAAACCCTCCCCCCCTCCATTCCCTTCTCCTCACACTTTCACCCCCTCTCCTTCATCTTCTCCCCTTACTCCTCCTCTCTTAATTCACTCATTCGGTATTCTGAAGCGCCATTTCTTCTCTCGATCTGCTAATCTTATTCAAGTAAGAATAAGATTTTTTTGTAGACATATTTTTGTGTTTTTTTTGCAGATTTTTATCAGTGAAGGCGATATATACCTTCGGATACTGGATTATATTCTTGTCTTATTGGATAACATTTCTTTTCGAAGACGCATCTTTCAGGTAATTTTACTTGTATTAAATTTTTCATGGTTTTAATCAGTAATTAGATGTACTAAATTGATACTTAATTAAAATATATATATTTAAATTAATTCTTGTTTATATTTGTATAGTAATTATTTGTGTTGTAAACTTTGTGTGAAGTATCCTACATATGTTGAAAAAAATAAATGTAAATGTAATATGATTTTTTTAATGTCAATTACATTAAGGTTAAATACCTTATTATCATTGCATTCATTTATATTTAAAAATACACATAGTCATGTTAAAATTACTTCTCATTTACATTTAGAATCGAGTGCCGGGAGTGTCTCTATACAGCGCTGGCAGGACTCACTATGGTGAGCACAGATGGGTCCCCAAGACCGAACTTTTGGATTCCATCTCTGAGTGACTACTATATCATTTAAATAATCGTTTATTAGAGATAACATCCGACTGAAATGTTAACGATTGTATTGGGGACTGAAATGTTAACGACTGAAATGTTAACGATTGAAATGTTTATTAGAGATAACATTTAAATAAACTAATTAAATCATTTTTTATTCGTATAGATGGCTTCCAACACCGCTCATGTCTTATTATATTGGAGAGGATCGGTTCATGTCTCTGATGACCACGTAGAATATATTGGAGGCAAGAAACGGATGATTATATTACCATGCCAATTAACATACATTGATTTACTGGCTCGAGTATCTGAAGCCACTGATCTCCCGCTCGACCAGTATATACTTACATTAACGTGTAAGTGGTTGTATTAGGGATCAACTTTCTTTGCAGTACCGATTCACGATGATGAATCCACATTAGCAATGTTGAGTTCAATCATCAATGTGAGATTTATTCATCTTTTCGTAGAAGCTACACCCTATGATATGGAAAATATACCGTCGTCGTCGAGGTAAAATTAATCACATTTAAATTACGGAATAATGTTATATTTTTTATTTAAACTGACAAAGATTTAATTAATCAGGCCAACAAATGAGACCATGTTTGAGGATATCGAAGGGTCCTCACAAGTAAATGTAGAAGATGAATTAGTGACAGAAATATCCGAACAAGAAAATGAGGATTCTGAAAATGACGAGTCAGAAGATGATTCTCAAACATTAGAAGAAAATATATGTGGTAATAGTTGTCATGATTTTGAATATGGTTCGCTAGTTTAGCCGTAGGTAACGAGGAAAGAGGGAACTCATATTCTGCTAATAATGATGATGCTGAAGAAGAACCGATGGAGGAGTTACCTCACGTGTTTGATCATTAAATTACAGAAGCAGAAGATGTAATATTTGTAGAGAGACAATTGGAACCCACCGATGATTCCGGACTAAGCTATTGGTTAGGTAGGAGTTATAAGTCGAAAAGGGATCTACAATACGATTTACAGAAATGGAGCATGGAAAATCATGTGCAATACAAGCCCAAGGCATCAAACAAGCAGATTTTGATTGTTGTTTGTATTTATGATGATTTTGGATAGCGTTTGCATGCATCAGAGAGGAAATCGCGAGGAGATTGGTATGTTTCAGGATATAGGGGGAAGCATACATGCATAAATCCTGTCCTTTTAGTGAAACATCGCCAATGCACTTCTGTTTTTGTAGCGCAGTATATTTTATCTTCTTTTAAAGCAAAAGTTAGTATGACCCCGGGAGTAATAATTTATAAAATAAAGGAAGAGTTGAAAACTGAAATCAACTACATGACAGCTTGGAATGCTAGGCGTCGTGCAATGGATATGGTTTATGGGAATGAGGTTGAGTCATATCGTGATATTCGGAGATTCATTCGTGCTTTAGAACGACATAACCCCGGAACATATACGTGGTTCAAGACACTGGAAGGCCAAAACGAGAGTACTATACATTTTCAGAGAGTGTTTGTAGCATTTGGATCGTATCGTAGAGCATTCAGATTTTGTCGACATGTTTTAAGTATCGACGGAACACATTTATATGGAAGATACGCCGGTCACATGTACGTGGCCACAACAATAGACGCCAATAATGGCCTATTTTCGCTGGCATTTTCCGTTGCTGAAAAGATCAAGAATATTTCAACATGGGGATGGTTTTTGAATTTACTAAAACAAATTATTGATCGTCGGGACATATGTTTCATCAGTGATCGATTTCCCGGTCTAAAGGATGATGTATGTGGTTTATTTCCACGTGAAGAGGGATTCACGCATCATCATTGTCTCAGACATATGCGTGCAAACATGCAGAGAGCTGGACATAAAAATCGTACAGTTCAAAACAGATTTTACGTTGCTGGACGAGAACCATGTCAGAACAAGTTCAACAGTATGACGCAAGAAATTTTCATTCTAGACAAAAGTGCTTTCGAGTGGATCGTATCTCAGGGTGACAAGAGCTATTGAGCATTAAGTTTAGATGATGGACACCGTTATGGACACATGACAACCAATTTATCTGAAAGTTTTAACGGTGCCTTTAGAGGAGCACGTGGTTTACCAATTATTTCTCTGATTCTAACAGTCTTCCTTAGAATAAATGTTTATTTCAATGATCGGCATGAGGAATCCGAGGGAATGACCACATATTTGACTAAGAAATATGAAGAATTGTTAGAGAAACAAACCAGGGAGGTAAGAGCATGCTACGTCGAAAGATTTTCATTAACTCAGTTTCAAGTCTGCGATCGTGATGGATTTGCATATGAAGTCAATTTAAATGGTCGAGAAAGTGAATGCATGTGCGGGTTTATGCAGGTGAAACACTTTGTATGTCCACGTGTTATAGCCGTAGCTTCACATACTCGTACACATGTAGATAACTACGATCTATGTTCGCAGTACTTCTCCAGCGATTACTACCGTCAGGTGTACAACTTCTTCTTTCATCCCATACCAGATAGACGATATTGGGGAGAAGAAGATGCCACTGTTATGTTACCTCCAAAAATCAGAAAGAGAAATATCGGAAGACCTGTACATGGAAGAATTAGAAATGAAATGGACGAAATGTGCGGACGGCCGGAGTTATGTAAAATCTGCAAGCAACCAGGACATAATAGATTAAGTTGTTCACGTAGAACATAGGAACACATGGATAAGTAAGGACATTTTAATTGCATAGTTTATATTTCATTTTCATTTTAAATTGATAGTTCGTGTTTTCATGAAATTTACAATTATTATTGTAGATGGCACAGATGGATAGACTTCCTGGACCAGTAAATACCTCAGTATTGTATATCATCCTCCTGCAGTAGCTTACCGACCATACGGACCAATGGAAAGACGTCTGGTATGTTTAAAAAGTCTACTTATTCTTCTTATATTCTATTAAATTATTCTTATTAAATTCGTAAATGGAATAGGTAGATACGATTGTACAAGGAAAGAATAGTATGGATAAACTTAGACGATCAACGGACTTACCTTCCAACATGAGGACAACGGTCGAAGATACAATTAACATGTTCGATGAAACACTCAGCATGTTCTGTATCCCTTCCAACAATATGAGCAGCAGCAGTTCATGCCATCACAGGGGCATCATACTTCGGGAGCACCAGGTTTTGTGATTTCTTTCTTACAAATGTAAAGTACTTTGTTTGTTTTTTAGACGAGTGAATTTATAAAATTATATGTTGTAAATCGTACAGGAAGGGATTACACAGAATATGGTAAGGAGGGATCACAATCATCGCATTTATTTGGGAGTTCAGGTTTTAGTTAATTGTTTATGTATAGTACACTCATATTAATATATCGATTTTTAGACATATAAATACAATTCCTCATAAAATATAGCAGGACACAGTGAGCAAGTATTTTCGCAAGGTCAGACAATGGAGGAGTCAATATTTGGAACCTCGGGAATGATGTTTGCGGGACTCGCATCTCAATATGATCAAATCGGATTTGGAGCTTCAAGTAATAAAATGACTAAATGCAATAACTATTTTTTATCTTCAGTAACATTTTCCTAAAAGATGAATATCTCATTCTTGTAGGATATGGAGAAGCTTTCAGTCAATCACAATTTACAGGATCCTCATTTGTTGGTCCTTCGAGTTAGGGATACAGCGGGCAGGAAATTCTGCTAATTCAACCAAGATTCGTATCTACAGGTAATTATAGTTAATTTATTACATTGTATCTTTCTCTTACTTATTGTCTAATTTATGTGACATATAATGTAATTAACATCTTTCAGGTATGAGCTATATCGAGTATGGCTTTGCAGGGTCTCAAATCGGTAAAGCCGGATTTAGAGGTTCGGGTATAAATATCTTATGGAATAGAAGAACTCATTCCAATACGTTATGTTTAAATTTTGTGATGCTTACAACAATAAAAATGTTTCAACCTTGTAGGACCATCGCTTGTTGGACCTTTGAGTCAATTTGACTCTGTACCTTCTCAGCTCATACCGTCTACTCAATATAGTTCAAGAGATTTGCAGTCGCAAATATTTGATAGTGTTCGACAAATAGAGCCAACTAATTTCGATAGACAGTTGTTTGGTATATCCACGATAATACCACAACAACGTCCGGAGCTGCCTCGAAGACCCTCTCCCGGAGTAAGGATCACTGAGCCTCCTACATCAGAGTCGCCTCGCCAGTCAACAAGTGTACGGACTTCAAGTAACCAGGAATCCCAAACAATCGAACCTCCACGGAAGTCATCAGCTAGACCGCATCCTCCAGGGCACATTCCAACACATTCTGAACAAATGGCCAAGCAGAAGAAGAAGAAGAAGACAACACATGAGGAGAGTCACAAAAAATGGGAGATGGAGGGAAAGGAAATGACAAAGGAGGAGGTGCAGGAGGTGGAGGAGGAGGTCTGAAGGGATTTCTAAATATATGGAAAGTTTAAGTTGTTGTACATTTTTTCTTATTATTTGTAAACACATCTTTGTTCTTTTATGATTTTAATAAAATACTTGCAATTTTTTAAAGTTAAATGATTTCAAGTTGTACGTTGTTGAGTTGACATATGTCAATGGTAAATAATGTTGAGCACACTCTCAATTTCTTTATATTACTATAATATTCCTGATATGTCAATTATAAATATTCTAATTATATCTCAATAATGAAGAATATAATTAAAAATAGAGATATACATCACATTTTATAATAACATTAGCGGGGAGAAGGGAGATGAGGTGCATAAGAAACGATAAACCATCTTTCCACCTCCAAAGATGAGAGCACGAAGCTCCTAACGATAGGTCGAAAAAAATACGATGAAGGAAAATATTGAAAGCCTATTAAAATTAATTTGTTTTTTTAATTATTTAAAAAAATTTCCCAAATGTTCTCATTCATATCTAAGAAAATTAATAATAATTAATAGTATCGTATAGTATCGAATAAGAATTAAAATGTTAAATTGGATCTTTGTGAAAAAAATGCCCATCTCCAAATCGGCACCTCAGGTGCCGATTTGGGGTCTCTTCCAAATCGGCACATGAGGTGTCGATTTGGGCTAAGCGCCCCAAATCGGCACCTTAGGTGCTGATCGATACCCATTTTTTAAAATATTTTTTATCTGTGCCTATTTAATTAATTTCGATTTTTTAATAATTATTTAAAAAATCCCTTAGCTATGTAATTTATATTTATTTTAAGGGATACTTACACCCATAACTCTTATTAATTTCGTAATTACAATCATAACCACGTGTAATCATGAATTACACTCTATGTTAACTTCCATCTAATTTCCCATCACCTATGACGGTATCCGTCAAATATTTTACATTTTCACCCTTTATGTTCTCATTATTTACAAATAAATCACTCCCCCCCGCCCCTTCCCATCGACCACCTCCTCCTCCAGTACCCATCTCCTCTTCCCTCTCCCCCCCCCCCACAATTTGTTGGACTTGTAAGCCCTTGGCAATCCATTAATGAAAAAAGTTATTGTTTTATCATGTCCATCTCAAATGAAATAATGAATGAATGTACTTTACTATTAATATCTCTTTGTATAACTAAGATTATGTACTATGGTCATATTGGATACCACACAGTTGGGAGGACACAACTGACCTCAAACATGTGTTATTCAATGAAGATTTCCAACCTGATAAAGAGATGACAATCTTTCTCTAAAGATTGATTTCCAACTGAGTGCTTGATGTAGGTCCTCCGCATAGGAATGGGGATTTGGAAGTGTTAAGATAATCAAGTCAAAGAGTTAATTTGACGAGGTTGAGATAAACTAAGACCTGAATCATAATTATCGCGATCAGGTATAGATCCTTTTGACATGAGATATATATGTGTCTATATGGCTGAATATGCATATTTGACAAATCGATAGGTTGGTGACCTAGCCAAGGACCATATATCGGCACGTTAGTGTGCATATGAAGTCATATGAGATGTATGATCTCTCGAAGGAATCATACATGTTCATACTTGATGAACCAGGATACGAAGCTCACTCATAAGATGATTTGCGGTAAAAAAGAATTCCATGCATGGTTGTCTTATTTATTGATACGAATTCAAGATATTAATATATGCTTTGGAAAGTATATGATTAATATTGTCGCCCAATTATCGAATGAGAAATCTGTTGATATATCCTGAAGAAGATAGTTAAATCAGGGTTTGAACTTCAGATTTATCAAAGTCTCCTAGTGTGAAGGATGGGTGAGTATTTGGAATACTCAGGGTTACTTTTATTGTTATAATGGATCATCTACTGTGACACTTCCATACCAAAGAAGTGATGAAGCATGATGGATTTTAGTGGTTTCATTTAGTTATATGATTTATGATTTAATTAGATTAAATCGCAATTCATTTGAATCAAATTTTCAATTCCAAATCCAATTTCAATGTCCAAAAGTTGAAAACAGAAATGATCATGGAAATGGAAATACACAAGCCTCTTGAGCTCATTTCTTAACTCTAAATGGTTTGGACTATGATTAGAAATAGTCAAGGAAGCTGGATTCAGCTCACCGATACTTTCTCCAGCTCATGAAGAGTGTGATGCGTTTCGTTGAGCTCACTGAGAATGTAAAGCGTTACAACTCGAATTCAACATTCGTATGTCACCATTTAAGCAAAAATGGTATAAACTCTGAGGTTGGACCACATTTCAAGTCACTATACATGGATAGTATGATCTCCCCGACATTATCTCTAAGTATATGTATTTGTATCTCATGAGTCCTAATTGGATTAGGACTCGTACTTATTGATGCCAATATTGTAACAATTATTATTATTGCAAGGATAATTTTGTAAAAAAGATTCTCGAATATATCTCATTAATTAGTGTGACTAGTGATTCACAATAATTAACATTTATATGGATATGATACACATAAATATCCATGTAAATATGATTTACATAATATTTTCAAGATATGAAATTGTGTGAATTTGATTCACAGTGATTTTGTTTATGTAGATTGGATTTACATTTAATTGTTGAGCTCATGATTTTGATTCACAAGCTTTGACGATTAGTTCCATAGTTTCTCCAAAATTGATAATGGGATTATCAAGTTAATTAATTGATAGATAAAAAGGCAATGACCTTAATTAAATTTAATCAAGTTAAGTTATTGCTTATTTATTGTTAATTGGTTACTATTGATTGGATATAAAAAGGAGATAATCCTTGTTGAATTAAGATTTTCTCTAAGCCCTTTATTTAAAATCCAAGGGATAAGTGAGGGCAAGGCCCTCTTTTTTACAACACAATTTTGGAGAGCAATAGTCCTTATAAATTTCATGCCCCTTGAGATATAAAAGAGTCTTGAGAGTCTCCATCTCTCATACGTCTCTTCTTGTTGCTTGAGTTGACGTCCATATTCATGGGAAGCAACGTGATTCATCTTCGCGCCTACGAGAGAGACGTCTGTAAATCGAACTTGATTCGGGAGGTCTCTTACTTTAGAGACTCATGCTTCAAGAGGTACCCTGATTTGTTTTTCATTATTCATCATGAATATTAGAAATCCTAAAGGAAATCATTTCCTTTTTTATTTCTAGATGCACAAATCATTGTGCTACATTTTCTAGTTCATATGATGAACTCATTATTTTGGTAAATTGTTTGCTAAATATTCCGCAATTTCCATGATATGTAATAAATATTTTTATTTACTTCCTTCACTGCCAACCACCTCCTCCCCTCCCACTGACCCCCCTGTCGTCGACTACCTCATTGTTCCCTTCATCCCCCTCCTTCCCCTGCCAGGTCATCAAGCTCCTCCACCTCCTCATATGCATCCATCTCCTCGAGGTGTGCATCCCTTCAACGGCAGTCACGAAGGTGGTGTAGATGGTGGAGTTGGGGGCGATCACGATGGCATTGACTGCATCGTCGTGGGCGTGGAAGGAGCCAATGCAGCAGAATCCATCCGCGAGGTACCATATCTTCATGGCTTCATCCCACGCGGTGAAGTAGAGGAAATATGTGGAGGCGACACGAGCGGAGATTGCGTTAACGTGCTCAATCCAAAGGAGGCAACGGTGGTGGTGCACCTGGACGTAGTTGCGAGGGGAGGGGGCGGAGGAGGCAATTGATGAAGGTAGGGAGGGATGAAAGGAGGCGGCGGAGATGGGAGGTGGGAGGTTCGGAGGAGAGGGAGGCGAGGAGTGACTTGGAGACAAGGGGATGTTGGGGAGGGGGAAAAGGAAGGATGAGGTGTTATTGATGATCACGCTTTTCGTTAATTATTAATGAAGAAAATGTGGTGTGTCATTGTGACCCAAAATGAATCCCAATACAATTAAACTATTTTAATCCAATTAAAAACAAAAGTGGATTTACTTTTTATTAACCTGACATGGCTCACAGGGTCGAACACAATGAGACAACAATTATTAAGGGAGGGTGATTAAAATATAAAAAGAAATCAAACAATGACTCTTTTTCTTCTTTTTTTCTCTTTTTGATTTTTATGGGTTTTTATGCATCTGTATTTTGTATGCAATTTTAACTTTTATATTGTTATGTTGTTTTCTCATTTTAAATTTCTTTAATGATTTTTTATTTTTCAAAATTTATTTTTTTTAATTTTAAAACAAAGCAAATAAAGAAAATGTAAAGAAAAAGTCAATCAATAATTCTTTTTGTATTTTTCAAAGATTGGAAAATATACATAAAATTCAAGTAAACTATTTTTGTGTGTTTTACATTTTTTATGGCTTTTGTAAATTTTCAGAGTTTTTTTGAGTTTTAAAATTTTAAAAATAATTAAAAAGAGGAAATGAACCAAATAGAAATTCAAGTAGATGTTTTTGGATTTTTAAAAATATAAAAACATTCAAAAATTCTGAAAGCAAATTTTATACAAAAGACGGTTATTCAATCTTTCAAAAAAGTTATACTATGCAATTTTTTATTTTTCTATGATTTTAAGTTAAATTTTATGTGTTTTCTATGTTTTATAATTTTTTATTTTATAAAGGATTTTCAAATAATTTTTGCACGAAAATTAAACCAACTCAAAATACACCCACAGTATTTTTCTTGGAGTTTTTAAAGCAATTTTCAAATTTTATGATTTTTATAAAGCAAATAAGGGATTTTTTTAAAGAGAATTGGATTATTTAAAATTAAAAAATAATTTATTTTGCAAAATTAAAATTATGGATGATAAAGCAATAAAGCAGGAACTTACATTAATTTTTATGAAATGTATGGAGCAACAAAATTATTTCAAGTAAAGTAGGGAAGAATTGAAATTGTAGTTAAATAGGGACTGAAATGTAATTTCTGTAAAGTTTTTTAGCAACAATTCACATAGAAACAACGCATGTCTATTTTTGCAAAATTGACAGAAGACTGTGTGTAGGGTGGAGCATTGGGCTCGACCCGGCCCAATCCGGGAAAGCCCGGCCCGAGCCCATCAATTTTTAGTGGGCCTTGGGCCGGGTCGAGGCCCGCTTTTTTCAGCAAACTGAGGACCCGGGCCCGGCCCAAGGCCCGCGTGTTCGGGCTCGGGTTCGGGTCGGGTTCGGGCTCGGGCCGGGCTCAACCCGCACTTATTTTGATTCCATGAAGTTGCACTTCGATTCCAATTTATTGTTATGGGTATAATTCGTCCATAACACATGAATATTGGATGTATTGTTACAATATAATATCACTATTGATGTATGAAGGAAATATTGGATGTATTATGACTATAAATCCACATCCCCTTATTTAGTTCTAATATGATATTTTGAAATATGAGGGCTCGGGTCCGGCCCACTTGTACTTCGGGTTCAGGCCCGGCCCGGCCCAAGTATAATATTTTTGAAAAATGAGGACCCGGGCCCGGCCCATTTGTATGTCGGGTTCGGGCCGGGCCCGGGCTTTTGCTGGTCGGGTCAGGGTCGGGTCAGGGCCGGCCCGGCCCAATGCTCCACCCTAAGGGCCTGTTTGGTTGCAGGGTTGGACAGGGTTGGGTTGGGCAGGGGTACCCCTGTGAATAGTAAACTGTGAGGAGGAGAACCCTGTTTGGTTGGAGGGGTAACCCGGGTTGGGCCAAGCCAACCCTGTCCAACCCTCCAACCAAACAGGCCCTAAATGTGTGTGTGCTCACGCGATATTGTCTGGAAATGGATCATTTTGCAAATATAAAGATATCTGGGGAGTTATTAGCAAATTACCTAAAAAATCTCGCAGCCCGTACAGATCACACGTTCCTTTAAGCTGCGGGTCGGCAGGTCGGATCTGGCAACATGTCGCTGGACGACGATCATCTGATGAAGGCTTGATCAACGGTTCATGTATGATCTGGAATTTAGTCCCATGTTATTCCCTGAATTCGTTAAATGCTCCAAGCGATTGAGGCAACGAGGCTTCGTCACGGATGAAGCTTGATCTCGGTGTAGATCTACAACGACGGTTCAGATGGTGTTTCATGGCAGAAGTGGGCGTCGTGTGGCTGGATGAAGTTCGTCGGATGTGGTTGATCGATGGCTGCTCTAGTCCTAGTTCTCCACCAAAATCGGAATCCGCAGGAGGCTATTCTTTGACAGATCTTTGAGGTGAGGCTTCTCAATTGATGGTTGTTATCAAGGCGATGAACTCAATCTTGTTTGTGAATTTCTATATGATTTTGCTCGTCTCGCTTCAAGTGTTTCTCAAATGCGTTAAGGATCTGAGCCCGCGATGCTCTTTTCTCTAGGAGGAATAAACTAGCAGTGCTCCTCACAACAGATGATAAATCAACGACATGTAAATGAGATGTGTTGCTCGAGAAACGAGTCTCAACTGAAGTTATGTTTAGATCAAATGAACAAAAAAGGTGGTTGGTATGATGGCGTTATGGTGTACTCGATGTGATGATCTCAGCATTTGTTTGCATTCTTGTATCTCCAGGTGGTTCAGTTGCGATGCAGATTATGCTCCAGATGGTGAAGATGATAGATCAACTCTTCAGGGATTCGAAAGATGATAGTGATCAGACATGTGTTGCTCGTGTCTCCAGAAGACACGTGATTGATAAAATGACTTGAGGCAAACACCTCGACCAAAATAATACAGATAAAAGGTGAGCGGAAGAGCTACCGGTGCGTGGGATCGAGCTCTGGATCTACATCCACCGTGCATGGCTGGAAGGGAGAAGTCTGGAAGGTAGAACAATAATGGAAGAGATGAGAAGGTGATGTAGTGATCGGAGGTCGGAGGCTGAAATGGGTCAAATAAGGAGATGGTGAACCTCTGATCTGATGATTGGAGGTTGAAGGTGATCTACTAATGCAATGAAATTGAACGAAATTGAAACAATTTGCAAGCAAAAATAAAAAGGCTAAACATAAAATTACCTTGTGGAGGATGATGCAAGGGCTGAGGAACAGAGATCCTCTGGCCAGATGCGAAGCACGATGAAATTCGCCAGATCTAAGGTCTGATCAATCCCTTCCCCGTTGCAACAAGGGTTGCATTGTCACTTGCAGCCTTTTCCTTTTCTCTTCATCGGCTACCCCCACATCTTGATGAAATGCGGCAACATCTTGGAGATCTTCGCCATCTTTTTCTAAGATGAAGGCTATGTCCCCTCATTCAAGGCCCTAAGTATGACGCCCCGACCCTCCGGTTACCGAAACTGAGGGGACGGGAGCGTCGGACCTACGGTCCAAATACGTCTATGATCTTTGATACTCAACAAACCAACTAACGCGTATTAGTTTAACATTTGAAATATATGCCACAACAAAGAATGATATAAAATCAAATGTAAGTTGCAACATCCATTCATTAATATTCATAATATTCATCAAGTCCATGTACACCATATAAATAGAGAATGTATAGCAGAAGCTCTCCGAAAACCACATTACATTATCCCTCACATAGAACTAGAAAATAATGCGGAAGCAAGAATTATACTCTAAGTAGAACGCACCCTGTTTGGTGCAAGTACGACATAGAAAGTCTAATCTCCTTAAAAGTCGTTAGTGTTGTGACTGCTGCTCAGCTACACCTGTTGGGTTCACACAAGGCTAACGTTATGAGCAATTGCCCAATAATGATATAAACACTATAATATCTAATGTAGGGATAAGAAAGACATGTGTATTCAACTCTATCTAGTGACATATGAAAATACAACGACGATCAAATTACCAAGTTAGTCAGATTTACAAAGAATCAAATGAAGACATATTTTATTTATTTATTTATTTAATAATTAATTTAGAACTACCATGTTGATCTTAATTTTTCAGCCCATTGATTAGAATTCTCAAAGGTATACATTTGTGCTTATTAACACACAATCATATATATCATTTCTCGTATTAATTTAGCACATGCAAGTACGCGACTCGCAGGCCTCCACTGCGCAGGAACTTGGTATCCATCTTGAACGAACCCTCAATAACATCTGCTTAATTAGAACAGGGTCAGATCATAGCCCAAAAATCTGACTTAGGTCCAAGGATACATGTGATAACCAGCCTAAGTGATCGGGGTAAAAGGTCTAAAAATGGTCGTTGCGACCTCGATCGAGTAGACTAAGTGTATCAAGAAAAATCGAACCGCGAAACTAATCAAAAGTCAAACAAGGCAAAACAAGCGGTCCTAGCTATGATATTAACCTGGTATAGCTCCCAGGGTCGAACACAAGGAGCACGGATTGGCTAGAAGCCTACGAAGTAGTAAAAAGAAAATAAAATGAAATAAAAGTGATTTTTAGTGGTTTTTATTAATTTTTATATTTTTTTGTGATTTTTAAAAGATAAAGAAAATGAAAGAAAGGAAATACAAGACAACTTCAACAATTTATTAAACACACTAAAAATAATGCAAAAATTAAGGAAAAATTGTTTTTATGTTTTTTAAGTTTTTTACTGTTTTTGGTGAATTTTTGAAATTTTTCTAATGGGTAAATTATTTTCTAAAAATCAAACAGTGCTAAATAAAAGAGGTACTGTCCAGCAAGGCTTGAAACTTAAAAATAAAATATCTAAGAGTCTCACTAAGCCCTGGAGGTAATTTTCCTGTATACTAGATAGAATAAGGAAAATTTAGGCACCCTAATTATTGTTTTTGGATTTTTAATTTATTTATTATAATTTTTATGGGTTTTTAGGGGTTTTTCAATTTTTAAGGTTTTTAAGTGATGAAAAATAGCCAAACTCGGCTGGAAAATCAAACAGCAAGCAAACAACAGTATCTAATTTTTTTAGAATTTTTGGGGGTGATTTTATAATTTTTTGGTATTTTTATATCTAGACAGTAGCTAAAAAGGCTGTTTTTGGATTTTTAAAAATACTAAATAAGAGTAAAAATGTCCTCAAAAATCACTGAAATTCCTACACCATGGCAGGAGCCATGTGTCAAAATTTCATTGGATTTGGAGGTGATTTACTATTTTATTCAAAAATAAAGAAAACCAACAGTGCACAGGGACCTTTCTGCAATTAAAGCAAAGTTCTGGACCCCTGGGACAACAACCCTGGAAAGTATAGGACTAAGAGTGCAAATTACCCTCCAGGCCACGCACGATGCGCGTGACTCAGGCCTGGAGGGACCTGATTGCAAATCCTATTTTTAAAAATAGAAAACGTAACAGGGCAAAAATGCAGGGCCAGATATGCAAAAACACCAAATAATCACGTGTCGATGCACGTGTCCACAACAGGCAGGGGCATCAATGCAAATCTCATAAAAGTTAAGGTCCTAAGTGCAATTTTTACAAAAATAAAAGAACTACACTAAATATTTACAGGATTAAAAACTAAATGCGGAAAGTAAAGGGGCCTAAGACAAATTACCCCTTATTTAACGTCGAGGCGACAGATGGGCGCCACGTGGCTGGATGGACGGCTGAGAACGAGTGGCGCTCCAACGCTGAAGCCCTCGCAGTGATCGGACGGTCCAGGCGCTGCCACGTTGCAGATCGGACGGTGGCTAGGAGAGGTGGCTGAGCTGCGCTGGATCGACGGTGGGGATCGAACCTCAAATGGATCTGACGGTGACTGCTCCTCGATAAATGGACGGTCTCGATCGAAACTGGGAGCTGAGGTTGATCTGACGGTCGAAGAGGATGGTGGAAGAACTGGCGGCCGGCGAGCTTCGCCGGCCCTCTGCGTGCACGGTGGTCCTCGTCGACCGCTCCTAAGGTGCTGAGAAGCTTCCCCGTGAAGCTCTGCACCCGATGCAACGCTCCGAAGGAAGAGAGGAGCTCAGGAGAGCTCCGGCGACGTCGAAGAACGGGAGCTACTGTGCTCTGAAGCTCCGACCTCCAGATGAGGTCGATGGACCTGAAGACCTGCACAGAAAGAAAGAGGGGTCGAGGGCATACTGCCTCGACCCGTCAGAGCGGGCGGAAAGTGAACGGTGAGGCGGAGTGGAGGGTCTCCGGCGAGCGGCGGAGGGGTGAGACCCGTAACCCTGCTCCGGGACGAGCCAGGGGGAATGGAGGGGCGGAGCAGGTGGAGAGAAGGCTGGCGGAGGTGATGGCGGTGTCGGATGATCGGATGGGTAGACGGAGACGGCTGGTGGAGGTGGCGGAGCTACGCTACTGCGAATCTAAAAACCTAAAGCTACGCTACTCTAATGGCTAAGGAAGTTACCTGATGGACGCATTCGACTGGGCTGGAGCCAAGGAGGCTCCCGGTCGTTGCCTCAAGGGGTCGTCGAGCTCCCCGAGGCTCAGGCGCGCACGCGGCGGCGCACGGCGGAGTCAACCACCGGATCAGTGATTTCCGGCTGCCCAGGCCTCGCTTCCACTCCAAATCACTCGCCTGTCACTCGGGTGGTCTGGAGGAGCTCACAGGCGCCGAGGGGAAGATCAAAGATGGCGTGGATAGGTCGCCGGTGACGACATTAAATATGGTGCCAGGTCCGAGAAGATGGTGTTCGGGCGAGTCAGGCGGAGCTCGGATCCGGCAAGCCCACCCCGGGCGAAGGTCCGGGGTGATCGGGTGTCAATCGGGGCCCGGGGTTAAGGGGAAAGGCGGTCGGGTCAACCGTGAAGAATATGGAGAAAACGGGTCGGGCGAGGGTGACCCGGCTCTGGTGGTCCTGGGGGGAGAGTTGACCGGGGGTCAACAATCCCCCGTGGACCAATCAGAGCCCGCCAATTATTGAGTTTTTAATTGATTTTTTTGGGCCTTTAAATGGCCGAATTTTCAAAAACTTAAAACACAAAATATTTTTATTTTATTTTTTTCTATTTTTTTGTGATTTTTAATTAATTTTTGGAAATAAAAATAAGGTCTATACATAGTAGCTATACCTAGGTATATATACACTATATTGATTTTTGATTTTTGATTTTTGATTAGTTCTTTTTATACATTTTTATTCCTATTTTATATTTTATTTATTTATAGGATAAAATGAGGAATAAAATGCTATTTTTATTTTATTTTTATTATATATATACATAGGTTAAATAATTATTTATGTACAACTATATACATGGTATATATACAAGATATTTTTGTATTTTTGATTTTGTAATTTTTATTTGATTTTTGTTTTAATTCTTTTTATTTATTTTATTTACAAAACATAAAAAGGAATATTTACAAAAAGTTTTGAAAACAAATAGCTTTATTTACAAGGTGAAATAAGGTAAGGGAGGTGGTCTATGTACATGGTGAAAGGTTCTTTTTGGTATTTTTGATTTTTAGATTTTTATCTTGTTTTTAATAGTTCCTAAATATATACAAAATATATACAAGTATATTTTTGGTTGAGGAAAATATTATTTTATTGATTTACATAAATATTTACACATGAGCTCCTATCTCCCTCTACTTGTGGCTTTTATGCGGTCAGGCCCATGCTGAGCCCTCCCTTGGGTTAGGTTGCTCAATATTTATTCTAAATATTTCCCTCTTTTTCTTTTTCTTCTTTATTCTTTTATTTTTGCACAAAAACATGCTAATTATCTATATTTACAAAAATGCATGCTTTTGCTAACTTTGCCTATTTACACATATCTACATGCATTTGCATAGGTTTTTGTAGCTAAAATATAAGAATAAAGAGTGATGAATGGGTATTCATCACCCCCCTATACTATACTTTGCTAGTCCCTTAGCAAACACTTATTTGAAAAAGAAGTGCAAAAGAAAGAAAAAGGAAAAAGAAAAAGAGAATATGCATGGATCAAGGTTGATTATTAAACTTGCCTTCATTAAATTGAGGTATGGAGCTTAATCAGATCTTTGGATTATTGATGTGTCGGAACCTTATTTAGACTTAAGCTTAAAACCTAACAGCCTCCAAGTTCCACTATTCTATAACCAAGACTCCTCAATGCTCCAGATCAGAACAAGTCATCAATCACAAACCCTGAAGACCATGAATCTTTCCTTGTCCTGTGAAAGTGAGGTCTAAGCTCTCCACCTCAGAAATGGCAACTTGACAACCCTCCCCAACAAGGTAACTCTATGACCTCAATCTGGCCACTCTTTCCTCGAGGAGCGGGGTATTCCCTTCTAAGTTCAAGTACAACCGGCTCAAGAAGAGGGGGAAGAAGAGAATGGGTCAAGGCCAGTGTAGCCAAGTACCCTTGGGAGCTTGACCAGTGTAGCCAAGTCTCCCTGCTGCAAGCTACAACAGGTGGATCATGAAACCAAGCTTTGCTTATTGCACTTATATACATACTCCGGTGGGATTATCATTTTCTCTCAGACCCACCATTTTTTTGGAGTTATTTTCTTTTTGCATTTTTTTTTCGAGTGCATCTATACAACATGTACATGTGCAGCATATATACAAAGAGTTTTTCCTCTTGAGCCAGTAGACTATCCCTCTTTTGAAGCTTTATTGCAACCCACAACTCCCGTCGTTAGACTTCATGGCAACCAGACCAAGTTGAGACGCACTTCCTTCACTAAATGAAGAAGAGAGGTTCCGCCTAGAAGTACTACCCTCATATGCTACCCCAAGTCAAGGAAGACTGCCTCCTCACCACCTCATCCGTAGAGAGCTCGGTGCATAGTGCGGTTGTCCAAGTAAAGCCATAATCTATATGAGTCATGTGTTGTTGTTAAGTGCTCTACTTAGGCTCATTGAGATGACATGTGATCATAGCCTAGTGGACTCAAAGAATTAAGTCACCATGGACCTGAAAAGCCTTAAACCTAAGCCCTATAAGGTTCCTCTTAGAAATTAGGTGGATTAAGATCTTAATCAAGCTCCATTTCTCAATTTGAATTCCAGGCTAGTTTAAATGTCAACTATCATCCAAGGAAAACTATATACATATGTACAAAAAGATGCATATTTACACAAATTTTACAATCATGCAAAATTTTTGAAAAATGTTTCGAAATCATGAATGATGATGCATGAAGTGCAAGTTTTGCAAAAAGATATTCACACACATTTACACAAGATTTTTGCAAACTTTTGATTTTTCAAAACATTTTGGAAAAATTTTGTACTATATACATAATTTTGATACAGAAAATATTTACACAAGCTTTACACACAAAAGATTTTTGAAATCATTTTTACAAAAATAATTTGTACACTAGCTATGTATGTGCAAATAAAAGAAGATATGTACATGAAAAATTTTTAATTTTTGTGGTTTTTAGCCATTTTTATTTATTAACACACTCACACAAAGTACGAGTTATGGCTAAAAGTATATATGAAATATATACACACCCCCCTATACTTAGCTCGAACGATGTCCTCAGAGTCAAGAGCGATGAAGAAGACATAACTCGTGCTCTGTATAGGGAAGTGAAAAGGAAGGCTATACAAAAGGAAGAAGAAAAGTCAAGAGGGACTCAGGTCTTCCCCCTATACTTAGGATCAAGTAATCCTAAGTATAGCAGGCTGTACACGAAGGGAAAACCGAGTGGAGAATGTACAGGGTCTACCCCCCCTATACTTAGGGTGAAATACCCCTAAGTATAGGCAGCAAAAACAGGGGTAGCAAGACACGAAGAAAATCACGAATATATACAAGAAGGAGGACATCACTCCCCCTATACTTAAGGTGGAGAACCTTAAGTATAGGCAACAACAGGAGTGATGGAACAGAACGAAGAACAACCCGGTGTTTTCACCCCCCTATACTTAGGATGAGAAATATCCTAAGTATAGCAAAGATAATCCTAGGTGAGACCTGGGGTGAAAACAAGAACGGAAGAAAGAAGGATCAAAATAAGACGAAACACGTATATACAAAAGAGTACAATGGGCTCGTCCCGGAGCAGGGTTACGGGTCTCACCCCTCCGCCGCTCGCCGGAGACCCTCCACTCCGCCTCACCGTTCACTTTCCGCCCGCTCTGACGGGTCGAGGCAGTTTTCCCTCGACCCCTCTTTCTTTCTGTGCAGGTCTTCAGGTCCATCGACCTCATCTGGAGGTCGGAGCTTCAGAGCACAGTAGCTCCCGTTCTTCGACGTCGCCGGAGCTCTCCTGAGCTCCTCTCTTCCTTCGGAGCGTTGCATCGGGTGCAGAGCTTCACGGGGAAGCTTCTCAGCACCTTAGGAGCGGTCGACGAGGACCACCGTGCACGCAGAGGGCCGGCGAAGCTTGCCGGCCGCCAGTTCTTCCACCATCCTCTTCGACCGTCAGATCAACCTCAGCTCCCAGTTTCGATCGAGACCGTCCATTTATCGAGGAGCAGTCACCGTCAGATCCATTTGAGGTTCGATCCCCACCGTCGATCCAGCGCAGCTCAGCCACCTCTCCTAGCCACCGTCCGATCTGCAACGTGGCAGCGCCTGGACCGTCCGATCACTGCGAGGGCTTCAGCGTTGGAGCGCCACTCGTTCTCAGCCGTCCATCCAGCCACGTGGCGCCCATCTGTCGCCTCGATGTTAAATAAGGGGTAATTTGTCTTAGGCCCCTTTACTTTCCGCATTTAGTTTTTAATCCTGTAAATATTTAGTGTAGTTCTTTTATTTTTGTAAAAATTGCACTTAGGACCTTAACTTTTATGAGATTTGCATTGATGCCCCTGCCTGTTGTGGACACGTGCATCGACACATGATTATTTGGTGTTTTTGCATATCTGGCCCTGCATTTTTGCCCTGTTACGTTTTCTATTTTTAAAAATAGGATTTGCAATCAGGTCCCTCCAGGCCTGAGTCACGCGCATCGTGCGTGGCCTGGAGGGTAATTTGCACTCTTAGTCCTATACTTTCCAGGGTTGTTGTCCCAGGGGTCCAGAACTTTGCTTTAATTGCAGAAAGGTCCCTGTGCACTGTTGGTTTTCTTTATTTTTGAATAAAATAGTAAATCACCTCCAAATCCAATGAAATTTTGACACATGGCTCCTGCCATGGTGTAGGAATTTCAGTGATTTTTGAGGACATTTTTACTCTTATTTAGTATTTTTAAAAATCCAAAAACAGCCTTTTTAGCTACTGTCTAGATATAAAAATACCAAAAAATTATAAAATCACCCCCAAAAATTCTAAAAAAAATAGATACTGTTGTTTGCTTGCTGTTTGATTTTCCAGCCGAGTTTGGCTATTTTTCATCACTTAAAAACCTTAAAAATTGAAAAACCCCTAAAAACCCATAAAAATTATAATAAATAAATTAAAAATCCAAAAATAATAATTAGGGTGCCTAAATTTTCCTTATTCTATCTAGTATACAGGAAAATTACCTCCAGGGCTTAGTGAGACTCTTAGATATTTTATTTTTGAGTTTCAAGCCTTGCTGGACAGTACCTCTTTTATTTAGCACTGTTTGATTTTTAGAAAATAATTTACCCATTAGAAAAATTTCAAAAATTCACCAAAAACAGTAAAAAACTTAAAAAACATAAAAACAATTTTTCCTTAATTTTTGCATTATTTTTAGTGTGTTTAATAAATTGTTGAAGTTGTCTTTTATTTCCTTTCTTTCATTTTCTTTATCTTTTAAAAATCACAAAAAAATATAAAAATTAATAAAAACCACTAAAAATCACTTTTCTTTTATTTTATTTCGTTTTCACTACTTCGTAGGCCCTAGGCCAATCCGTGCTCCTTGTGTTCGACCCTGGGAGCTATACCAGGTTAATATCATAGCGAGACCGCTTTCGCATTTTCGATTGACTTTATTTCTCGTAGTGGTCTAATTTTTCTTGATATACTTAGTTCGATTGACTGAGGTCACGACGACCATTTCTTTACCTTTACCCTTAGTCATTCGGACGGTTATCAGAATGGCGCCGTTGCCGGGGAGCACGGCTTAGTAGTTGTTTTTGATTTTTATTTTCGTTTTGTTTTCGCGGTTTTTCGCGGCTCTTCGGAGCTCGCGGCTTTTCGCGGCTTTTGTATTTATCCTCTTTTTGTTTTATTTTGTTTTATTTTGATTTTCTTTTCTTTTTATTTTTGTTTTATTTTTGTGTGGTTATTTTATTTCCATTTTTGCACATATATCCTCATTTTTATTTTCATCTCTTATTTGATTATTTTATTGGTCTGACCACCCTTTTCTCTGTTTCTTGCGAGGGCCCGAGGACCGCGGAGGCGACTTTCGAGGAGCCGGTGCAGCCGCGGCACTTGGAGGCGGCTTTTCTCTCGACGAAGCCGCAGGAGAGAGCGAGAGGAGAGAGTTGAGTGGGAGAGGATAGGATAGTTTCTAGTTCATTTATTATTCATTATTTGTAATAATACAGGACTCTGTGGACTTGGACTTTTAGACTTAGACCGTAGCGGGTCTGTTTCGCCGAGCACCGGCGTGCTCGGGGGACCCATTAGGATCCTCGGTTTTTTCGCGGCTTTTTACGCGGTTTTCTTTTCATTTCTTACTGTCATTTTCCGGATTTTTCGCGGTTTTTGCTCGAGCCCCTAGACATAGGATTTTTGTTGATTGTGACGTAGGATCTCTAAGGCCCAACACTTAATAGAATATCTGTTCCTATAGAACGTAATTGGACCTTATTAAAATTCACTGAAAAAGTTAGTTTGATTGGATTTGAGACCACGTGCCGTTAGGAGTCACATACAGCGCTGGCAGGACCCGTTGTGGCGGGCACCGAGTGACTCCCAAGATCGGACTCCGGACTCGATTCGGTTGACTAACTATTGTTCTTCACGATCAATAGAAGTTGCTTGTCTTAGGACTCGGCTTTTTACCGTTGCATCATATAGCTTAGTTTACTTTTCTGTCTTTATTTTATGCGCAGATCACTCTGCATGTAGAGAGCTGGAGGCAGGTACGCTTTTCTGACTTAGCATGCATCATTGATTTCTCGTGCATCGGCTTTTTCGTCTTCTCCCCCCTGTTTTTGACTTAATAATCAGGAGAACCGAAAAATTCGTTAGGCGTTTCTTTTTATTGAAAAATATCTAAAAACAAAAACAATAAAATCGGGACTGCTAATCTTAACTTAACCTAAAAGACACTTCACTGAAAATCTGTCTTGGGGAGAGTAACCCCCTCCTTGTCTGGTTTGGATGAGCGAGAGAGTGATCCGCACATTAGGATAGAGCCTCCGATCTTCTCTTGACTGATTACCGGCTTTCAGTACGGGACAGTCGGTTGAGAGAGATTTGGATACCTATTGACCTCACGTAATCGCTCTGATAGATTGGATGATCACCTAAAATAAAATTGACAAGATAATTGACCGATCCCTTCGGTCTTCAGCTCTGTGTGCGTAGGTGAATTGGGGGTTTGCTTGTTCATCTTGTTTGATTGCCAGATCCCTTCGATCCTTTCTCATCTTCCTTCTATTTCCCTCCCTCACCTCCCTTCATTCCACCTTCTTCTCCTTTATCCCTGGATGATGGATCACCCTCATTGTGAGCCGACTCTTACGGCTTCTTCTCCGTCCTCTGACCATCACTCCAGTCCACCTTCTAGGGAGGTCGGATCTTCGACCAACCTCCCGCTCCCTCCCTCCCTTTCATCTCATCACTCTGGGCATGCTGTGCTAGACGTCCGAGGATACCAGCTAGAGCAGATGCGAGACCCGGACGATGTTGATGCTGAGTTTAGAGCGCACTCCGTTGGTGACCAGAGAGAGCAGTGGAGAGTAGCAGACAGATCCTATTCCAGAAGGATGGAGGAGCAGATAGCACATGGAGCTCAGTCAGCTTCTACATTAGGTCCATTCGTCTTGGATTTGGATTACGTTCAGCGACTGCCGACATTTTCAGGAGAGGCGCACGAGGAGCCGTATCTTCACCTGTCAGCTTTCGAGGAGTTTTGTAGAGCACAGAGATATTCAGATGTCACTGCAGATGAGCTGATGAGCAGGACCTTCCCATTTACGCTTCACGACAGAGCCATGAGATGGCACCGACGATTGGGGAGGACATTCGAGACGTGGGGAGAGCTACGCCGAGAGTTCTTACAGAGATACTTTCCTCCACGTAGAGCAGAGTTTATGCGGTCTTTGATCATGGACTTTTCAGTTGACCCCCAGGAGCCATTGCACGAGGCATGGCCGAGGTTTCTTGACCTCTTGAGGAGATTTCCAGAGCACGGACTTCCACTTACAGACTTGATAGAGATCTCCATGCGGGGGATGACCGCGGAGCAGATAGCACTGGTGATTACCACATGTGGCGGTTCACACCGCAGTTCCGACATACACTTCCTGGATACCATCTCGAGGTTACTTTCACAGAGATCTTCTTCACGAGATGCCATGGTCGGGACAACACATGTGGACGATGTTGTACCAGTGCGGTGTGTCACTTTACATAGTGATTCAGCTTCTACACACCAGTCCGAGGATTTGGATGATGCCGCACCATTGACAGAGGAGATGACTGCGATAGCAGAGGTTTGGACCCAGAGTCTACTTGAGTTCCCGTTGGTCTTCCAGTTGGAGTTCGAGTCAGCCCCAGAGTTCCCTGTTGACGAGTCTTGGATATCAGATCTTCTGATACTCCAGGAGCCGGAGGAGCCCCAGCTTTCGCAGCCATTGATTCAGACACTTCAGCTTCCAGTCCCGGAGGAGTCAGTCTCCTTCCTGCAGAGACACTTCTCGGATGCAGTCAGTTACCAGGACTCAGCCCAGCAGCCACAGCTTGAGGATGGACACCACTTTGAGAGTACAGACACTGAGAGTCCCGTCTTCGAGCCTTTTGTCCTCCACTTCGTTGAGATAGATACACTTCCTGAGGACCAGCTGACAGCCAGCATAGCCGCAGAGCGAGGATCAGCTGCAGACACTTTGCCAGTTTCCGCGTTGTTGACGAGTTCCTTCTCATGCTTCCAGATTGCCGAGACTTACACTTCAGATGATGATGCAGCCTGGTGCACTGAGTGGACACTTGATAGCAGCGCAGATGCCTACCTAGATCCTGATCCTCTTCTTCTCACTTCTGATCTTGCATCTCTCCCCGAGGGTTATCTGCGGGAGGATGCCGCACTCGATGAGTACTCGGTTTCACCTGCTGAGAGTGTCTCCGATCTGGCGGAACACGAAACCGAGTCTTTAGATCATTCTGATTTTGATTCTTCTCACCTCGACGACCCTCGCGAGGATGAGCCCATCCTGGAGATATTCGATGATCTGCCTGATCTTCTTCCATTTCATTCATCGGATATCAGTCTTCTTAGAGAGTCTCCTGATCCTGACCTTCCACATCTTTTTGAGACGGTGATTGACGTGGAGGATTCCATGACTGATCCATCCTTCTCCACGTTTGATTTCTTCGGCTCCACATTTCTACTCCAGTCTGAACCAGAGCCGATGATTTCCTTTGTGCTACCGGATCCCGACCACTTATTTCCATATCTTTGGCCGGTAGCATACACCCGCTTGATTGCATACCTGGGTGTCTTACTTTACACTGCTGAGTTCGTCGTTGTTCTCATACCGAGACTGCGACGACAGTACGGCATTCGCCTTACCGATGCCGTCCTGAACCTTGATACTGCATTATCCTAGCCTTTGCGCCCAGCTAGGGGCGTAAAATCTAGCGCTTGTTGAGAGGCACCTCAACATTGTACTCTTTTGTATATACGTGTTTCGTCTTATTTTGATCCTTCTTTCTTCCGTTCTTGTTTTCACCCCAGGTCTCACCTAGGATTATCTTTGCTATACTTAGGATATTTCTCATCCTAAGTATAGGGGGGTGAAAACACCGGGTTGTTCTTCGTTCTGTTCCATCACTCCTGTTGTTGCCTATACTTAAGGTTCTCCACCTTAAGTATAGGGGGAGTGATGTCCTCCTTCTTGTATATATTCGTGATTTTCTTCGTGTCTTGCTACCCCTGTTTTTGCTGCCTATACTTAGGGGTATTTCACCCTAAGTATAGGGGGGGTAGACCCTGTACATTCTCCACTCGGTTTTCCCTTCGTGTACAGCCTGCTATACTTAGGATTACTTGATCCTAAGTATAGGGGGAAGACCTGAGTCCCTCTTGACTTTTCTTCTTCCTTTTGTATAGCCTTCCTTTTCACTTCCCTATACAGAGCACGAGTTATGTCTTCTTCATCGCTCTTGACTCTGAGGACATCGTTCGAGCTAAGTATAGGGGGGTGTGTATATATTTCATATATACTTTTAGCCATAACTCGTACTTTGTGTGAGTGTGTTAATAAATAAAAATGGCTAAAAACCACAAAAATTAAAAATTTTTCATGTACATATCTTCTTTTATTTGCACATACATAGCTAGTGTACAAATTATTTTTGTAAAAATGATTTCAAAAATCTTTTGTGTGTAAAGCTTGTGTAAATATTTTCTGTATCAAAATTATGTATATAGTACAAAATTTTTCCAAAATGTTTTGAAAAATCAAAAGTTTGCAAAAATCTTGTGTAAATGTGTGTGAATATCTTTTTGCAAAACTTGCACTTCATGCATCATCATTCATGATTTCGAAACATTTTTCAAAAATTTTGCATGATTGTAAAATTTGTGTAAATATGCATCTTTTTGTACATATGTATATAGTTTTCCTTGGATGATAGTTGACATTTAAACTAGCCTGGAATTCAAATTGAGAAATGGAGCTTGATTAAGATCTTAATCCACCTAATTTCTAAGAGGAACCTTATAGGGCTTAGGTTTAAGGCTTTTCAGGTCCATGGTGACTTAATTCTTTGAGTCCACTAGGCTATGATCACATGTCATCTCAATGAGCCTAAGTAGAGCACTTAACAACAACACATGACTCATATAGATTATGGCTTTACTTGGACAACCGCACTATGCACCGAGCTCTCTACGGATGAGGTGGTGAGGAGGCAGTCTTCCTTGACTTGGGGTAGCATATGAGGGTAGTACTTCTAGGCGGAACCTCTCTTCTTCATTTAGTGAAGGAAGTGCGTCTCAACTTGGTCTGGTTGCCATGAAGTCTAACGACGGGAGTTGTGGGTTGCAATAAAGCTTCAAAAGAGGGATAGTCTACTGGCTCAAGAGGAAAAACTCTTTGTATATATGCTGCACATGTACATGTTGTATAGATGCACTCGAAAAAAAAATGCAAAAAGAAAATAACTCCAAAAAAATGGTGGGTCTGAGAGAAAATGATAATCCCACCGGAGTATGTATATAAGTGCAATAAGCAAAGCTTGGTTTCATGATCCACCTGTTGTAGCTTGCAGCAGGGAGACTTGGCTACACTGGTCAAGCTCCCAAGGGTACTTGGCTACACTGGCCTTGACCCATTCTCTTCTTCCCCCTCTTCTTGAGCCGGTTGTACTTGAACTTAGAAGGGAATACCCTGCTCCTCGAGGAAAGAGTGGCCAGATTGAGGTCATAGAGTTACCTTGTTGGGGAGGGTTGTCAAGTTGCCATTTCTGAGGTGGAGAGCTTAGACCTCACTTTCACAGGACAAGGAAAGATTCATGGTCTTCAGGGTTTGTGATTGATGACTTGTTCTGATCTGGAGCATTGAGGAGTCTTGGTTATAGAATAGTGGAACTTGGAGGCTGTTAGGTTTTAAGCTTAAGTCTAAATAAGGTTCCGACACATCAATAATCCAAAGATCTGATTAAGCTCCATACCTCAATTTAATGAAGGCAAGTTTAATAATCAACCTTGATCCATGCATATTCTCTTTTTCTTTTTCCTTTTTCTTTCTTTTGCACTTCTTTTTCAAATAAGTGTTTGCTAAGGGACTAGAAAAGTATAGTATAGGGGGGTGATGAATACCCATTCATCACTCTTTATTCTTATATTTTAGCTACAAAAACCTATGCAAATGCATGTAGATATGTGTAAATAGGCAAAGTTAGCAAAAGCATGCATTTTTGTAAATATAGATAATTAGCATGTTTTTGTGCAAAAATAAAAGAATAAAGAAGAAAAAGAAAAAGAGGAAAATATTTAGAATAAATATTGAGCAACCTAACCCAAGGGAGGGCTCAGCATGGGCCTGACCGCATAAAAGCCACAAGTAGAGGGAGATAGGAGCTCATGTGTAAATATTTATGTAAATCAATAAAATAATATTTTCCTCAACCAAAAATATACTTGTATATATTTTGTATATATTTAGGAACTATTAAAAACAAGATAAAAATCTAAAAATCAAAAATACCAAAAAGAACCTTTCACCATGTACATAGACCACCTCCCTTACCTTATTTCACCTTGTAAATAAAGCTATTTGTTTTCAAAACTTTTTGTAAATATTCCTTTTTATGTTTTGTAAATAAAATAAATAAAAAGAATTAAAACAAAAATCAAATAAAAATTACAAAATAAAAAATACAAAAACATCTTGTATATATACCATGTATATAGTTGTACATAAATAATTATTTAACCTATGTATATATATAATAAAAATAAAATAAAAATAGCCTTTTATTCCTCATTTTATCCTATAAATAAATAAAATATAAAATAGGAATAAAAATGTATAAAAAGAACTAATTAAAAATCAAAAATCAAAAATCAATATAGTGTATATATACCTAGGTATAGCTACTATGTATAGACCTTATTTTTATTTCCAAAAATTAATTAAAAATCAAAAAAAATAGAAAAAAATAAAATAAAAATATTTTGTGTTTTAAGTTTTTGAAAATTCGGCCATTTAAAGGCCCAAAAAAATCAATTAAAAACTCAATAATTGGCGGGCTCTGATTGGTCCACGGGGGATTGTTGACCCCCGGTCAACTCTCCCCCCAGGACCACCAGAGCCGGGTCACCCTCGCCCGACCCGTTTTCTCCATATTCTTCACGGTTGACCCGACCGCCTTTCCCCTTAACCCCGGGCCCCGATTGACACCCGATCACCCCGGACCTTCGCCCGGGGTGGGCTTGCCGGATCCGAGCTCCGCCTGACTCGCCCGAACACCATCTTCTCGGACCTGGCACCATATTTAATGTCGTCACCGGCGACCTATCCACGCCATCTTTGGTTCCCCATTCTCTCTCCAGTGAGCTCCATCGTAACCAGCAAGGTGACAGCTTGCCCCCGCCGGCGTCGCAGCGAGGAGGAGGTGTCCGACCATTGATCCGGCCGCTTCTTGCAGCCGTGCTCCGACGACCACCCGGAGCTCGAGCCTCGGGAGTTGACGACCCTTGAGGCGAGGACCAGGAGCTAGCTGAGCTCCAGCACAGTCTACAGCATCACCCAGGTAACCTTAGTTCCTACCCAGTTAGAGTAATTTTGGATTTCGCCCAAATCGACCGTTCGCCGTGTTCCTTTGATTCCGACCGTCTCGCTTCATATTTCGGTCATCGGAGCATCCGATCACCTTCGTCGTTTCCCCACGCACCTTCTACGCCCACTCGTTCAACCCAGCTCGCCCCGGAGCTGGGAGTCGAGCTCCACCGTCTTCCGCTCGCCGGAGCTCCTTCGCCCCGACCCACCAGCCACCTTCACCCCGCTTCTTTGGGTCGAGGCACTTTGCCCTCGACCCGCGAAGCTTTCTGGTTGCTTTGCAGGTCCAAAGGGAGGTGTCTGAGCCCCCCTTACATCCCAGACCGGAGCTTCGCGCCGCCAGCCTCGCCGGAGCCCCTCCAGGGCTCGGCTGGGCCATCGGCCAATACCATCAGCTGCGAAGCTGCACCGGGAACCTGTTCTGACATCCAGAAGCAGCTGAGGAGGAGTGTAGCTCACGCAGGAGGCCGGCGAAGTTCGTCGGCGTCGAGTTCTTTCACCATTCTCCAGAGCCGTCCGATGAAGCCTCAGCTCCAGTTCTAATATCAGCCGTCCATCTTTCGAGGAGCCGCGACCGTTGATCATCCAGAGGACCTCATCTGGACCGTTAGTGCCCGAGGAGAGACTTATTCATTTGACAGCACCTGAGTTGGGCTCCTTCGATTTTGCAGACGTCGCGTTGGCCGGCAGTTCTGACGATCACTCCCGCAGACCCGAGCACTTTGTATTGGACCAGGGAGCGATCAACTCCACCCTGATCGCACAGTTAGAGACAGTCCAGCAGCAGCTCCGCGATCAGGGAGCGTTTATGATAGAGATGAGGCGTGAGATGGAGAGGCTCAGAGCAGAGAGAGATGCACAGAGCGAGCCCGAGGAGCCCGATGAGGCACAGGCACAGGCACGAGCCGCAGCAGCAGCAGCCGCGGCCGCCGCCGCAGCGGCAGCAGCCGCAGGAGGAGCAGGACCACCGAGACCGATGCGGGATTTACACAATCCCGGCTCTACACTGATGCACCACTGGGTGGTGGTTCCGGCTATCGTGGGGGACTTCAAGTTCCCCCCGAACACCTTGCAGATGCTTCCGAGGTTCCATGGACTGGCTACAGAGGAGCCCCACCTCCACCTACAGGAGTTCTTGATGATTTGCAGTACTGTCCACGACAGGCACGTGGACCAGGATACCATACGGATGATTGCTTTCCCCTTCTCCCTAGCAGACAGAGCAGCCACCTGGCTGAAGCATTTGGGGAGATTCGTGTACACCTGGGAGTAGCTCCGCACCGAGTACTTGAATAAGTACTATCCACTCGGGCGGACGAACGCAGCGAGGGCCCTGATCAGCAACTTCTCCATGTTCCCCAACGAGCAGTTCCACGAGGCTTGGGAGAGGTTCAGGGAGCTCTTGGACAGATGCCCACACCACGATATCACGAAGCCGAACCTAGTTCAGAGCTTTTTCAGTGGGTTGTCACCAGAGCTACAGGGCCTGGTGAACGCTTCTTGTGGCGGGTCCTACTTCGCCAAGGACCATGACCAGGTCTGGGCTATTTTTGAGGAGATGGCGGAGAACTACATGGTTATGTCCCAGACCCGACTCTACACACAGAAGACCCAGCCACTTCAGCCAGGACCCGTGCAGTACCAGAGGATCGCACGGGTAGATGCAGGTCCAGCCAGTTCGTCCGCAGCCACAGCAACAGCACAGTTAGAGTCGTCAGCTGCGGACATGGGCATCATCAGCGAGAAGCTGGACCGCATGGAGCTGATAGAGAAGAAGCAGTGCCAGAGCATAGCACAGATGGATCAGATGGCACAGGTCTTGAGCGACTTGAAGACACAGATCATGTGTCTCCAGGAGACACAGACGGCTTCTCAGCCCCGTCTTCAGTCGCGAGGCGACTCCGGCAGCAGCAGCAGCTCGTCCCAGCGCTCCAGCGCCTCAGCGCAGCCTAGACAGGTTCACCTTGTACAGGCGGAGCCGTACCAGCAGTCGCAGCCTCATTCTGATAACCGTCCGAATGACTAAGGGTAAAGGTAAAGAAATGGTCGTCGTGACCTCAGTCAATCGAACTAAGTATATCAAGAAAAATTAGACCACTACGAGAAATAAAGTCAATCGAAAATGCGAAAGCGGTCTCGCTATGATATTAACCTGGTATAGCTCCCAGGGTCGAACACAAGGAGCACGGATTGGCCTAGGGCCTACGAAGTAGTGAAAACGAAATAAAATAAAAGAAAAGTGATTTTTAGTGGTTTTTATTAATTTTTATATTTTTTTGTGATTTTTAAAAGATAAAGAAAATGAAAGAAAGGAAATACAAGACAACTTCAACAATTTATTAAACACACTAAAAATAATGCAAAAATTAAGGAAAAAATGTTTTTATGTTTTTTAAGTTTTTTACTGTTTTTGGTGAATTTTTGAAATTTTTCTAATGGGTAAATTATTTTCTAAAAATCAAACAGTGCTAAATAAAAGAGGTACTGTCCAGCAAGGCTTGAAACTCAAAAATAAAATATCTAAGAGTCTCACTAAGCCCTGGAGGTAATTTTCCTGTATACTAGATAGAATAAGGAAAATTTAGGCACCCTAATTATTGTTTTTGGATTTTTAATTTATTTATTATAATTTTTATGGGTTTTTAGGGGTTTTTCAATTTTTAAGGTTTTTAAGTGATGAAAAATAGCCAAACTCGGCTGGAAAATCAAACAGCAAGCAAACAAAAGTATCTAATTTTTTTAGAATTTTTGGGGGTGATTTTATAATTTTTTGGTATTTTTATATCTAGACAGTAGCTAAAAAGGTTGTTTTTGGATTTTTAAAAATACTAAATAAGAGTAAAAATGTCCTCAAAAATCACTGAAATTCCTACACCATGGCAGGAGCCATGTGTCAAAACTTCATTGGATTTGGAGGTGATTTACTATTTTATTCAAAAATAAAGAAAACCAACAGTGCACAGGGACCTTTCTGCAATTAAAGCAAAGTTCTGGACCCCTGGGACAACAACCCTGGAAAGTATAGGACTAAGAGTGCAAATTACCCTCCAGGCCACGCACGATGCGCGTGACTCAGGCCTGGAGGGACCTGATTGCAAATCCTATTTTTAAAAATAGAAAACGTAACAGGGCAAAAATGTAGGGCCAGATATGCAAAAACACCAAATAATCACGTGTCGATGCACGTGTCCACAACAGGCAGGGGCATCAATGCAAATCTCATAAAAGTTAAGGTCCTAAGTGCAATTTTTACAAAAATAAAAGAACTACACTAAATATTTACAGGATTAAAAACTAAATGCGGAAAGTAAAGGGGCCTAAGACAAATTACCCCTTATTTAACGTCGAGGCGACAGATGGGCGCCACGTGGCTGGATGGACGGCTGAGAACGAGTGGCGCTCCAACGCTGAAGCCCTCGCAGTGATCGGACGGTCCAGGCGCTGCCACGTTGCAGATCGGACGGTGGCTAGGAGAGGTGGCTGAGCTGCGCTGGATCGACGGTGGGGATCGAACCTCAAATGGATCTGACGGTGACTGCTCCTCGATAAATGGACGGTCTCGATCGAAACTGGGAGCTGAGGTTGATCTGACGGTCGAAGAGGATGGTGGAAGAACTGGCGGCCGGCGAGCTTCGCCGGCCCTCTGCGTGCACGGTGGTCCTCGTCGACCGCTCCTAAGGTGCTGAGAAGCTTCCCCGTGAAGCTCTGCACCCGATGCAACGCTCCGAAGGAAGAGAGGAGCTCAGGAGAGCTCCGGCGACGTCGAAGAACGGGAGCTACTGTGCTCTGAAGCTCCGACCTCCAGATGAGGTCGATGGACCTGAAGACCTGCACAGAAAGAAAGAGGGGTCGAGGGCAAACTGCCTCGACCCGTCAGAGCGGGCGGAAAGTGAACGGTGAGGCGGAGTGGAGGGTCTCCGGCGAGCGGCGGAGGGGTGAGACCCGTAACCCTGCTCCGGGACGAGCCAGGGGGAATGGAGGGGCGGAGCAGGTGGAGAGAAGGCTGGCGGAGGTGATGGCGGTGTCGGATGATCGGATGGGTAGACGGAGACGGCTGGTGGAGGTGGCGGAGCTACGCTACTGCGAATCTAAAAACCTAAAGCTACGCTACTCTAATGGCTAAGGAAGTTACCTGATGGACGCATTCGACTGGGCTGGAGCCAAGGAGGCTCCCGGTCGTTGCCTCAAGGGGTCGTCGAGCTCCCCGAGGCTCAGGCGCGCACGCGGCGGCGCACGGCGGAGTCAACCACCGGATCAGTGATTTCCGGCTGCCCAGGCCTCGCTTCCACTCCAAATCACTCGCCTGTCACTCGGGTGGTCTGGAGGAGCTCACAGGCGCCGAGGGGAAGATCAAAGATGGCGTGGATAGGTCGCCGGTGACGACATTAAATATGGTGTCAGGTCCGAGAAGATGGTGTTCGGGCAAGTCAGGCGGAGCTCGGATCCGGCAAGCCCACCCCGGGCGAAGGTCCGGGGTGATCGGGTGTCAATCGGGGCCCGGGGTTAAGGGGAAAGGCGGTCGGGTCAACCGTGAAGAATATGGAGAAAACGGGTCGGGCGAGGGTGACCCGGCTCTGGTGGTCCTGGGGGGAGAGTTGACCGGGGGTCAACAATCCCCCGTGGACCAATCAGAGCCCGCCAATTATTGAGTTTTTAATTGATTTTTTTGGGCCTTTAAATGGCCGAATTTTCAAAAACTTAAAACACAAAATATTTTTATTTTATTTTTTCTATTTTTTTGTGATTTTTAATTAATTTTTGGAAATAAAAATAAGGTCTATACATAGTAGCTATACCTAGGTATATATACACTATATTGATTTTTGATTTTTGATTTTTAATTAGTTCTTTTTATACATTTTTATTCCTATTTTATATTTTATTTATTTATAGGATAAAATGAGGAATAAAAGGCTATTTTTATTTTATTTTTATTATATATATATACATAGGTTAAATAATTATTTATGTACAACTATATACATGGTATATATACAAGATATTTTTGTATTTTTGATTTTGTAATTTTTATTTGATTTTTGTTTTAATTCTTTTTATTTATTTTATTTACAAAACATAAAAAGGAATATTTACAAAAAGTTTTGAAAACAAATAGCTTTATTTACAAGGTGAAATAAGGTAAGGGAGGTGGTCTATGTACATGGTGAAAGGTTCTTTTTGGTATTTTTGATTTTTAGATTTTTATCTTGTTTTTAATAGTTCCTAAATATATACAAAATATATACAAGTATATTTTTGGTTGAGGAAAATATTATTTTATTGATTTACATAAATATTTACACATGAGCTCCTATCTCCCTCTACTTGTGGCTTTTATGCGGTCAGGCCCATGCTGAGCCCTCCCTTGGGCTAGGTTGCTCAATATTTATTCTAAATATTTCCCTCTTTTTCTTTTTCTTCTTTGTTCTTTTATTTTTGCACAAAAACATGCTAATTATCTATATTTACAAAAATGCATGCTTTTGCTAACTTTGCCTATTTACACATATCTACATGCATTTGCATAGGTTTTTGTAGCTAAAATATAAGAATAAAGAGTGATGAATGGGTATTCATCACCATGCCCGATCCCTTAAGATGCCTAACTTCATCTACCCAAATACTATGCAATCTCATCCATGGCTGGTCTGCATTGCAACCTTTGTAAGATGACAGGTATGCTTGATGTATTTATTGGATTGCCTCATTCTTATGGGTGTTGTTGTTGTTGTTGTTATTGTTGTTGTTATTATATGTAACCCATTAACTAGTGTTCATTTGACGAGCACAAAGCATGAACTATCTCGAAACAATATTTAAATTACTAATGATCCTGATGTGCGACAATATCATTGAATCTACCTCCTTTTCTTTCGGAATAGGATATTACATACATTGGTATTAGTGTCAATGAATCCATAATTTCAACAAAGCAATCTACTATATGCATTGCGATAGATGTTGCTAGAAATGATGGGATGATATTTGAAGGAATAACAAGATTCGTGTAAATGAGTATTTATCAAGCCACTCCAAATTGGATTTGAATTCCATATTTTGATTTAAACTTCACACATCACATCTTTAAAAAAATACAGTACATTCATAATGGTCGTTACATGATAATATATACTTACCAACTACAGATATATACGCCGTTCAACTTCCACAACAATTATTGATTGTCACACAATGTGATTAACGTAATGAATATTGCATAAAGGAAACAACGTACACCATACTTTATGGTTGTTTACCAAATATTGATGGGATTTATTTGTTTTGTTTAACGCATGACTGGTTTGATGTTAAACATTTAGCTTCTCCAGATAGAATGATCACGTCCGGTCGTTTCATGAGTCGTGGAATACAAAATTAAATGTGATTTTAAAACATGACCCATATCAGCATTGTGCAGGTTCTTATAAATGTTAATATTATGGTGTCATTCCAAGTGGTAACAGCATGCATGATTAATCTTAACAAAAGAGTAATACTTACTAATATTTTAATAATGTATATATTCATATTCCGCACAAAAATACGATGGATCATGCTATACAGGTTGTTCTCGCACGAGAACTTTATTTTAGACAATGTGATACACTATATGATATGTTCCTCTTTGGCAAGGTCTGAAGGATATGGAAAAAATCCTCAAGCGCATCACGGAAGCGTGAGCGTCGTATCGGATACTACGGAGAACGACTAGTCGTACTAGTTGTTCGGTGCAGGGGAATTTAAAATTTTTTTATGTGACGAACCCACATGATCCAAGAACGATTCTCGGATCGTTTCATCTATAACCACAACAAGTATAATGCAATACCTCTTGAAGCGTGGTTGATCGAGTCTCTAAAAAAGAGACCTCATGTCTCAAGTCCGATCGTCGGAGAGATTGCTTGCGAGCACGGGGATGAGCCGCGTAGTCCTCGCAATCCAACAAGATGATCCAAGCACGGTTGCTCCTGATCTCGTCGTACGAGATCGAACGTCTTCTTCGTGAGTGTAGTACTCCAAGAAGACGGAGAACTGCAGAGCGTTGAAGCGGCGACGCGGTGGCGTAGGCGACGACGAAGACCTCCTCTAGGGTTTGGTAGTCGGCCACCAAATAGAGGGAGAGAGAGTTGGCGTGTGGAGAGAAAGGAGAGAAAGAGAGAGATGTGCTACCAATTAGCATGTACTAGAGAGCAAGGTATGCCTCTCTATTTATAGGGTTTTGGGATCCATGGATCTCAATCCATGGGACATACAAAATCAACGGATAAGGTTGATTTATGTTAATCCAATGGTCAAGATTGTTGTTGGTAAAAGCCAACAAATTTAGATTAAAATATATTTGACAAAATCAAATATAAATCAATCCTAAATTACACCAATAAATGAGGAGAGAATATACATGGAGATTACATCTCCATGTAAATTCAAGGGGGGACGCCCACCCATTCCATATAGGAATTGGGTGCTGCCCACCTCCTTCCATGTGGGGGCAATCTCATGGATTTCCATGAGATTGCATGCCTCCTTGATTTTCTCCATTATTTATTTCCAACAACTTTTGTTGGGATTTATTCACCAAAAAATAATTCACAATTAATTTTGGGAATATTGCAATATTGACATTGGAAAATTGTGAATCACATTCACAACCCAAAACAAAATATAATTTATATTTTCAATTAATTAGACAATGTGTATCCAATACACATTAATAATTAATTAACAAATATAAATTATAATTAGCTCTCTCTAATACATTATAAATCACATTTATAATATATTATGAATAAGTGGATATTACTATCCATATTATTCTTGTCAATAATAATTAAATCATATTTAATTATATTGGATAATTTCCGCATACATCATGATAATTAAATCACATTTAATTATCAATTTCTCAATGCTTAAATCTTTATAGAATTATTCTTGAACCATTCAAGAATAATGCTATTTCTCCTCAGATACTTGGAGATAAGGACAGGGCGATTGTATCGTTCCACGTATAGTGACTTGGATATTGAGATCACATCTCAAATCCAGATCCCATGGACCTCTCATAGATGCTTGATTAAATCAAGACCGTAAACCTAATCTTCTCATTGCATCTGAATCTCTTTCAGATTAATGTCCAGCACATGGACTAAGATTAGGTCACTTCTCTAATGAGATGAGTCACTAAAATCCAGACCTGTGTCATCACTCCCTCGGAATGGAAGCGTCATGGTTATACAATCGTTTATGATCAAATCACCCTCAGGTATTCCCAATACCTGTACATCCTGCATACTGGAAGACTCATGATCATCCTTAAGATATAGATCATTTTTATACTGTCATCTTCATGGTCTGATCACTAAGTTTCTCAATCTTGGTCCTTGGGATTTTGTACAGATCATATGCTTTCACAAATCATATATCTTACCTTCAAATTCATGTCATGCTTCTAAAGCATGATGACCATGCATGGAATTTGATCGGTCCCAATACCTCATGAGTGAGCTCATGTCTCCCGGTTCACAAGTGAACCTTTATGATCCCTTTGAGAGATCGTATTACTCATATGCTCTTACATGCACACCAGCTCGCCGGTGTATAGACCTTTGCTAGGTTCATCAACCTATTGGTTTGCCAAATGTACATACTCAGACATATAGCAATACATCTGTCTCTGGTCAGAGGATGTTTGCCTATGATGTGACAGTATTCATCATAGGTCTTTAGTTATCTCGATCTCGTTAAGTCAACCCATTGACTCAACTAATCGGATACCTCCGAATCACTATTCCCATGCAGAGGACATGCATCAAGAGGTCGATCAGATATCAACCTAACGAGAACGGATTGCCATCTCCTTCTCAGGTTGGAGATCATCACTTGTTAGTCATTAATGATGCTTGATGAGTCCTCTATCTAACTCCTTAGATATTCATCCAAGCATCAGCCTCTATGATTCATTTAATGAATCAATAGCTGTATGATTATCAAGTCGGCTATGGTACATAACTCATGTTGTACAGAGGGACCTTATAGTGCATTCATTTAATCAATTTCAGAAAGGGAGTGAAATATAATCAATACCTTTTATTGATAAAACATTTATTACAAGAATGGTTCTCCTCAGGCTCACATTGCTAACAATCTCCCACTAGCCCTCAGAACCATTCAGGAACAATCCTTAAACCCATACTCATTACATGCTGGTCGAAAACCTTCTGTGTTAGAGGTTTGGTAAGAGGATCAACAACGTTGTCGGCAGAGGCCACCTTGGTGATGATGACGTCACCACGCTTTTGAATCTCCCGAATGATGTGGTATTTCCTTTCTACGTGCTTGCTCTTCTGATGCCATCTGGGTTCCTTCGCCTTGGCAATGGCTCCCGTGTTATCACAAAGTAGCGGGATGGGAGTATCAGAGGAAACTACGCCTAGCTCCAGCACGAACTTGCGCAACCACACCGCCTCCTTTACAGCATCCGATGCGGCAATGTATTTGGCTTCTGTTGTTGAATCTACTGCAGTGTCATGTTTCTTGCTTCTCCAACTCACAGCACCACCATTCAACAGGAACACAAACCCTGATGTCGACTTTCGATCATCAATATCTGATTGGAAGTCAGAATCTGTATATCCCAAGACTTGGAGATCACCATCTCCATAGACCAAGATGTAATCTTGCGTCCATCTTAGATATTTAAATATGTTATTTACTGCATTCCAGTGTTGTTCTCCATAGCAGGATTGGTAACGACTTACCACTCCCACTGCATGGCAGATATCTGGCCGAGTACACATCATGTCATACATTAAGCTTCCTACAGCCGATGCATAAGGACATCCAGCCATGGCTTTCTTTTCCTCAACATTTTGAGGAGCCATTCCTTTAGACAGGTGGATACCATGTCTTAAGGGTAGGAATCCTTTCTTGGAACTATCCATACGGAATCGTTCAAGAATCTTCTTAATGTACCCATGTTGTGACAATCCCAATATCCTCTTCTCTCGGTTTCTGAACAACTCCAGACCTAAGATGTAAGAGGCTTCTCCAAGATCTTTCATCTCAAAGGTATGGGACAGCCAAATCTTTACACTGGTCATCATTCTTGTATCATTCCCAATGATAAGGATGTCATCTACATAAAGCACGATGAACACAATGGCACTCCCACTAAGCTTCTTGTACACACAAGGTTCATCAGGATTGTGCACAAAATTATAACTCTTTATGGTTTCGTCAAATCTGATGTTCCAGATACGAGAAGCTTGCTTGAGCCCATAGATGGATTTCTTCAGCTTGCATACTTTGCCATCCTTAGTCATGAAGCCCTGGGGTTGCTCTATGTAGATATCCTCCTCGAGGTATCCATTGAGGAAAGCCATCTTGACGTCCATCTGCCAGATGTCGTAGTCAAGATATGCAGCTATAGCTAGCAATGTCCTGGTAGATTTAAGCATAGCCACAGGAGAGAAAGTCTCATCGTAGTCAATGCCTTCTCTCTGTGTGTAACCCTTGGCTACGAGCCGTGCCTTGAAAGTCTCTACTTTCCCATCAGGCTCCCTCTTTCTCTTGAAGATACATTTGCACCCAATGGGTTTTACCCCTTTAGGTGGATCTTCTAGGGTCCATACACCATTCTTATGCATGGAGTCAATTTCTGACTTCATTGCCAGCATCCATCTATCCATGTCATGATCCGCGAGTGCTTCATCAAATGAAGTAGGATCATTGTCAGTCTCACTTGACACATGGAATTCATACCTTTCAGGTGGTGCAACCACCCTCGAACTCCTTCGAAGAGGTATGAGTGTTTCATCTTTATTTACTTCTTCAATTTCTGGTCTAGGAAGCTCAGAATCCTCAGGTGATTCTGTGAGTTCCTCTTCTTCACTTTTGTCTTGACCTTTAAGGAAATCATCCTCCGGAAATTTCACATCTCTAAAGACAAAAACCTTTTGGGTCTCAGGGTCATAGAGTTGGTATCCAATACCATCTCTAACATACCCAATGAAGTAACACTCACGAGTGCGAGATTCCAGCTTACTTGCGTCCACGTTCTTCGCATGAACCAAGCATCCCCAAACCCTCAAGTGATTAACACTAGGTTTGGTTCCATACCAGAGCTCATGAGGAGTCTTAGGTACAGATTTGCTGGGAATCTTATTCAGGATATATATTGCAGTCTCTACTGCATATCCCCAGAAACTAAGTGGTAAATGTGCTTTACTCATCATTGAACGGACCATATCCATGATGGTCATGTTGCGTCTTTCAGCAACACCATTAATTCGGGAGTTCCAGGAGTAGTGAGATTGGAGACAATTCCATTCTCTTTAAGGTATTCCTTGAATTCATCCGAGAGGTACTCGCCACCTCGATCAGATCGAATCCGTTTAATCTTCCTATCGATTTGGTTCTCAACCAAAGCCTTGAATTCTTTGAACTTTTCAAAGGTTTCATATTTATGACGTAATAGGAAGACAAACCCGTATCGCGAATGGTCATCAATAAACGTCAAATAATATTGATATCCATTTCGAGTCGCGGTACTGAAGGGATCACATACATCGGTATGTTTAAGTCAATAATACCTTCGCATCTAGTAACCTTGTTACGGAAAGGCATCCAAGTCATTTTACCTCGAATACAATGTTCACAGGTAGGTAAAGACTGAACCTGTTGAAAATCCAAAGGTCCATCCTTTATCAATCTATTGATCCTATCAATAGATAAATGACCAAGCCTTTGATGCCAACTCATGTTTGAATGATTTTTATTATTCCTGGATCTTTTAGGGTTTTTATTAGTGGTTGTAACATTCATGACATGCTCATTAATGCACAATTCATAGAGTTCACTAGAAGTCAAAATACCATCTGCAATATATTTATCATAATGATTTATGACTAACTTATTACAGAATAGGAATGAATATCCACTTCTAACTAGCTTAGATACATATATCAAATTCCTCCTGACTTCAGGTACATAAAGACACTCTTTAAGTACTAGGACTCTACCACTAGATAATGATAGCTGACAAGTCCCGACGACGACTGCTGCAACACTTGCATCAGATCCCATCTGGATGACTATCTCCCCTTCTTCAAGTTTTCTAGTTTCCTAAAACAAATGCAACAAATTGCATACATGAACAGAAGCACCAGAATCAACAACCCAACTTCCTTCTCGTCCAACGAGAAAACTGGTTTCAATGATAAAAGTAGATTTCATACCTGCTGGGGCTTTACCTTTGTCGACCGACTTCAGGTAATCCGGGCAATTATGCCTCCAGTGCTCTGGCTTTTTGCAGTGGTGACAGACGTCAGTTTTCTTTGACGCCATTAGAGTGGACGCATTGGAAGATGAGACAACACTTTATCCCTTATTCTTTCTCTTCTGGGTCGGGCCCTTCCGAGAACCATGCTTCCGACCGCACTTCCCTCTGACATGTGCAACCATTGCACTACTGACGAGTCCGTAATCGCGCGTGTAAAAAGGTTGTTTTTATCTCCGAGTGTGAAAATAAATGTGTCGTTCATTGTAGGCGGTGATCGGAAACGGTCAAGAAATAACCACAATTTTTAATCAATTTCAAGCAAGTGGTTTTTTTTGTTTATTTTACTTGGGCAAGTTCCAAGGTCGATCACAAGGAGACAAAGGAACAACCTAGAGATATGTCTATCCAATTTCGTATTCGGTTTTCAAGGCAGTCTTTTTTTTTTGAATTTTCAATGCAATAAAGGGATGCAAAATGCAAATTCGACCTATTTTAGGGACAAAAATGTAAACTTCGATCAAACAATGTCCGAAAAATACGAAACTTTGTTGAGAAGAGAACTATGACAAAATTAGTGCACTGTAATTTTTTTGGAATTTTCTGATGCAATATGAATTTTTTATGAATTTTTAAATGCAAACAAAATTATTTTCAATATTTAATTATAATAAATATTAAACCTATTTATTTTTGAGAAATAAAATTATCTAAGATCTATCACTAGGTAATGGATCTTAGAAAAATCTTAGACCTCGAAAATGTGGGGTTTAGTACCTATTAAAAATTAAACAATGAATTATGCAAAATGATTTTTACAGAAAAACTATGCATGCAAATGCAAAGTTTTTTGGGTACAATGTTAAGCAAAATAATCTCTACAATATGTGATTTTTCGGGGATTTTTAGAACAACAGTTAATTAATGGCAAATTTAATAGCACGGGTTGGGCAAAATATATCAATTTCCACAAAATAATTGATTATTAATTAACCATTAATCAGAAAAATATCCACAGTATATCAAAATGTAGAGAATTAATTGAGAAACACAATGCCAATTTTTAATAAATAAAATGACGTAGATAAGAGGTTCAAGACAAGGGGGAGCACAGGGATACAAATGCAATTACAATAAATAGAATAGATATAAAAATGCAAGGGGGTATATGCGTAATTACCTAAATATAGGGGGTGTTTCTGCAATTTTCCAGCCGATCATGTGCACTGCACGTGATCACTGGTCGGTGGAGATTGGTTTGCAAAACGGAGAACTGTTGGGGGAGCTTCTGTAAATTGCCCAAGGGGGCACGTGCGCAGCACGTGACCCCTGGGCCGCTTCTTGCTGGGGAAGTCCCCCACACACGTGCCTAGCACGTGCTGGGGTCTCGGCCCTGGAGGCCGGTGGCGAGTGCGGCGGAGGGAGCCGCTCCTGGCGGAGATGCTCGGTTGAGTCGTAGGCGGGCCGAGCGGAGGAGAGGGCCGCTCCGGTGGTAGAGGGCCGAGTGGGCGCACACCGTGGAGGAGCAGCAGATTGCTTCTGGAGTCGAGGTAGGGCCCCGGTGGAGCTGCTGTGGAGGGGGCCCGGCCAAGGAAGGCGGAGGGGCTCCTACCTTTTGCTGGTGCTGCGGAAGAGCCGGCCGAGGCGAGGCGCGAAAGATGGTCGGGGAAGATGACGTCGAGGCGGAGTTGGCGGAGACGGTCGACGTCGTTGTCGTTTGTTGGTGTAGTTGACATTGTGAAGGCGGTCGATGTCGTCGAGGCGGAGTTGACGTAGTCGGAGACGTAGTTCCTGGAGGTCGTAGAAGATGTAGGCGTGGAGGTGTTGTCGATGGAGGTCGGAGATATCGTCCTTGGCTCGACGTCGAGGGGCGGAGCGAGGCACTAGCGGCGGAGGAAGGTCGCGTTGCAAGCGAAGCACGGCGAGGTGCTTCGGATCTCGCCGCTCGAAGGAGAGCCGGGCTGTCACCCCGGCAAGCTTGGAGCTCAATCGGCGGATAGTCGGATCTCGGGGGTGGCGAGGTGTTTTTGTAGGCGAGGGAGGCGGCCGGGTGAAGGCAGTTGGCGGGGTTGACGGGATAAGGGCGGCGCGGCGATGAAGGCAGGGGTTGGCTGTTGCGGAGGAGTCGTCGGTGGAGAAATCGGGGAGAAGAGCGGCAGCAGTTGGCGAGATTTGCGGGGATGGTCGTTGGGAGGTAGACGATGGTCCACGGTCGTTCGATCAGCCGAGATCGAACGGCCCCGTGGTGGCCACGTGGCGAGGGGATGTTAAGAAGAGGCCGCAGGCGCACGTGTAGTGCGCGTGCGGGGGTGGCACGTGCACTGCACGTGCGTGGTTTTTAATTTTTTTATAAAAATGATATAATAAAATGTCCAAAAATCACTGACACGTGGCGGCCTCTGGGGCGGCCACGTGTCAGCACCAGAAAATTCGGAAATAAAAACTTTTGTAAAATCGATAAAAAATAGCAAATGACCTCGGATCGAAAAAGTTCCTTCACGAAAAATGCTCATCTCGACGAGATCTATAACTTTCATGAAGACATCAAAGTCAAATTCGGTCAAATGTAAAAAGTGAATTTTTGGGGTATCCCATGTACATAGAATACCTTGATTTTTTGGGTTTTCTAATTTTTTTGTTATTTTTAAACAAGATAAAAATCCGAAAAAATATGGAAAAATCAAAGATAAATAAAAGACACCTAATTCTAATTTTTTTGGATTTTTATTGATAAATAAAATATATTCATAAAATACCGGTCAAAAGCCACGAAAATATACAATGTACAAAAGAGGCCCAAAACCCAACTTTCACATACGAGCTCCGATTCACTTGAACTTGGCCTTGTTTTGAAGGTAATTGAATGTACATTAGTTCAAAAGTGAGTAGGATCAAATCGGACACTGGATGGAGAAGATATGGGGCTTTTAGTCCGAAAATCCTGAAACTAGGGTTTGGGTTTTTGGTCCACTTACCAGGGTTAGTGATTTTTTTGTATTTTTTATTTATTCTTGTTAGTGATATGTACACAGTGGAGGTGGGTTTGTGGCATTTGGAGTTAGCATGAAGGAGTTAAAAATAGGGGAAGTTAGGCTATTTACAGGTCATTTTTGGCTTGGATTTTTGGCTTCTTATTTTATGCGGAAATTAATGCTAAAATGTAATTCTTATGAAACCATGCATAAATGCTTAGGTGAAATAAATGCAGAAATGCAAATGATTTTGAGGGACTTGAGCTTAATTAATGAGACTTAGAGTGGTGAATCCGAGATTCATCATCCCCCTATACTTAAACCATGCTCGTCCCTGAGCATCAAAAAGAAATGCCATGAAGTGAAATGAGACTGGGTTCCATACCAAGACCATGAACTGAAGGTGAAAGTGAAACTAAACTCGACCTTTGGATTAATAATGTGGCGGAACTTCTGTGAGATTTAGAATTTTAAAATCAACAGCCCTCAAGTTCTACATATCATTGTCACAGTTTCGGCTCAGAAGTCATCTTAGATCAATCCTCTTCCCAAAGTATACCCTATGAACATTGAATAACCGACTCATGTGTGTGAAGGGTTTTAGCTCTTCCCATCCAGAATGCTAGACTACCATGCTCCTCTCCTCTCCAGTAACTCGTCCTCAGGGAGTCGGGTATTTCCTTCTAAGGTCTGTCGCGCTGTGTTCACAGTCAAATAAGGGAGAAGATAGAAGAAAGGGAAAAGAACTGGAGGGTGGCCAATGTAGTCACCTCTCCTGGTGAAGATGGCCAGTGTAGCCGAGTCTCCACCAAGATCTGCAGGTTTCTTGAAGCTTAGACCTTTTTGGTCGGATATTTATTTGGTGGAATGCTTCTTTGTATTTGGAATTTTTGGTGGTTCTACTTGGATCTTGTTGTGCCCCTACGGATATAGAATCTTTTTGTTCCGTACATTTTTTGGGGTCTTAGAAAAAAAATTGTGCCCAGCCGTCCATCCCTTTTCCGAAGCTTTATTTCAACCCGTACTCCGGTCTTTAGATTTCCATGCTACCAGAAAAGAGACTTACACAGTTTTCAACATCCCGTCTGGGTTGAGCTAAGTGCATAGTGCGAGAGTGCGAATTAATTCTCTATTCCAGAGTTGTACCCAGAATGAAGAGACCATGTTAGACACTAAGAGTCAAATGTTGTACATTGTCATGTGGAACTTAAGGAATTAAGTCAGAAAGACCTGAAGCTCTTAAAATCCTATTTCTCGGTGAAGTTCCTCTGAAAATTAGGTGGATTAAGGTCAAGTACAGATCACTCTCGGTTTCGGCTCATAACTCGGTTCAGAACCCAATGACTTTTCACATATGCAAATGCATGTGATGTTGGATGAAGTGCAGGTGTGTGCAATGCAGACACATTTTTTTTTTGACATTTTATGCAAAGGATTTTTTTATGCAGAAAATGGAATAAGAAGCCTTCTTTTTTTTTCAAAAATTTTGGGCACGGTTAGTGTTAGTAGAAAAACTCTTTTTTTTGCTTGTTTGTTGTTTTTTTTTCAAGTTAGTACCCACCCCGTAAATACATATAGACTTACGCGAAAGTACGAGATATGGATAAAATATATACAAAGTATATATACAGACCCCCCTATACTTAGCGAGTGCTGTGTCCTCAGAGCACAAGAAGCGGAAGACATAGCTCGGGCTAAGCGTAAGGGAGTGGAAAAAATGAAAAGAAAAAAGAAGTGGTCGGGATATGTGAATGAAGATAGTATATACAGGTGGATGTCGGTTCCCCCTATACTTAGGCTCTGGACAATCTAAGTATGGAAGAAGGGTGGAAATGGAGCGATCGGGAGTTAGGAGAAGAATGATATATACAGATGGCATCGGTCCCCCCTATACTTAGGCCCTAGACTAAGTAGAGGAAGAAGCTGTACAAGGAGACCGATGTGGTCGGGAGGGAGGGTGGTTAGCCGATGATTAAGGCGGTATTCGGCTGATCTTTTTGTGAGCCTGTGGTGGGAGATCGTAGTGATGAGTCGGAGATGAGGCATATGATTCCCAACTACAATCAGTGTCATCCTCAGAAAAATCATGATGGATAATAGATGAAGTGTTTGAGTCAGATGAAAAATATCCATCATCAGAGTTATTCTCAGAGGAGTAGTATTTGAAAGTGGACATACTCCGAGTATTCTGGTCTTTTTACTTCTTCAATTGTTTTCTCAAAATTCGTTCCTTCTTGGGGTCAATCGATTTATCCTCGGATGAATAATCAGAAGCACAGGTCTCAATCAGCTCATATGAAATAATTCCAGTGTACTTGAAGAGTGCAGGAGCATCAGCTTTGGATGAGTAGTAGTTAGGAACGGGAGTTGTCCAACGAGGATTGAATTTTGGATCCTCGCGAAGATATGGCTTTAAGGCTGCCGAACAGACTTCACTCATGTAGACCATCTTTTCCGGACCTGATGAGGGATCATCAACTGATTCCTCTTCCGAAAGGTCAAAGTTGACTCTCTTTTTATTTCGTCGTGAAGGTGTCGGTTCACTTGAGTATCCAGATGAATAGCCATTGAAATTCTCCTTGGTTGGTGCTTAGTCTGCGTGATTGTTCTTAGTCTCCCAAATGTTTGAGCACTCTCGATTTGGGATGAATTGGTCAAGATATTCAGAGAATGTTGCTCCAGGGTGTGACCATGCATATGTCTCTGGATCGTAGTAGAAAGATTTGTCTATTTTGAGATCCACGGGAATTGAAATACTGGGGAGAGTCTCTGCATATTCTTTCTTAATTGATTCGATGTTGGCGCATTCCTGTGTCGAGTTGATGTAATCCATGTAGTCAGAGTAGGTTGACCCAGGGTGTGCCCATGCATAAGTCTTTGGATCATATGATTCATATACATGATTCTCCATTGTGAGAGCGGCTGGGAATGGAGCAAGGGGGAGATTTTCTAAACCAATAGTCTCATCAACAACCGCTATCTCAGGTGTGGCTGCAGGGTAGGGCTCTTCTACCGCTTCATGGTTACGGTTGTCGGGGACTTCGTGGGTTGCCTCAGAAGATCGTGGTTCCTCAAAAATATGGTCAGATCTAAGTGCTTCCAATGTTGTGAAATTAATTTCCCGAGTCTCATAATCAATACTCGCCTTGGCCAATGCCAAGAATGGCTTTCCAAGAATGATTGTAGACTGGGTGAATTCTCCTTGATGCTCAATATCAATGATCGTGAATTCTACTTTGAGCGGAGCACCTTGGAATTTCATAATGACAGAAATGGTTCCTCTCGGCCGCTTTATTGATCGGTCCGCTAATTGTACAATCTCTCGTATCTTCCGAATCGATCCGAGTTTGAGTTCATGGAATACAGAGGTCGGGAGGATATTAATTGGTGAATCGTCATCAATCCGAGCATGGGTGAAAATTGTATCTTTGATTTCACAATCAAATCTGAGCAACCGCTTCACTATGCGGCTCTTGGTTTTTCTCCTCAATACTAAGGAGGAGGCCATTGACAATATATGCCTCTCGACCTTGGTTCTAATCCTGCCCGACTTTTTCATAGTTAATTTTTCTGTTAAAAATCTTTTAAGGTCGGGGAAGTGTTCAATGGCCTGTAGAAAGGGAAGTTCAGAAATCAATTTCTTTCTTAGTGCTTCCCGTACAGTCGGATTTAAATTCCGCAGATCGTCTTCAGTTTCAATTTTTATGAAATTTTCTGAATTTTCAATTTTTTGTGGTTTTCAAATATTTCCATTTTTTGGTATTTTCTGGGTGGTGTGGGGGTGTGGGGTGTTCTTCAGATGAAAAGGGGCTTAATATTCAGAGTGATAGTCTGCTGCATAGTCATTTCTAGGGGAGTAAGATGTAGAAGTGAAATTCTCAGAAGCGTCCCTAGGTTCTGAATATCCTCAGAATTTCAATCTCAGATCCAATCATTTCCTCATTTATTTTAATGTCCGAGCCACCATAGAATGTGATTACTCGATCGGTGAATTTTTGAATTCTATCCTCCATCAATTCGAATCTTGTTTTTATCCTCGAAATATCATCCTCAAAATTCAATTCATGATCAATCATGGGAGCAGTCGGTGTGTGTTCGATAATTTCATCTTCCATTTTCTCATTTGTGCTTAGAGGAGAATTTCTTGGAATATCCAATATATGATCATTAATTTCAGAAAATATCTCCTCAATAATCATGGAAGGCGGCTGCTCATATGGTCCAGACTTGTGGACTTGATCCGAGTAAAATTTATTTCTTTGATCACGAGTGGTCGGATCTTGGTATGGTGGAGCATGTCTGAAGAGGGGTTGTCGTTCATGAAGCCTATCGGATTGGTGAAAAGAGATGGTGGTTGAGAGTCTCTTGGAGGAGGTGTTTTGGGTCTAACCGATACGAATTCGTTTTCATAGTATAGTTCTGATGGATTCTCGGTCATTTCTGAAAGAGTTGAGAGGAATGAGGGGTTGGGTCTGTTTTTGTGAAAGAGTTCCATGATGAGGTTCACATCAAGAGAGGGAAGAGATGATTGCACGGGATAGTAAAGAGAATTTTTATCGAATGTGCGGCTATTGATCTTCGGTATCGGTTCACGCACACCAATGCAAACACAAATCAAACCCCGGGTTGACCAACTCACACAATGAAGCCGTAAGATTTCGGCTATTATCTTTTCAATTTTAGTTGGTGATAAATCAATCTTGGTAAAAATTAGCGAGCTGAGATTTTGGGTTTGGGCTCTAGCCTTAAGTGTCATCCCTCGCTCACTCAGAAAAATAAAATCATCCAAGGTCGGGGTTGCTCTCCCGCAAAAATTCTTGATTTTATGGCTTATTTTGAAATCGGCTATATTTAGCAGTCCCGATTTTATTAGGTGATCACTGAAGAATTTAGATGAGCACAAATACACGTCTACCGTCCAGTCCCAATTTTCTTTAGATTTATATGATAAAACAAGAGGGAGAAAGTCGGGAAAAGCCGATGCACGTGGAAAACTATGATGAATGCTCAGTTAGAAGACTTACAGTGAATCCTCGCAATCTTCATGTGGGATGCTAGACAGAGTTTTTTTAAAAATTACTCTAAATGAATGCAAGCCGATAAAAAGCCGCACCTAAGCAGATTGTTCTATTAGCGGGAAGAATTGAGTTAAATTTGGCTAAGTTGAACGATCTATGTGTGTCTTGATTAAAGTGAAGTGTGGCTTAAGATCCTACGAGCACAATCAGAAAATAAAAATGCTCTGAGAGCCGTATGTGCAGGTCTATCCTAATTGCCACTCAAGCCGGGCCCCACCCTCGCCGGAGAGTGAAACAGGCCACAACACACCACAAATAGAGTTCAAAGTCTTTGTACACACGCGAGAGTCCAAACGGACACCGCTATAAATGAGCAGAAATTAAAATTTACAGAAATTTAAAACCTAGACTCTACGCTCTCTCACGACTCGACTCGATCTTAATTTTATTGCGGTTTCTTCGGATGTCGGTGAAGATGCGTCGGTTTCTTGAAAAACCGCTCCACGTGCGCCGGGTACCTCGCAAGAAAAATAAGAGAGAGAATGTCAGAGAGTGACTCAATAAATAATAAGAAAATAAATGCTGAAAAGAAAAAAAATTATGGAATTTACAATGAAAAAAATTCGGGGGTCAGACTATCCGAATTTGGAAAACCGAACAAAAATTTTCAAAACACAAAACTAAGCCGTTTGCCTCCCCGGCAACGGCGCCATCTGACGGGTCCGAAAACGCTGGGTTAAGAATGTGTTTTTATCGTCAAGTATGAAAATAAATGTGTCGTTCGTTGTAGGCGGCGATCGGAAATGGTCAAGAAATAACCATAATTTTTAATCAATTTCAAGCAAGTGGTTTTTTTTGTTTATTTTACTTGGGCAAGTCCCATGGTCGATCACAAGGAGGCAAAAGAACAACCTAGAGATATGTCTATCCAATTTCGTGTTCGGTTTTCAAGGCAGTCTTTTTTTTTTAATTTTCAATGCAATAAAGGGATGCAAAATGCAAATTCGGCCTATTTTAGGGACAAAAATATAAACTTCGATCAAACAATGTCCGAAAAATACGAAACTTGGCCGAGATGAGAACTATGACAAAATTAGCGCACTGTAATTTTTTTTGAATTTTCTGATGCAATATGATTTTTTTATGAATTTTTAAATACAAACAAATTATTTTCAATATTTAACTATAATAAATATTAAACCTACTTATTTTCGAAAATAAAATTATCTAAGATCTATCACTAGGTAATGGATCTTAGAAAAATCCTAGACCTCGAAAATGTGGGGTTTAATACCTATTAAAAATTAAACAATGAATTATGCAAATGATTTTTACAGAGCAAACTATGCATGCAAATGCAAAGATTTTTGGGCACAATGTTAAGCAAAATAATCTCTACAATATGTGATTTTTCGGGGATTTTTAGAACAACAGTTAATTAATGGCAAATTTAATAGCACAGGTTGGGCAAAATATACCAATTTCCACAAAATAATTGATTATTAATTAACCATTAATCAGAAAAATATCCACAGTATATCAAAATGTAGAGAATTAATTGAGAAACACAATGCCAATTTTTAATGAATAAAATGGCGTAGATAAGAGGTTCAATACAGAGGGGGAACACATGGATACAAATGCAATTACAATAAATAGAATAGATATAAAAATGCAAAGGGGGGTATATGCGTAATTACCTAAATATAGGGGGGGTGTTTCTGCAATTTTCCAGCCGATCACGTGCACTGCACATGATCACTGGTCGGTGGAGATTGATTTGCAAAACGGAGAACTGTTGGGGGAGCTTCTGTAAATTGCCCAAGGGGGCACGTGCGCAGCACGTGACCCCTGGGCCGCTTCTTGCTGGGGAAGTCCCCCACGCACGTGCCTAGCATGTGCTGGGGTCTCGGCCCTGGAGGCCGGTGGCGAGTGCGGTGGAGGGAGCCGCTCCTGGCGGAGATGCTCGGCTAAGTCGTAGGCGGGCCGGGCGGAGGAGAGGGTCGCTCCGGTGGTAGAGGGCCGAGTGGGCGCACATCGTGGAGGAGCAGCAGATTGCTTCTGGAGTCGAGGTAGGGCCCCGGTGGAGCTGCTGTGGAGGGGGCCCGGCCAAGGAAGGCGGAGGGGCTCCTGCCTTTTGCTGGTGCTGCGGAGGAGCCAGCCGACGCGAGGCGCGGAAGATGGTCGGGGAAGATTACGTCGAGGCGGAGTTGGCAGAGACGGTCGACGTCGTTGTCGTTTGTTGGTGTAGTTGACGTTGTAAAGGCGGTCGATGTCGTCGAGGCGGAGTTGACGTAGTCGGAGACGTAGTTCGTGGAGGTCGTAGAAGATGTAGGTGTGGAGGTGTTGTCGATGGAGGTCGGAGATATCGTCCTTGGCTCGACGCCGAGGGGCGGAGCGAGGCACTAGCGGCGGAGGAAGGTCGCGCTGCAAGCGAAGCACGGCGAGGTGCTTCGGATCTCGCCGCTCGAAGGAGAGCCGGGCTGTCACCCCGGCAAGCTTGGAGCTCAATCGGCGGATAGTCGGATCTCGGGGGTGGCGAGGTGTTTTTATAGGCGAGGGAGGCGGCCAGGTGAAGGCAGTTGGCGGGGTTGACGGGATAAGGGCGGCGCGGCGATGAAGACAGGGGTTGGCTGTTGCGGAAGAGTCGTCGGCGGAGAAATCGGGGAGAAGAGCGGCGGCAGTTGGCGAGATTTGCGGGGATGGCCGTTGGGAGGTAGACGATGGTCCATGGCCGTTCGATCAGCCGAGATCAAACGGCCCCGTGGTGGCCACGTGGCGAGGGGATGTTAAGAAGAGGCCGCGGGCGCACGTGCAGTGCGCGTGCGGGGGTGGCACGTGCGCTGCACGTGCGTGGTTTTTAATTTTTTTTAATAAAAACGATATAATAAAACGTCCAAAAATCACTGACACATGGCGGCCTCTGGGGCTGCCACGTGTCAGCACCAGAAAATTCGGAAATAAAAACTTTTGTAAAATCGATAAAAAAATAGCAAATGACCTCGGATCGAAAAATTTCCTACACGAAAAATGCTCATCTCGACGAGATCTATAACTTTCATGAAGACATCAAAGCCAAATTCGATCAAATGTAAAAAGTGAATTTTTTGGGTATCCCATGTACATAGAATACCTTGATTTTTTGGGTTTTCTATTTTTTTGTTATTTTTAAACAAGATAAAAATCCGAAAAATATGGAAAAATCAAAGATAAATAAAAGACACCTAATTCTAATTTTTTGGATTTTTATTGATAAATAAAATATATTCATAAAATACCGGTCAAAAGCCACGAAAATATACAATGTACAAAAGAGGCCCAAAACCCAACTTTCACATACGAGCTCCGATTCACTTGAACTTGGTCTTGTTTTGAATTTAATTGAATGTACATTAGTTCAAAAGTGAGTAGGATCAAATCGGACACTGGATGGAGAAGATATGGGGCTTTTAGTCCGAAAATCCTGAAACTAGGGTTTGGGTTTTTGGTCCACTTACCAGGGTTAATGATTTTTTTGTATTTTTTATTTATTCTTGTTAGTGATATGTACACAGTGGAGGTGGGTTTGTGGCATTAGGAGTTAGCATGAAGGAGTTAAAAATAGGGGAAGTTAGGCTATTTACAGGTCATTTTTAGCTTGGATTTTTGGCTTCTTATTTTATGCGGAAATTAATGCTAAAATGTAATTCTTATGAAATCATACATAAATGCTAATTATGTGAAATAAATGCAGAAACGCAAATAATTTTGAGGGACTTGAGCTTAATTAATGAGACTTAGAGTGGTGAATCCGAGATTCATCAACTACCAGTGGGACCATCTTTCTTCATCACATCTTCTGCAGACTTTAATGCAGCAAGAAGCCCAGCATTTGTCAATTCCAGCTTGTTCATGTGGAATGACACTACAAAGTTATTGAAAGACTTGGGCAATGATAGCAGAATGAAATCAGATTGCATGTCTGCATCCATGGTTGCCCCCATAGTCTCCAGCTCCGACAAGTACCCAAACATTTTGAGTACATGTTCACGGACCGAAGTCCCTTCCTGCATCTTGTAGCGAACGAGTTCTTTCATAACATTGTACCGCTGGGTGCGGTTAATGTCACCAAACATATCTTTCAGATTCTGCATGATCTCCTGGCAAGTACTCAACTCCACATGTTGTTTCTGAAGAACATTGGAGAGAGAACCCAAGATGTAGCATCTGGCCAAGACATGATCTCCATCATAATTGTCATTGTATGCTTTCTCTTCCTTAGATTTAGGGTTTTCATGCTTGTCTTCTGAGAGCACATAACTTATGCGCTAAGCCGAGAGTACAAGCTCCAAATTACGGATCCAATCCGAGTAATTCGGTCCGGTCAATTGGCTGACCTCCAGAAGCCTGCTCAGTGGGTTTATGGACTTCATTTTCTGAAATTGAGAATGCACTATATTAGAATATATAATCATATATTCAATTTAATTTTATTTAATCAAGGCATTTTAAATCAAATTAGTCTTGCTATGTCAACTATGAAAGTTTATTCCCTTAATTACTTTCAAAGTAAGAGATATACTTACCGCTATATCTCAAACAAGAACTGGGATATCCTCCTTATCTTTGTCATATCCCAATAATATGAGAACCTATGACTCCAATAAAGAGAAGCGGGAACACATTCCGCCTTTCAAGTCCAACTTGCATTTCCCAATTCGATCTTTAATACCCGAGCCCACCACCCCTAAGGTGATGTTGACCCGTCATTAATTGAACCAACCGTCAATAGGAATACAACTCGCTACGCGCAATCCAATATTGTCCCAATAATATGAGGACCTGATATTGGGTTCATTACGCATATGTCCTTACTCTTTCGAGAAGCGACGATCCGATCCAAATGGATCATATGTAGGAGCTGTCACTTCAGACAGGCGTCTCCTACATATAATATTTGGCGACGAAACCCTTCGCCTTGATGGGAGACCATGGATGTCACTTATTTGATCCTCCATCTCTTATTCAAATTTAATTAATTATCATGAATCACATTCATATAATTAATTCTTCCAAGGGAATTATCAACTCTATTCATAATAGAGTATTTTAATTGGATATAATTAATTCAATCATATTAAATTAATTACCAATCCAATTCAATCAATCAAACTTGATTGTTTTACTTGAATATATATATATGGTATTATTCTCAAAGTACGTACTAATTCGTATTTTAATAATTAGAAAATACATCTTGATTTCTCAGCATTATCCAGGCCCTACCCGCTGTCATGGCCAGTACCGGCGAGAGTGGGACGGACCACATACGTTGTAACCCGCTACCCCAGCGATCTCCGACTAGACACCATATCCGCCTCGGGAAAGGATAATGCCAAATAGATCAATTTGTACTTGAGATGATCATTGGTCCTTCAACCGAAATTATACAATATAGTAATCAAAATAATTTTGATTATAAGGAAATTTGCTAGACAAATTCCCAATCCTATTCAAGCAAGGAATTTGATGATTGTGATTCCAATTTTTGATCTAGATCAAATCTAATCAATTAATTGGTTGAGGCCAAGTCAATTAAGGAAATAATAATCTTCCAATATTTCTCAAATATTTTCCATAATTATTTCTAGAAATTAACAATTAATTTCATCAATTGACAATCACATGGTTCTTGATTAGGACTGTAATTTAGCAGTGACCCCTTCTTACTAAAATTAACATATCTCAATCATATTAAATCCAAATTGGATAAAATCAAATTTCATAGATTGCTAATTTGATTTAGGACAGAACCCAAGTGATATTTCACGCATTTCGAGGCAAGTATAAACAGTAATTAACTCTTTAATCATGTTAAGATTTGCGGTTCCTGCAACAACGCATACGTGTTCATTAAAACAATCATATCTCGAGCAAACGAAATCCAAATTACGTAAACTCAGATCCTATGGTTTTCTTATTTAATGGGGAACAAAATGCAAGTGTCGAATCCGTGTTTAAACAATTTAAGCAGTGCCGAATTTATTCACTAAACAGAAGTGTGAGAATCAAATGCGATAAAAACTTTCGCGACTTCCTCGAACCCAAGTCGTCCTCGGTTTGTGGATCGTATCCAAAACCTTCGACCTAAGGCTCTGATACCACTTGAAGGATATGGAAAAAATCCTCAAGCGCATCACGGAAGCGTGAGCGTCATATCGGATACGACGGAGAACGACTAGTCGTACTAGTTGTTCGGTGCAGCGGAATTTAAAAATTTTTATGTGACGAAACCACATGATCCAAGAATGATTCTCAGATCGTTTCATTTATAACCACAACAAGTATAATGCAATACCTTGAAGCGTGGTTGATTGAGTCTCTAAAAAAAGAGACCTCCTGTCTTAAGTCCGATCGTCGGAGAGATTGCTTGCGAGCGCGGAGATGAGTCGCGTAGTCCTCGCAATCCAACAAGATGATCCAAGCACGGTTGCTCCTGATCTCGTCGTACGAGATCGAACATCTTCTTCGTGAGTGTAGTACTCCAAGAAGACGGAGAACCACAGAGCGTCGAAGCGGCGGCACTGTGGCGTAGGCGATGACGAAGACCTCCTCTAGGGTTTGGTGGTCGGCCACCAAATAGAGGGAGAGAGAGAGTTGGCGTGTGGAGAGAAAGGAGAGAGAGAGATGTGCTACCAATTAGCATGTACTAGAGAGCAAGGTATGCCTCTCTATTTATAGAGTTTTGGGATTCATGGATCTCAATCCATGGGACATACAAAATCAATGGATGAGGTTGATTTATGTTAATCCAATGGTCAAGATTGTTGTTGGTAAAAGCCAACAAATTTAGATGAAAATATATTTGACAAAATCAAATATAAATCAATCCTAAATTACACCAATAAATAAGGAGAGAATATACATGGATATTACATCTCCATGTACATTCAAGGGGGGGCACCCATTCCATATAGGAATTGGGTGTCGCCCACCTCCTTCCATGTGGGGGCAATCTCATGGATTTCCATAAGATTGCATGCCTCCTTGATATTCTCCATTATTTATTTCCAACAACTTTTGTTGGGATTTATTCACCAAAAAATATTTCACAATTAATTTTGGGAATATTGCAATCTTGACATTGGAAAATTGTGAATCACATTCACAACCCAAAACAAAATATAATTTACATTTTCAATTAATTAGACAATGTATATCCAATACACATTAATAATTAATTAACAAATATAAATTATAATTAGCTCTCTTTAATACATTGTAAATCACATTTATAATATATTATGAATAATTGGATATTACTATACACATTATTCTTATCCATAATAATTAAATCATATTTAATTATATTGGATAATTTCCACATACATCATGATAATTAAATCACATTTAATTATCAATTTCTCAATGCTTAAATCTTTATGGAATTATTCTTGAACCATTCAAGAATAATGTTATTTCTCCTCAGATACTTGGAGATAAGGACAGGGCGATTATATTGTTCCACGTATAGTGATTTGGATATTGAGATCACATCTCAAATCCAGATCCCATGGACCTCTCATAGATGCTTGATTAAATCAAGACCGTAAACCTAATCTTCTCATTGCATCTGGATCTCATCCAGATCAATGTCCAGTACATGGACTAAGATTAGGTCACTTCTCTAATGAGAGGAGTCACTAAAATCCAGACATGTGTCATCACTCCCTCGGAATGGAAGCGTCATGGTTATACAATCGTTTATGATCAAATCACCCTTAGGTATTCCCAATACCTGTACATCCTGCATACTGGAAGACTCATGATCATCCTGAAGATATAGATCATTTTTACACTGTCATCTTCATGGTCTGATCATTACGTTTCTCAATCTCGGTCCTTGGGATTTGGTACAGATCATATGCTTTCACAAAGCATATATCTTACCTTCAAATTCATGTCATGCTTCTAAAGCATGACGACCATGCATGGAATTTGATCAATCCCAATACCTCATGAGAGAGCTCATGTCTCCCGGTTCACAAGTGAACCTGTATGATCCCTTTGAGAGATCGTATTACTCATATGCCCTTGCATGCACACCAGCTCGCCGGTGTACAGATCTTGGCTAGGTCATCAACCTATTGGTCTGCCAAATGTACATACTCAGACATATAGCAATACATCCGTCTATGGTCAGAGGATGTTTGCCTATGATGTGACAGTATTCATCATAGGTCTTTGGTTATCTCGATCTCGTTAAGTCAACCCATTGACTCAACTAATCTGACACCTCCGAATCACTATTCCCATGCAGAGGACCTACATCAAGAGGTCGATCAGATATCGGCCTAATGAGAAAGGATTGCCATCTCCTTCTCAGGCTGGAGATCATCACTTGTTAATCATTGATGATGCTTGATGAGTCCTCTATCTAACTCCTTAGATATTCATCCAAGCATCAGCCTCTATCATTCATTTAATGAATCAGCAGTTGTATGATTATCAAGTTGGCCATGGTACATAACCCATATTGTACAGAGGGACCTTATAGTGCATTCATTCAATCAATTTCAGAAAGGGAGTGAAACATAATCAATAACTTTTATTGATAAATCATTTATTACAATAACATTTATTGCAGGAATGGTTCGCCTCGGGCTCACATTGCTAACAAGGTCTCCAAATATTTAACATTTTTTCTACTGTTTTCAAAGCCATGCACAAGGTGTTCGGAAACGATAAATTTAATCGAATATATATGATCACTTGAACGCATATGGCTTAATGATGTCTGAACAATATACATATCAGGGTTGATAATCGTGTGAAAGCTAATCACAATGAGGTAGAAACATCTTTACCTTTAAGGCTCATGGTACAAAGAAACCTAAGGCTCTAAAATAATCCAAGCACGTGATTGGGAATTGTGTGAAACCAACAGCAAGAGGAAAGGGAACTTTGTTACCTCCAAGGATGTTCCCTCGGGATCTCCTCTCGCACGGAAACGGTATTTATATTACTCGATCGAAATGTGAAGGTGCACACAACAATGACCTCGAGCTCCCTTAAAATGATGATGTTTTTGGATCTTCGATCAAAGTACATTCTCCGATGTCGACGGTGGCTCTCCGATGACAAATCCGATCAAGGTGGTTGTGCTCCAATGAGGGAGGAAGATGTCGGTAGCTATGTATTGGAGATGGCAATCTATCATGTCTTATTTATAGGAGGAGAGGTGAAGATGGATCCAATTTCAGATCTGGTTCGAGTCCACATATGGATCTCGATCAAATAACTTAAAACATCAATAACCTCAGCTATGAAGCTCGGAGTTCGATGTTCTTAGGCTCGTTGGAAAGATCTCGACGAGCTCTAGAAAATGGTGTGGTCATTAAACTTTTTTTTGGATGTCGAAAATATCGCAGAAATTATGACAAAATATACAGGGTTTCACATCATAAAAAGCTTAAAGGAAGTCACGTCCTCGAGACGTAGGATCTTACGTGTACGTTTTTAATAATACGTGGATTGTGGCATAAATTTCTTAAAGAGGATGAGACCCAAAAAAACTCTTAAAGAGAATTGAACTAGGATTTCATGATCATACTTTAAAAAAAGATAGGGGTATTTCTTTCGCATGTCCGTCTCGGGCTCCCATGTGTCTTCCTCAACATTTTGACTTTGCCACAATACCTTGACCAAAGGGATATCCTTCAGTGCAGCTTCTTGACTGCATTGTTTAAGATCTGCGCATGTGTCTCAATGAAGGATAAGTTCGACCATACTGATAAGTCTTTGTAGCTAATCGCGTGCCGAGGGTCTATGATATACTTATGCAAGTTGGACACGTGGAACACATCTTGCACACTTGCCAAGTGCGGGGGAAAAGATAATCGGTATGCCACTTTCCCAACACAAGCCAAAATTTCAAATTTGTCAACAAACCACGGTGCCAGCTTGCCCTTGACACCAAACCTTTGAATACCCTTCATTGGAGATACCTTCAAGAAGATAAAATCTCCGACCTCAAACTCAAGATCGTGATGTCTCTGATCAGCGTAACCCTTCTGACGACTCTGCGCGGTCAATAATTTCTTCCTAGCCATTTTTACGGCTCTTGTGATATCCTTAATTATCTGAGTGGAATAAATACCTTTTTCACCCACTGCGTGCCAACACAAGGGAGTGGTGCATCTTCGCCCATACAATGCCTCAAATGGTGTCATGCCAGTACTAGCATGGTTGCTGTTGTTATACGTAAACTCTGCCAAGGGAAGGTGATCCTTACAAGATCCCTGTCACTCAATGGAACATGCTCGAAGTAGGTCCTCAAGAGTCTGAATTGTTCTCTCTGATTGCACATCCGTCTGTGAATGATAGGATGAACTAAGACACATTTCGGTTTTTAAGGCATTCATGAACTTTCCCCAATAATGTGACGTAAGACGGGAGTCTCTATCAGACATGACCTCTCCGGGAATCCCGTGCAGACGGGTTACATGCTAGATATATAGCTTGGCCAGATCTACCATAGTGCAAGTCATGATCACTGGAATGAAATGTACGGACTTGGTCAATCGATCCACAGTAACCCATATGGCATCATATCCACCTACTGTATGATGTAAGGATGTCACAAAATCCATTGAGATACTCTCCCATTTCCACACCGGGATCGAGAGTGACTGTAACAAGCCAGGAGGACGCTTATGTTCTACCTTCACCAATTGATAAGTAAGGCAACAACTGGCTCGTTCTGCAACATCTCTCTTCATCCCCTCCCACCATAAGTGCTGACAGAGGCCTCTATACATCTAGGGGCTTCTCGGGTGGATAAACAATTTGGAACAATGAGCCTCGTCTAAGATGTCTCTCTTCAACTCATCATCATCAGGGACACAAGCACGGTCTCTCTTCCACACGATGGACTCACGAACTCGGAATCCATCAAACTCCTCCTTCAGACATCGGTGGAACAAGTATTGTAATTTATGATCTGTCTATTGACCATATACAATCATGTCCCATAATCCACTGTACTTGGCAGATATAGTTATGATATCCATAGTATTGTCAAATGGGTGCCACTCTTTGAGTGTTGTGAGCACATCTAAGGTCTGTAGCCATGCTGCGGTGCCCTCAGTATGCGTTCTCCTGCTCTAAGCCTCCACTATCACATTCCCCTTACCCGGATTGTAAGATATCGTGCAATTATAATCCTTTAGTAGCTCCATCGATCGCCTTTGCCTTGTATTCAACTCACGCTGGTCAAAAATATATTTAAGACTCTTGTGATTTGTAAAGATCTCAAACGTGACTCCATATAAGTAGTGGTGTCATATCTTCAATGCAAATGCTATAGCTGCCAACTACAAGTCATGAGTAGGATAGTTTTGTTCATGGTTGTTTAGTTGTTGTGATGCATACGCCATAACATGATCATGTTGCATCAATACTACTTCTAAACCCTCCTTCGATGCATCATTATATACCGTGAGATCTAAGGTGCCTGAAGGAAGGGTGATAATCAGAGCACTGGTCAGTCTCTCCTTCAACGTGCGAAAACCCAGTTCACACTTGTCGCTCCAAACGAAGGGGACATGTTGATGTGTTAAATGAGTAAGTGGTAGGGCAAGCTGTGAGAAGCCCTTGACAAAACATTTGTAGTACCCAGCGAGGCCTAAGAAAATACGTATCTCATTAATTGTCTCTGGCTGCTCCAAAGACATTACTGCCTCTATTCTGGCTGGATCAACTGCCACGCTTGCTCCCGAAATTACATGTCCGAGGAAAGCTACCTCGACAAGGCAAAACTCACACTTGTTATATTTTGCATATAGCTTGTGTTCTCTGAGTGTCTCAAGAATAGTATGAAGATGTTGCTCATGCTCGTCACATGAGTAGATCGAGACATCATCAACGAACACTACCACAAAACGATCCAAGTACGGGCGTGAAATTCTATTCATCATGTCCATGAACACGGCAGGCGCATTCATGAGTTCGAAAGGCGTGACCACAAACCCGTAGTGGGTGTATCTAGCGCGAAAAGTGGATTTAATCCTCATTCCTCAATCCTCTATCGATGATAACCCGATTGTAGGTCAATCTTTGAGAATACCGTTGCACCCTGCAATTGATCGGAAAAATCGTCTATTCGTGGGAGTTGATAATAGACCGTCCTCTTATTCAATTGCCCGTAATCGATGCACAATCACATATACCCATCCTTCTTCTTTACGAAGAGGATCGTTGCTCCTCGAGATGATGTACTGGGACGAATAAATCCCTTCTCCAACAACTCCTATAATTGTACCTTGAGCGCCCTGAGTTCGGTTTGTGCCATTAGATATGGAGGGATGGAGATTGGTTATGTATCGGGTATCAAAGTGATCTCGAATTCGATCTCCCTCTCTGGTGGTAGTCCAGGTAACTCCTTTGGAAATATGTCAGTAAAATCTCTCACAATTCTGACATCTTCAATCATACAATCCTGGGCAGGTGACTCCGCAACATAAACGAGAAAACCTATGCAACCATCATTAAGAAAATGTTGGGCCTTTAATGCAGATACATACAAGACCTCACAATCTGTGCCACGCCCATCGAACTGAAAGACATGTGTGCTTGGGAGACGGAACACTATCGTCTTCTCGAAGTAATCAAGGCACATGTGATTCTTCTAAAGCCAATCCATACATAAGATGACATCAAGATCTTCCAACTGAATAAGTAAAAGATATACGGGCATTAGGTGCTCGCCAATCTGCACTAATACATTCTCCACTATTTCTCGTACTATGAATAATTGCCCTCTGGGCCCTTGATGTAGTAAGGAGATGAAACACAAACTTGCTCTTTATCTAATTTGGATATTAATCGATGTACAAGAAAAGAGTGTGTGACTCTCGAATCAAATAAGGCATGTAAGGATATACCGCACTAAAATCATACCTCGCACTACAACTTCTGAAGCGCGGGCTTGCTCCTGTGTGATTGCATTCAATTTTCATCGAGGTTGTGGTGGGGCGCTAGAACCCGCGACACTGAAGGTTGGTCGTGGTGGAGGATGTTGAAAACTTCGACCTCCATGACGGGAAGCTGGTCCATGTGACTGTCCATATGAAGAAGTCGGTCGTACACTTGATTAATGTCCACCTGAGTTGCTGGCAAGTAAGGGACACTTGGCCTTGAAATGGTCAAATTAAGGCAATGGAAACATCGACAATCTCTTGATTTAGAAAAAGAGCCTCCTGAGACAAGGCTATCACCTCCTGACTTTTGGATTCGGGAGTGTGTAGAATAGTGGAAAGTAGTAGTACCACGACTCGCCATGCCCTACCCCAAAGTAGGTGTGGGATCAAACCTGCTAACTGTAGGAGTCGCCATCACTGTGTGGAAATGCCGCTCTCTACAAGATCTGTAGAAATCTCGGCGAATGGATATGCCTGATTGTTGTTGATGGAACTATGACTTCTTCCCTGAAGTCGACTCCGCGTTGCCTCATCTTGGTAGCCTTAGCAGTTACCTCTTTGATGGAAGTGAAATCCAATGTCGACAATTGATGTTGCACGTCATCTCGCAAACCATAGATAAACTTCTGTAAATTCTCCTTACGGAAAGCAGTAGTCGCCGGTGAGTGGCGTGAAAGTTCAGTATAGCGAATAAGTATTCTTTGGCCGTCATTGACCCCTGCTTCTGCTTAGCAAGCGACCTCCTCTGATCTCCGATCTAGTGATCATGATAAAACTGGCTACGGAACTCGTCAAGAAATGCATCCCACTCCATGGGATCCTCTAGATGTTCATTGGTGGTGTACCGCCGATGCTCAGTATAGCCTGCTAGTGAAAACTCCACAAATGTAAGCCAAGACTCTTCATGCGCATAGATCATTCTCAAAACCTTGGATACATGATCCATCCACAACTCAGCCTCGAAGGTGTTCCCGTGCTGAAGAATCAGGGCACCTTAGACCTCTGGTATGCCGCATAAGTCGTCTGATGTTTTTGCAACGCCTCTAGATCCTCTGATCCTTCCGAGTCCAGAGATACTGAAGGATGAACACTGTCCTCTTCCTCGTGAGATGGCTGATAAGATGAGTCATCCTGTTGAAGGAGCCTTTGCTCTGATATCTCTTGGCATTGTTGTATACACTGCACGGCCTGAACTAGTAAAGCCATCTATTGTGCAACATCAATGTCAACAAGAGGCGGTATGATTCCCTACGAAAATCAGTATATTATAAATTATTTCCTTGCTTAGAGGGACATTGGTTACATTAAATAGGACTTGATTTTTTTCTCCTTAAGCTAATGCCAAAGTTATAAGACTTTGTCGCTATATTTATATTTCAAATCCCGTTGATAATTTGACATGTAAAAGAGAGAATGGAGTATTAGGCTCCGATACCATCTGTGATGCCCCAACCCTTCTAATAATTGATATTTTGCGAGGATCTAAAGTAGTCTACACAAGGTGAGAACTACAGTGTCACTGAAGCGACTGTCATGAAATCCCAATCAGTCAACAATCAATCCACAATGATGATCAAGTAATGAAAATAAATGTGGAGCTAAAATTTATTTTATTTAACTCTACAAAATGTATGTGTAGTGCAAGTATGTAGAGTGTCGAAAACAAGGAGCAAACAAGCTATATTGGGCATCTAAGCGTAAAATAAGATTGTGAACTATTTGTCTATCTTTCTTTTTATGGGTTTTTAATTTTAAATAATTTTTTTATTATTTTTAATATTACATTTTTGTATTTTGATTTTTAATTTTCTGATTATATATATTCTTTTTAGATTTTTAGATTTTTATATTTTCTTTTTCTTTTAAAATATAATATAAGGTTATATCTAGAATATATATAATACTGACTAATATAGATATAGATTCGAATAAAAATAGCCAAAATAAAATAAAGAAAGTATTTTTGAGTTTCTAAATAGTTTAAATGTTTTCTTTAATTTTTTAAGAATTTTTGCCAATTTTTATATATTTTTAAGTAAAAAATACCCCAAATCAGGGTATAATTAAATAGCCGAAATTAAAATGGAGATAAAAAACAAATAGACTTAAAATTTCTCAAAATTGATTTGAATATATTAATAATAATATAGAGAAAAATATGAACTAGAAAACACATTTTTTTTGGAATTTTTAGGTATTTTTTTATTTTTTATAAGGGTTTTTAGGGTTTTCCAAATTTTAGACATTTTTTTTTATAATTTTTAGTGATTTTTGGTGTAAAGGTCAAAAACACAAAAATATGCTAAATATATATTTTTGGGAATTTTTCAAAATGTTTTTTGGGATTTTTTCAAAATGTTTTTATAATTTTTATGGGTTTTATAAGCTAGACAAGGAAAAAATAGGTTGTTTATTATTTTTAATAAATATTTAAAGTACCTAGAAATTACAACTAAAATAAGGGCGTGAAAGTATGTGCAATTAGGAATTGACACCTATTTTTTGGGGATTTTTGGAGTTTAATTGATATTTAAAACAAACGCAGGAAACAAAGAGAAACTACACTACTAAGAAGGACTTTTATGTAGATAAAATAAAGTACGGGGGGCACCTTGAAATTTCTCCAAAAAGTTATATCTTATATTCCAAAATTGCTGACCAAACAACAATTAACTAAACTCGCAAGGGCTTAGTTGCAAATATCACAGAGTTTACCGACTGAATCAACGTAGGACTAAAAAGTAAATAAAAGTAATGTGAGGTACTTTATGTAAAAACTACACAACAATAAAGCTGTAGATGAATTTTTAGAGCTAAGTATTAAATACAAAAACAGTAGGGTGAAGTTTGCAAAAATACCCCAACGTGCAGAGATGAACAACGTTGGCTTCTTCACTTATCCATGAGATGGCACGAGAGAAGGTGATGATGCTTCGATTCAGACGACCTAGTTTAGAACGCGCGCTGGAGATCTAATGGTCGTGGAGGACTTGATCCTACGATAGCTGCTCGCCTGGAGGAACGGAGGTGATCGAATGACCGAGAGGCCCATTGGAAGAACTGGGACGAACTGGTGTAGGGGGCGAACTTCTCCGGGCACAATCCTCCTCCTCTGAAGCTCCTTAAAGCTCAAAATGATTCCCGATGCTCCTAGAAGGGTCCTCGACTGACCGACGGTGTTTAAATGGCCAGGACAGCTCTGGTTTGCCGTCGCGAGGTCAGGGAGAAGAGGTTGCTCCAGGTACCTGTGTTTGCACAAAAATCAACCCCAACGGGGGGTCTCAAGCCTCCAGTACATGCAAGTAGAGACAACACAAAAAATAGGGGGTACGAGGGCTTTTATTGGGTGGAGTGGAGGTGTTGGTGGCTCGGGTGGTGGTACTCCGATGATGTGGCGGAATGGGAGCACCGAGCTCCACATCCGCTAGGGATCTGGTTGGGTGGAGGTGCGGTGGGCGTAGCATAGGCGAATGGGAGGCTAGTGAGGGTGGTTGGCGAGTTGGAGGACGAGGAGGAGCACAATGAAAGGTTCGACGTAGCTCATCTCCTACGAACTATGAAGAGATTGAACGGAGCTAAACACGCGATCAATAGATAGAATAAATGCAAGAATAAAGCCTAGGAACTAAACTAAGCTAGAAATGCGGTAAAATGGGTGCCTCACTGGCCACAAAGCTAGGAAGAACAACCTCGACGGTGAACGTTCGCCGGAGATGGCAGAGTCATCCTAAAACCTCGCATTCGCTCCGCCGCAAGTAGCTGGGGAGATGCCTGTCACGCACCTCTATCCAGAGCCAGAAGAAGGGGGTCAAAGCTTAGTCCAAGGAGATTCAAAAGAGAGAGGAAGTCAGATGGGGGGGTTTGTACAAGGTGGACGAACAAGGGACTTTGATCGAGGAGAATAGGCATATCAGTGATCCACAACTTAAGGAGACGAGCGGGCGTGAATCACCCATGCATGAGATAAACAAGTCGTGAAGGACTCGTCGCAAAATAGTGCAAGGAGAAAGCCTCAATAATCCAAGAAACGAGGTGGAAATGCTAGGTCTAACAAACTGGAGACCTCGGTCAGAGAGTTAATCGAGGTCAACGATCGGGTGGACCTGATTGGTCCACGTGGACCAATCAGAAAAACCTGACCCAAAATTATTTAAAAATTATATAAAAATAATAAATGATTTTCTTAATTTTAAGTTATAAAATAAAAAATGTTTATTAATTTCTGAAATATTTTATTATGAATTTTATTTATTTTTTAGAGGTATATAATTATAAGTTATTTTTTAGGGTTAAATTATAGGTATATTTATCTATATTTTTTTGTATTTTATTTTTATTTTGTATTTTTATTTTATTAATTTAGTTTATTATTTTATATAATTATAACTTCTTTTTATACACTTAAATGAATTTTTACTATATTTTTCTTATAATATATACACTAAACTAAATATGTATATTTATTATGTAGGTATATATAGTTATCTCTTCTATTTATTTTATATAAGTACTTTATTTTAGTATTTTATTTATGGTTTTATTCTAGTTTTAATATGTATATATATTATAAATAATATTTACAAAATTATAAAAAAATAAAATTCTAAAAATAATGAAGAATAAATAAAATGAATATTTTATTCGGGTGAATTATACAATAGGGGTCCAAAACCTAACTTTCACATCTTAACTCCAAAAGATATGAGACCACCTTCATTAAATAACTTATTAAAAGTTATATATAAGTAAGATGATTTTGGTATATTTTGAGTTTTTATTTGAAATATATGGGTATGAGAAATTGTGGTTTTAGAATCTTATTTAGACTGTAACTTTTATTATGTATATTATTTTTATATGAAATCATTTTTGTATTTTTTATTATTTTATTTTCTACAAATTTTATGTACAAAGTTTCTTAATTTGAGGTGTAAGAAGTAGAAAATAAAATAGGTCCCAAAAATAAATAATAAATAAATAAATAAATGGAAAATTTATTGTATTCTTGGCCCTTATCTCCCCCTACTTTATTCCTTGTTGACTCGAGTTTTAGGGTCATAAAATATCTTTGATATTTTATTCTTTTTCTTTTATTATCTATATTCTATAATTATGGCACTAAAAATAGTATTTTATACAGTATTTCTACAACAGGAACGGATGTTAATTTATGCAAATTAAGGGTATTTACATGAATTTACTAGGTTTTTAAGGCAAAAATGACAGAACAAAGGCGATGAAAGGGAGATTCATCACCTTCGGTTACCGAAACTGAGGGGACGGGAGCGTCGGACCTACGATCCAAATACATCCAAGATCTCTGATACTCAACAGATCAACTAATGCACATTAGATTAACATTTGAAATATATACCACAACAGAAGAATAATATAAAATGAAATGTAAGTTGCAACATTCATTCATTGATATTCATAATATTCATCAAGTACATGTCCAAAAACTGAAATACATGTAAGTTGGAGGACGGGGAGGAGCACAGTGAAAGGTTCGACGTAGCTCATCTCCTACGAACTACGAAGAGATTGAACGGAGCTAAACACGTGATTAATAGATAGAATAAATGCAAGTAAAGCCTAGGAACTAAACTAAGCTAGAAATGCAGTAAAATGGGTACCTCACTGGCTGGAAAGCTAGGAAGAACAAACTCGACGACGAACGTTCGCCGAGATGGCAGAGTCATCCTAAAACCTCGCATTGGCTCCACCATAAGTAGCTGGGGAGATGCCTGTCACGCACCTCTATCCAGAGCCATAAGAAGGGGGTCAAAGCTTGGTCCAAGGAGATTCAAAAGAGAGAGGAAGTCGGATGGGGGGTTTTGTACAAGGTGGACGAACAAGGGACTTTGATCGAGGAGAATAGGCATATCAGTGATCCACAACTTAAGGAGACGAGCGGGCATGAATCACCCATGCACGAGATAAACAAGTCGTGAAGGACTCGTCGCAAAATAGTGCAAGGAGCAAGCCCCAATAATTCGAGAAACGAGGTGGAAATGCTAGGTTTGACAAGCTGGAGACCTCGGTCAGAGAGTTAATCGAGGTCAACGATCGGGTGGACCTGATTGGTCCACGTGGACCAATCAGAAAAACCCGACCCAAAATTATTTAAAAATTGGATAAAAAATAATAAATTATTTTATTAATTTTAAGTTATAAAATAAAAATGTTTATTAATTTCTGAATTATTTTATTATGTTTTTCATTTATTTTTTAGAGGTATATAATTATAAGTTATTTTTTAGGGTTAAATTATAGGTATATTTATCTATGTTTTTGTGTATTTTATTTTTATTTTGTATTTTGTATTTTATTAATTTAGTTTATTATTTTATATAATTATAACTTCTTTTTATATACTTAAATGTATTTTTACTATATTTTTCTTATAATATATACACTAAACTAGATATGTATATTTATTATGTAGGTATATATATAGGTACTTCTATTTATTTTATACGAGTATTTTATTTTAGTATTTTATTTATGGTTTTATTCTAGTTTTAATATGTATATATATATTATAAATAATATTTACAAAATTATAAAAAAAATTAAAATTCTAAAAAAATGAAGAATAAATAAAATGAATATTTTATTCGGGTGAATTATACAATAAGGGTCCAAAACCTTACTTTCACACCTTAACTCCAAAAGATATGAGACCACCTTCATTAAATTACTTATTAAAAGTTATATACAAGTAAGATGATTTTGATATATTTTGAGTTTTTATTTGAAAGATATGGGTATGGGAAATTGTGATTTTAGAATCTTATTTAGATTGTAACTTTTATTATGTATATTATTTTTATATGAAATCAATTTTGTATTTTTTAATATTTTATTATCTACAACTTTTATGTACAAAGTTTTTTAATTTGAGGTGTAAGAAGTAGAAAATAAAATAGGTCCCAAAAATGAATAATAAACGAATAATAAATGGAAAATCTATTGTATTCGTGGCCCTTATCTCCCCCTACTTTATTCCTTGTTGACTCGGGTTTTAGGGTCATAAAATATCTTTGATATTTTATTCTTTTTCTTTTATTATCTATATTCTATAATTTTGGCATTAAAAATAGTATTTTATACAGTATTTCTACAACAGGGAAGGATGTTAATTTATGCAAATTAAGGGTATTTACATGAATTTACTAGGTTTTTAAGGCCAAAATGATAAAATAAAGGTGATGAAAGAAAGATTCATCACCTTCGATTACCGAAACTGAGGGGACGGGAGCGTCGGACCTACGATCCAAATACATCCAAGATCTCTAATACTCAACAGATCAACTAATGCACATTAGATTAACATTTGAAATATATACCACAACAGGAGAATAATATAAAATGAAATGTAAGTTGCAACATCCATTCATTGATATTCATAATATTCATCAAGTACATGTCAAAAAATTGAAATACACCATACAAATAAAGAATGTATAGCAGAAGCTCTTCAAAAACCTTGTTACATTGTCTCTCAAATATAAATAAATAATAATGCGGAAGCAAAAAGTTTACTATAAGTAGAACGCACCTTGTCTAATGCAAGTACGACGTAGGAAGTCTAATCTCATCAAAAGTCGCTACTGCTACGACTACTGCTCAGCTACACCTGTTGGATTCACACGAGGGTAACATTATGAGCAATTATCCAGTAATGATATAAACACTATAATATCTAATGTAGGGATAAGAAAGGCATGCGTACTCAACTCTATCTAGTGACATATGCAAATATGATGACGATCGAATTACCAAATTAGTCAAGTTTACAAGGAATTGAATGAAGACATATTTTATCTATTTGTTTATTTAATAATCAATTTAGGACTACCACACTGATCTTGATTTTTCCACCCACTGACTAGAGTCCTCAACGGTATACATTTGTGTTTATTAACAATCAATCATGTATCATTTCTCATATTAATTTAGCAAATTCAAGTACGCGACTCATAGGCCTCCGCTAAGCGGGAACTTGGTATCCATCTTGAATGAACCCTCAATAACATCCGCTCAATTAGAGAAGGGTCAGACGATAGACCAAAAATCCGACTTCAAAGCACGTCAGAGAACACCTCTCACAATACTAGTACTCGAAGTAGAATTTGATGTGACCACATCTAATTCTAAACCAAGTCTTAATATTGTGTATAAGTGTGAAACCAAGAATGTCAGCGGTTGCCTCCTGCCTACTCCGTTGAGCGACTCTATATACAAACGGGTTGGTAGGTGCAACGTCACCCAACTCGTCCGTTGGGGTCGCGACCTTCATGGTATCTACCCAAGGTCCATAGGTGCATGCCAATCCCTTAAGATGCCTAACTTCATCTATCCAAATACCATGCAATCTCATCCAAGGATGGTCTACGTTACAACCTTTGTAATAGGCCTGGTATGCTTGATGTATTTATTGGATTGCCCCATTATGATGGGTGTTATTATTATTACATCTAACCCATTAACTAGTGTTCATTCGACGAGCACAAAGCATGAACTATCTCAAAATAATATTTAAATTACTAATGATCCCGATGTAAGACCATACCATTTAATCCACCTCCTTTTCTTTCGGAAAATGATATTACATACATCGTTATTAGTGTCAATGAATCCATAATTTCGACAAAGCAATCTATTATTTGCATTTTAACATATGTTGCTAGAAATGATGGGATTATGTTTAAAGGAATAGCATGATTCATGTAAGTGAGTATTTATCAAGCCACTCCAAATTGGATTTGAATTCCATATTTTGATTTAAACTTCACATGTTGCATCTTTGAAAAAATCTTTGACACTATATTCATAGTGGTTGTTACATAATAAGATATAATTATTCCACCAACTATAATTATATAGACCATTCAACTTCCACAACAATTATTGACTGTCACATAGTGTGATCAACGTAATAAATATTGTATAAAGGGAACAATGTACACCATACTTTTTGACTATTTACCTAATACTGGTGGGATTCATTTTTTTGTTTAACACATGACTGGCTTGATGTTAAACATTTAGCTTCCCTACATGGAATAATCATGGCCGACCATTTCATGAGTCGTGGAATACAAAACTAAATGTGATTTTAAAACAAGACCCGTACCAACATAGTGCAATTTCCTATTTAATGTTAATATCACGGTGTCATTTCAAGTGGTAACAATATGTATGATTAATCTTAACAAAATAGTACTACTTACTAATATTTTAATAATGTATATGTTCATATTCCGCACAAAACATGATGGATCATGCTATACAGATTGTGCTCGCACGAAAACTTTCTTTTAGACAATGTGATACACTATATGCTATTCTTCTTTGGCAAGGTCTCCAAATATTTAACATTTTTCTATTATTTTCAATGACATTACCCATGCACAAGGCGTACAAAAACAAGAAATTTAATCGAATATATATGATTACGCATATGGCTCTAATGATGTATAAATAAAATATATATTAGGGTTGATAATCATGTGAAAGTTAACCACAATGAGGTAGAAATATCGTTACCTTTTAAGACTCATGGTATAAAGACACCCAAGGCTATGAAATAATCCAAGCACATGATTGGGATTTGTGTGAAACCAGCAACAAGAGGAAAGGGAACTTCGTTACATCTGAGGATGTTCTTTCGTGATCTCCTCTTGCATGAAAATGGTATTTTCATCACTCGATCGAAATGTGAAGGTGCACACAACGATGACCTCGAGCTCCGTTATGCGATGACGGTTGCAGATCCTTGATCGAAGTACCTTCTCCGATGTCGAGGGCGGCTCTCCGACGACAAATCCGACCAAGGTGGTGGTGCTCCAATGAGGGTGAAAGATGGTGGTAGCTAGGTTCTGGAGATGGCAACCTGTCATGTTTTATTTATAGGAGGAGAGGTGAAAATGGATTTCGGATCCGGTTCGAGTCCACATAAGGGTTTCAATCAAATAACTTAAAACATCGATAACTTGAGATAGGAAGCTTGGAATTTGATGTTATTGGGCTCAATGGAAAGATCTCGACGGGCTCTACAAAATGGTGTGGCCAATTAAACTTTTTTTGGATGTTGAAAATATCATACAAATCATGACAAAATATACGAGGTTTCACACTAAGACCCCTCACAACACTAATAGATGGGCCAACAATGTTCGACGAAGGTCATGATAGGTCAGCAACATCAGTCGAAGGCACTGAACCTCTTGGCAGAGGTTTAGAACCTAACAATAGGGGTTCGTTTGGTTGCAGGGTTGGGCAAGGTTGGGTTGGGTTGGGTACTATTTACAGGGCTGGGTGAATAGTAAACTGTGAGGAGCATGTGCCGAAAGGTTGGCTCCTCTAGGTGGAGGCTTCGAGCAATAATGAGTTTCCTGGCAGAGGTATATGTCTATGCAGATGACCTAAAAAGTCTAGGCAGAGGTATATGGGGTATCCATATGAGCCGAAACTTCTAGGCAAAAGTTCAGGAGCCTTAGGCGTTGGCCCATTACCAACAACTTCATTAGGCTTAAGAAGAAGACCCCCTATCACATCCTCAACACTGCTCTAGCATATAGGGTTCACAATAAATCGTGCATTAGATGCCTCTCCACGGTGCATGATCCCTCACCTTCCCTTCGAAAACCTTTCCCGCTCCCCAACCTCCTCCCTCCCTCCCGAGAAGCCTTAATACGTCTTTCAATCCCCTCGTAGGGTGGACCTCATCTCTCTTCTCCTCGTAGGATTAGCCTTTAAATAATTATACAATATATTGTTGTTTAAGGAACTCTTTTATTTTGGATCCATGTAACACATCATAGGTTTGTATATACTAAAGTAACCATGTCAAAATGAAGTGACCACATCATTAATTAAGAAGTTGTTGTATCCATTTTATACAATGCATTCATTTTTATATATTTGATGGATTTGATAGAATAAAAATAAACCCATCTATTAGAATATGAAATAATGCAATTGGAGAGAAAATTGTGGATCCTAAATCCAAGAAATAAAAAAGGCAAATAATTAGAGATAATATAAGTCACTACAACCCGTATATGTATTTTAGCCATATCCATTTGTCAAATATTCGTATCTAAATAGTCAATATCTATTTTGCACTCATATCCATATTTCAAGGTTATGATTTATCATTTCACACATTCATATGTCTTCGTAACTATACTTAGATTTTTAAAAAGACAAGGGCATATTTGATCATTTTCATGCCTAAAAAAATCACAATTTTTTATAAGGATTATTATAATATTTTTATTGTAATTGGCAATCGTTTATGTAATTAAAAAATGGGAAAAGGAAAGAAAGTTAGTTTATTGAAAACCTCCCACAACGCGAAGCGGCGTGCAAGTGGGGGCCGTATATGGCTTCGCACTCGAAACCCTAATCCCCACCGGTATATGCCCATCCCATCGGCTCCTCCTCACACCTTATCCTTTCTTAACGTGAACCATCAATACTGCAGATCCTGCCCATTGATAGAGAAAACCACAGATCCTGCAGATCCCATCCGTCCAGTAGAATCAGATCCTAGACAAAAACGACGCATTACGTTCCCTCGCGGGTACATCTTACATCCCCATCTCCTTACATGGAACCCCTCGGGGAATTTGCCATCGCGCAGCGGCGGCCCTGAAGCGTTGATCTGCGCCTCCACCTCCTCCTCCCTCTCCTCTCCCTCACAGAGGTGAAGCTGTAGACCTTAATCTAGATTCGGTTTGATCAAATCTGCATGTCTCTTCTCTATCGTTACTCGCAATTTTTTCATAGTTTCCAGACCTCTTATTCACGTGAGGTTGATTTGCAGTTGTTTGTCTTGTGTTTTATCTGGTCATCTTATTGATCCGATAATTTAATAGGGATTTATTGTTTCTTGTAGAGTTATTGTTATTTTTAAGTTTTTTTTATTGTCCATTGTATATATTTTGTCTATAGAAAGTCACAAATGGTTAAATTCGTCGGCAAATATTTTCGGCTGTAGGCAACCGTTGCGATGTATAAAATTTAGTATCTCCCGTCCGAAGAAAATCGTAGCATTTTATGTTATATATATGGTTAGTATCATAATCCATCCTTCTGTTTCTGAGCATTTTCGTCTACGCGGTTATATACAGTTGCTTGATCATTAGTTTGATCATCAATCTTCATTAATGCCCGTTTTGTATAAAAAAATGTTTAGGTATGATATATTATCAGGTGAGTTGGCCATTTATAGGTGATTTTTGTCGGGGTTAGATGCCATCTTATTAGAATTGCACTTTTTTATGTAAGAAAAGCTGGTCAGTTGCTTGTTTAACTGTATGAAGGCAAATTTCTTTACAGTTTCAATGCCAGTGTATTTGCCTGGGCATCAAGGGATGGCTTGTTTGAATAGCGATATGTGTCTGAATGTACAAGATGCATGTTGGTTAAATTCTTAAATGGAAGATGTCTCCTGCATGATTTGGTCTTTGTTGCTATTGATAGGATTAGTTTGGATCTACTGGGTTCGTTTAAAGTTTATTTCCAAATATTCACATGTGAGGATTTCATGTGATTCCTTACAATGTGATTGTTTACATTAGTTATCATATTTAGAATGTTTTTTCTCAATTATATGGCCATTTTTATGTTACTTCAGAATTTTGGACTCTCCTAAAAGTTTTGATTTTGTAAGTATAATGAAGCATTATTTTCACAGCTTTGGATCTTAAAGTGGATGCTTAGATTTGATGTTGGTTGACTGGTAAACCCTGTTTAGGTGTATCTATTAGTTGACTAAATATTTTGTTAATATTACAAGTCAAGTGGTATAAAGAGCATTAATATCTATTTGTACATTCAATATAAGAGATTCTCTACTTTTAGTTGAAATCTCAATGACATGGCAATGTCATTCAGCAATCTCCTACCGAAGGGGAGAAAGAGTATAGACCTCTTATTCTCCATCCTTTAAAAAATACCTGTCTAGTCACTAGAATTTCTCTAATGCTTTATTACAAAACCTTTCCTCTTTCTGAGACTTAGTTCTTATCCCTCAACCAGCCTGCTTTTACATCTCATCATCCATGTATATCATACAACAGGATCATTCTTAAACTTGTTCATTACAGATTCATCTTTTGATCCCCCAACCGAATCATACTATGAATATTCCGCTATTAGAGTGTACATTGTTCAGATAATATTGCAATGAAGACTATCATTATTGTATTATGTTGCTTTTGCATATTTTAAAATCATACCTGTGGCCTTTTTTTGTTAAACTTGTGTAATTGACGTCAATGTCCACTCTTGAGTTACTTTCCTTCCCAGGTCCTGTGTAATATGTTTATGTATTTTATCTGAGTCCGCTGCATATTGGGGTATTCTATTTCAAAAAATCTTCCCAGTTTAGTTATAGTGTAAACTTATAAATGCACTAAACCTTCTCCCACCATAAGTAGGATCGGCTACATGGATTTTTGCTCAAATCCATGTGGAAAGATTCGACTATTTTTTCTGCTGGCCGTCGACTACCTAACGCAACCCCTGCAAGAGTGAGATTTGAACCCTGGTCATTTATCAAGTCAGTATGACACTGGGATCTACTGGATAATATTTCCACTTGCATGCTAATATTTGTAATTTTTCAATGACAGAAATTTGGATGTTGTATCCTTGCCTTTGTAACTACTGACTTCTTCAATTGCATTCTCTGCACAATTGCATTGCTACCATTGAAAAGATGGCTCAGTTACCTTGAGGGATTCTCTTTTAGCGTTTCTTTCATTAGTAAGGCAGAGTGGAAATCTATTTTGTTTCTTTCTTCAATTAGATGAATAAAACAATATGTTAAAATGTTAATTTGACAAGCATTAAATGTTGGCAGTTGTCATAGGATCCCTTTGAAGATGGTTGTTCCACTTTCCTTACATTTGGTTTGTGCACTAATATTTTTAAGAAAACACTGTTGTCATAAAATATGGTGTGATTGATGCTTTTCCCTATTTGACAGTCTTAGTATCCAGTTAAACTGAAATGTAAAAGTTTCTTTTTTGCCTTATATCACTCGCAGTGAAAATTATGTGTTGCATATTAATTCCAGTGTGTATTTTTGTTCTGATTTGTAGGAATATTTGATTCTCCCTCGACGTCTAATGTTTGCGCATCTGTAGAAATCATCAATGCACAACTTTTTGTCTTTGTTTCCCAATATTGTCAGTGACTAGTCTTTAACATGATGGTTTCTAAAAAGTTATCCATTCATCTTAAGGACCACTATTTATAATATATATGTATATATGAAATAAAATAAAGTAAAATTGCCATGCATCATGATTCATGACTGATGTTTCTGTTGTTATTTTGCTCTGAATTTGATTTCTAGTGTTCAAGTCTTTGAACATGATATCTAACTTTTATATTTGGCTGAATCCAGGAAGCTTTATCATCTCAAACCTTTGAGTTATATTTCAGATAAGTCAAGATGGTATGTATTGTACTTAGATTTTGGTGGGGTAGTATGCTGTTTATAATGTTATTATTTTTTTTAATTTTGTGATATAATTGGAAAGTGTTCCTATTGCTCTGCAGGTGAAGTTCACGGCTGAAGAGCTTCGTCGTATCATGGACCGCAAGCACAATATCCGTAACATGTCTGTCATTGCTCACGTAGATCATGGTATGCCTGTAGTTGTTGTTCTGTTTCCCCCTGCAATGGAGATCATAGTTTGCTTTATTGGTATTTTATTTGAAATAAGTGGAAGGAAGTTTCAGCATTGAAAAGACATTTGTATTTCTACTGATTATTGTCTCAAAAAACATGATTAATTCAATTTAGGAGTTACAATTGAATGTCTTGAAAATAAAGTGAAACCGCTTTGGTCCCTTGATTTTTTAATATTTATGCGTACCTTTGAGTTTCTTTTTGCATCATTTTGGATTACTAATATGCTGCATATAGTCAGTGTCATAGATCATAGTAATAGTGAGACAAACAGCTCTTGACATCATCATGTCAGTGCAAAACACTGTAGTTAATCAGATTAGTTCTCACAGATAAATGTCTATTGTTCTTATGCTTTATGCCGTTTGCAGGAAAGTCAACTCTTACCGATTCTCTGGTGGCTGCTGCCGGTATCATCGCCCAGGAAGTAGCTGGGGATGTTAGAATGACTGATACCCGTCAGGATGAAGCAGAGCGTGGTATCACGATTAAATCCACTGGTATCTCTTTGTACTATGAGATGGCTGATGAAACTTTGAAGAACTACAAAGGCGAAAGGGATGGAAATGAATATCTTATCAACCTTATTGATTCTCCTGGGCACGTCGATTTCTCATCTGAGGTCACTGCTGCTCTTCGTATAACTGATGGGGCTTTGGTTGTTGTTGATTGTATAGAAGGTGTTTGCGTGCAAACTGAGACTGTCCTCAGACAGGCTCTAGGAGAAAGAATCAGGCCTGTGTTGACAGTTAACAAGATGGATCGATGTTTCCTCGAGCTTCAAGTTGAAGGCGAAGAGGCTTATCAAACCTTCTCACGTGTCATTGAAAATGCAAATGTCATCATGGCTACCTATGAGGACGCTCTTCTTGGTGATGTTCAAGTATACCCTGAGAAGGGAACTGTTGCTTTCTCTGCCGGTTTGCATGGATGGGCTTTCACCCTTACAAACTTTGCTAAAATGTATGCTTCCAAATTTGGAGTTGATGAGGCCAAGATGATTGAGAGACTCTGGGGTGAGAACTTTTTTGATCCTGCAACCAAGAAGTGGACCAGCAAGAACACTGGCTCTCCCACATGCAAACGTGGATTCGTTCAGTTCTGCTATGAACCAATTAAACAGGTTATAAAAACCTGTATGAATGATCAAAAAGATAAATTGTGGCCCATGCTGGCCAAACTCGGTGTGGTGATGAAATCTGAAGAGAAAGAGTTGATCGGGAAGGCCTTGATGAAGCGTGTCATGCAGACTTGGCTGCCTGCTAGCAGTGCTCTTCTCGAAATGATGATATTTCAACTCCCTTCTCCAGCTAAAGCTCAGAGGTATCGTGTGGAGAACTTGTATGAAGGACCGCTTGATGACATTTATGCAAATGCCATCAGAAATTGTGACCCTGAAGGCCCCCTTATGCTCTATGTTTCCAAGATGATTCCTGCTTCAGACAAAGGTAGATTTTTCGCCTTTGGACGTGTTTTTTCAGGAAAGGTGTCTACTGGTCTGAAAGTCCGCATCATGGGACCAAATTATATTCCTGGCCAGAAGAAAGACCTTTATGTGAAGAGTGTCCAGAGAACTGTCATTTGGATGGGTAAGAAACAAGAGTCAGTGGAAGATGTTCCTTGTGGAAACACTGTGGCCATGGTTGGATTGGATCAGTTTATAACAAAGAATGCAACTCTCACTAATGAAAAGGATGTTGATGCACACCCTATTAGGGCCATGAAGTTTTCTGTGTCTCCAGTGGTTCGTGTTGCAGTTCAATGCAAGGTAGCTTCTGATCTTCCGAAGCTTGTGGAAGGTTTGAAGCGTCTGGCTAAGTCAGATCCTATGGTTGTGTGCACGATCGAAGAATCTGGAGAACACATTATCGCTGGAGCTGGTGAACTTCACCTTGAAATTTGTTTGAAGGATCTGCAAGAAGATTTCATGGGTGGAGCTGAAATTGTTGTTTCTGATCCTGTGGTTTCATTCCGTGAGACTGTCTTGGAGAAATCTTGTAGGACTGTTATGAGCAAATCTCCTAACAAACACAACCGGCTTTACATGGAAGCCCGCCCCCTGGAAGATGGGCTTGCAGAAGCTATAGATGATGGACGAATTGGTCCTAGGGATGATCCCAAAGTGCGTGGCAAGATTCTCTCTGAGGAGTTTGGCTGGGACAAGGATCTTGCTAAGAAGATCTGGTGCTTTGGACCTGAAACCACTGGACCAAACATGGTTGTTGATATGTGCAAGGGAGTTCAGTATCTTAATGAAATTAAGGATTCTGTGGTTGCTGGTTTTCAGTGGGCATCTAAGGAAGGTGCTTTGGCAGAGGAGAACATGCGTGGCATTTGCTTTGAGGTGTGTGATGTCGTCCTGCATGCTGATGCTATCCACAGGGGTGGTGGCCAAGTCATTCCTACAGCACGGAGGGTGATATACGCTTCACAGTTGACTGCTAAGCCCAGGCTGTTGGAACCTGTCTATCTTGTGGAGATCCAGGCACCAGAGCAAGCCCTTGGTGGTATTTACAGTGTCCTCAACCAAAAGCGTGGACATGTCTTTGAAGAGATGCAGAGGCCCGGTACACCGCTATACAACATCAAGGCTTATCTTCCTGTCATTGAGTCGTTTGGGTTCTCCGGTGCTTTGAGGGCTAACACGTCCGGCCAAGCTTTCCCACAATGTGTTTTTGATCACTGGGATATGATGAGCTCTGATCCACTCGAAGCAAATTCTCAGGCTGCAAATCTTGTGAAGGATATTCGCAAGAGGAAGGGGTTGAAGGAGCAGATGACCCCACTTTCAGACTACGAGGACAAGCTGTAAGTGTACCAAGTCAGGGACATTTACCTAGCTTCCTGCTTGTTGCCTTTTTGTTTTGTCATTGGTAAAAGGAAAACTCTCTTTTATACCACTGGTTATTCTCTTTAGAGTTGCTGAGTTCGGTTAGCACCATTTCTAGTAAACTTTTGTCATGCTATAAGTTTTGTCCATGTATTGACTTTGGGATATTGTGTTATCCAGATGGTTGTTTAATTCATGCTTATCCTATCCTATTGTTTTCTCTTCTTCCTATTTGTGTTTGGAAGCTTTCTTCATTACTTCATCTGATTTAGGCCCCGATGGCATTTCTTGGTCGTATTTTGTTGCAGTTTGAAACACTTCTTCCATTTGTGCTGTCATACTTTCACAGCTTCTTGGTTCTGAGTGCATCCTCATGTTTTCTACACATGGTTATCATAATTTCTGATTGTAGTATATCTAAGTTGTGAGTTGCTTGAACTATTCAGGAAAAAAAATGGATGCTTCTCAAGTATTGTTTCTTTGCTGTGGTTGTAACGTTCCAACTTCCAAGTATTTTTAGTCATGTTCTGTACACTTTTTTTCTCATAATTGGATACAAGTATGTTTTAGATCGCTTCTATGAACGATAATCCTCTGGCTTTATTTCTATGTATGATAACCTAATGTCACAAAGAGTTTGCAGTCTCTTCATGCCTACCAGAGGTATCTCGTGAAATGATGGTTGATAACCTTCTCTACAAACTATAAGCGATAAGTGAAGTATGCTCATCATTCTTGTTTAGTTGATTTGAGATACAAAGAATGCATAAACACAGTGCAAAATAAGATATATTGGATGATGTAAACATCTTAAGCTTATTTTATCTTAAAATAGTTTATTTTGGGTTAAAGTCTTCTTTTGTGGGCATTATTGATGAGTTGAATTTTGTTTAAAAAATGATTTACTAGTTCTTTTCACCTAAAGACATGACCAAAGATTTTTTATTCATATTTATACTCTTGAACTGTTTATAGTGTGTTAGTCAAGAGTATTGAACTCAATAATGGTAGACGTTGGGTAGACTACTTAATTATTGATTAGATTTTCTTTTTTATTAGTTCTTCACTTTTCTTCTGAAGTTTTTATTTTCTTTCTTGATTTACATTAGTTTTTTTAATCTTTTTATACCAATATAATATCTCTGTTGGTTCATATATTCTTTTACGTTTCTTGATCATATATTTTATTTATTTTTAAATTTTAATTTTATTTAATTGTTGTTTTATATTTATTTTAGTTTTTTTATATTATTTGATTTCTATTTCAATAATTTTGTATTTCCTTATCTTTTTATATTTTTTTACCTTTTTATGGTACTTAATATTCATAGAAGTAAAAAAAGCTGTTTTTTTGTTTTCACATAATTTTTAATTTTTGTTTGAATTTTGATAATTGTTTTTATGTAAATAATTGATTTAATATAAAATGAAGGTTTAGTATACCGGTATAACTGTGTGATATATCAGAAATTCTTCTAATTGTTATAGGAATAAACAAGACAAATAAGATATTATTTTTAATCTTATTAGTTTTTGATTTTATATGATTATCTTATATTTAAATAGTTTTGATTTTTAAATAAAAGATAACATTTTTCTATGATATGATAAGTACTATTATACAAAACTTCCTACTATAATCTTTTAGACAACTTTGATATTTTTAGAAGTTTTTTCAAGGTTTTAAAAATTATAGCATACATTGAACTGATGCATCTTTAGTTGGTCCAACATGGTTAGATCGTCGGTCCCAATCGGTTAGACCATCAGTGATGTCAGCATGGTGTCATCATTCCTACCGGCTCGCAAAAATCAGAAAGAACTTAATTTACTAGTATGGTCGGTCGAATCGATTTTGAATCGATAAAATCAGATACATATTCATAAATATGTATGTAAATATCAATGAAACAATCGCTTAAAATGTCAAATCTTTGAATAGAATTACATGATTGCTATTTCGAGCACAAATGTTAGCCACATTTTCTAGCATTATGTATGAATACAATATTGTAATCATTTATGTATAGTGCTTCTAAAAAACTACTCTAAGAAGGTGGAGGCACAACTAGGGTTGGCCATTGGGTTGGGCCGGCCCGACCCGGCCCAAAACCCGACCCGTATAACCCGACCCAAACCCGAACTCGAAATTTAATGAGCGGGCCGTGGGCCCTAAAATGAGCCCATATTGATTATCGGGCCGGGTTTAGGCCTGAGAAGGCCCAAACCCGTTAGCCCGACCCATTCTAAAGCAAGTATATTCATATCTAGTACGGTATAATTATATCAAGGGATATTTACACCCATAACCCTGAGTAATATGTTAATTACCCCAAGAACCCTGCATAATAGCGAATTACGCTAAAACCCCCGAGTAATGCTTAACTCTTGCATAGCATAACCCTGTGTTAGTGGACGTTCCTTTTTGCTGGACGGCCGTTAGTTTATGGACGAAAATGCCCTCAGGTTTGAGGGGCTCCAACGGCTAGAAATAGAACCGTTGGGTGTCTCCCCTCCCATGCAAAAACCTATAAAATGACATGTAGAGGCCCCACAGAAATATTTTTTTTAAGGAAGGTTGCTGGTAAATCCACATCATAAGGTGCGTTTTTTTTCGTTATGTTGCAAGAAGTCGATTTTTTGTGTCTGCAAGTTATTGTTTGAAGATGTCTACGTTAATTGCAGAAGATGCGGTCGCGTTCCTTTGAATCATCATCTAGTATGCGTTGCGTTTGCGGCGTCGAGGCTGTCTTGAAGACCTCCACCAAACCATGGAGCAAAGGAGCACGATTCTATACATGCGCCTCGAAGACTTGCGATTTCTTTCGTTGGATGGATGAACCATGCAACAAAGAACCACAATCTTTCGGCACTATGAAGAAGCCTCCATCAACAGATGCGAATGTTAATATCCCTGTATTGAACAAGCTTTCAGCAATTTTGATATGGCTGAAAGCAATATTGATATGTTTGCTATTCATATCCCTGTTAATGACATACATTGCTTTGAAATAATATTTCGCAACAAAAAAGAAATCTCATGTATTCACGACGAAATGGCGATTGCTCATGCAAGTATCCAAAAGCAATTACATAGCACATGTAAGGATTGTTCGTCTAAATATACAAAAACTGACATACAGACAAACTACCACATAATACTTAAAGGATTGTCCCATCCAAAAAATATACACATAAGAAGTTTGTTGTGCATCCAAAAAAAACACCCATCCAGAAGTTCACATCCCAAAATCTGTATTAGCTGAGCTTCTCTTGTCCATGCAGTAGATCCATGAGCTCAAACGGTCTCCCAAAAAACTACCATTTCCATTTCCCATATCTGCACATTCCATGCAATGAGAAATAACGATTAAATTGAACATTGTCACAACAAAGATTTAGTGAAGATGAGAAGTGATGTACCTATGGATCCATCGAAGGTGGAGGTCCATCTGGAAATGCTTCCAAATTTCTTGATCTTTTTCGTCCACGCCCCCTTCTTTGTAGGCCTTCACCCCTTCTTCCTCTTGTCCAAGAACCTCGTGACCTGCACCCAATTCCACTGGATAAAATGCAGATGTTTCAGATTTACGATGTTTCACAAATAAAGATCTAATGTAGATAAAATGCAAGACAATCGAAATTAATACCTTCTGTTGGCCAATGAATTTTGATTGCTTGTTGAAGCTTGCGTTGAGGGGCACAGTGGTACCTCTTGGTTAGCTCGTACGAGAGGCGATGGTGCATTGAGTGGTTCCTTGCAGGTGCGGGCTTGGTGCCCGAACTTGCTACACCTGCTGCATTTATGCCTTGATTTGCCATCATTCTCATCCCTTGGCCGAATGCGATTCTTTCGCGGACGTCCTGGTGGCCTTGTGGTGTGAGGCGGTTGCGCCTTGAATGGCAGATTGACCATCAACCACTGCGACTTGTCGGGCATTGGTGCTATGCATGCACAAGTGTAGGCTTTCCTATAACGATCAACCTTGTAGTAATCAGCGACGTAGTTCTCCCACCGCACTCCTCTGATTGTTCCCAACGCGGCTGCTGCATGTGTGCATGGAAGCCCACATAGTTGCCATCTTCGACACGAGCATTCGCGGGCTAGAAGGTTTAAAACATACCTCCCAGAAGGAGTTTGTACTTCCACATTGCTGTCATCAGCTCTTCTAACGATGAAGCCCTTCAAGTCCCTTGTGATGCCTCGCACATAAGACAAGGCTGATGGCACAACTTTTTCTGTCCAACTCTTGGACCGTCGAAGTCTCTCATCCATCGTTGTCATCAACTTCTGCCTAATCCAATCAATAAGCTCACAAATGGGCATATTTCGCGCTGGTGATATCCATGCGTTGAATGATTCACTCAAATTATTTGTGACATAATGGCACTTCGCCGAGTCACCAAATTGATGACGGCTCCACTTCTCCCCTACATTTACCAACCAGTGGTATGCACCCATGCTATGTTTTTGAATCTCAGATATCCAGTGAGTATAGTGCTTGTTATCAAACGCCCTTGCAGCAGACCAAACCATGATCTCTAATTCTTCGCCTGAGAATTTTTTCTTGAAGTTTTTATACAGGTGTCGCATACATGTCCTGTGCTCTGCTTGGGGGAATAGGGTCTTCACCGCCAACTCGAGACCCTTCTGTGCATCTGATATGAAAGTCAACCCAGCACCATTGCCAAACTCGATAGCATGGTTCAAATGAGTCATGAACCAATTCCACGTGACATTGGATTCGCTTTCTACAACTGCGAAAGCCACAGGGAATAATGCATTGCATCCATCTAAAGCTGTCGCTGAGAGTAGTGTTCCTAGGTATTTACCCTTCAGGTGGCACCCATCAAGACCTATGAAAGGTCTACATCCTTGAATAAAACCTTCCCTTTGTGCTTTCAACGATATGAAAACACGTAGAAATGAATCGTCCTTCTCAGTTTCATAGTGAATTACACTTGAAGGATTACGATTCTTCAATTCATAAATGAGAGATGGAAGTCTCTCATATGACTCCTCAACTTTTCCTCTGATTTTATCTAGGGCAATCCTTCTTCCCCTCCATATCCTCATGTAAGGTAAACGGACTTGGAATTGCTCGACTAGTCGTCGGGATATGGCGTTCACAGTCATTTCTGGGTTGTCCTTGATCCATGGATCAATGTGCTTGGCAATCCACTCTTGTGAAGCCAATGAATTGCCAATCCTACTGACAGAGGAACAATTGTGCTCGTCATGTAGAGTCCTGACTCGGAATCGCATGCTATCTTGGAGTCTAGAAGCATGGATTCGCCATTTACAATCTTCTCCCCTGCATATGGTTGTCACCCGTACTGCCTCACTCTTTATGAATCTCACATCAAATTCATTCATCAGACAATAGGTGCTTAATGCATGTTTAAATTCATCATGTCCATCGAACTCGGTTCCAACTGTAATGTCAGGAATCTCCATGTCGTTGGTGGATATTCTACCTTCGAAGTCCTCAACATCCTCTAAATCTGAATCTAAGAGATAGTGGTAGCTATTCTCAGACTCAAGACCGCTGAGGTCATCGTTACTGGTACTTGAGCTATCAACAACAAAATCAGAATCATCTGATTCGCTTACATCGATAAATAAGGTTTGAGAGCGCAACACTCTCCTGGACTTCATTATACGCGATTGCTGAGTACTCAGCATCTGTGAGTCCATGGCATTGGGACTGATGGGTGCCCTTGATTCCTCCTCTCTTGACTCTTCCCCAAGTGGCTCCTCAAATAGGGGATCATCATCCATCTCCACTGCCTCATTCGGGTCAATGTCCATTTGCACAACTTCATCCTCCAAATCCATGGCTTCAGTAGTAAATCCCTCCACTCCTGCAAAGGATTCATGCGTACCTTCGGTATTAGCAATGCAATGAACTGTCTCCAAGGATTCATGCGTAACTGATCCCAACGCCTGCAAAGCCTCCACTGCCTCATTTGCATCAGCCCCTAAGGACGTGGGAGTTGGATCTTGACCTGCATTCGCATCCGCTTCCTCGGCATGAAGTGGTTCAGCATCTTGATCAAACTCCACCACCAACTCAACTTGCGTCCCATCTTGGTGCAAGTGAAACATTTCCATCATCTGCTTCTCATTAGATAACTTCGCATACCTAACGAAGACAAAATGCGAGTACAGTTCGTATACCTAAATAATAAGCGAGTAGGCCAATAATAAGATAGTTTCATACCTGGATGGATGGGAATTAGGAATTTTGTAGCTCATCCGCAAGGAATCCTTTGCTTCCCATGGAACAACTTCTGTGATGTCATCCAAGATGTCGAACCAACACGTGTAATCTGGGTCTGTCCCTATGACGACTTGCTGTCCCAGCAAGTACCTATCGCCACCACGACCTCGCACCTTCTTGAAGTATCCCCCATACCGGACGCAAATGCTAAGGACCCCATCGCGGCCTTCGAACCAACCCATGCCCTAAGGTACATGCAGCTTTCTTTCTTATCTACTCAGTTAGATTTTACAAAGATTTTCAGGGGCGAAGACGATGGAGGAGGACTTACCGTTGCCTTTCGAGTTGCTTCTGGTAGCTTGGTGTAGGAGGAAGCGTGTCGTCGGTGATCGGTGGGGGGCTCTTCTTCTTCCGCGAGTTGGAGAAGATGAGGAAGACGATGATCGAAGGCGGGAACGATCGTTGAGGATGTCGAGGGCGGGCGGGACGAGGGCAAAACATATACCTCGTCACCCAGGCACTATTCATCGATTAGACTTCCCCTTCCATCTACACCATACACGTGGAGGCAACAAATCCCAGCCATTTGATCTCCACCTCGAAACTCGGTGGTGGTAGGTGGTAACCCAACCGTGGTTACCCCTAACGTCCCAGCGTAACGGAGGGTTACGCACGTAATCGTTAATCATTACTCGGGGGTTTTAGCGTAATTCGCTATTATGCAGGGTTCCTGGGGTAATTACCATATTACTCAGGGTTATGGGTGTAAATATCCCTTATATCAATTATATTCATGTTCATTCCAAATACCATGTTCTAACTTTAGTATCCTTATTCGAGTGTAGAATAAATGCTTAGACACATTAATAATCATATCCATTAGTGGATTGAGGATATTATTACATTAATATACAAGATTATTACATTAATATGCAAGAATGGAATCTGTGTCCTCAAGTGTTACAACATGTACAACTGTAAGTAACCAATCTGTATTGGGTCATAGTGCCCGCATCTACAATAGAATATGTAATGGTGAACTGAATGGTGGTTTAAGTCGCCATATTTTTACCACATTTGTATTTCCAACATACAACTAATGTTAAAATCACAAATTAGTTAGCATGCTTTATAGTTTTAAACATGCACACATGCATAAGAAACAACCACACAAATGCAAGAAGAATGGAAGACATGATATTGGTATGCATAGGTGTTAAATTGGGCAGGCCCGACCCGAACCTGACCCATTTTGTTTGGGCTGGGTTTGGGCTTGGGCCTAATTTTTGAAAATAAAATGGGCCTAGGCCCGACCCGTTAGCCCATATTCTAAAATGGGCTTGGGTCGGGCCAAGGCGAACCCGGTCGGAGCCCGACCATGCCCAACCCTAGGCACAACTGATATTCCAAAAAAGAGAGGGGCATAATTAATATTGTAGAAGTTAAGAAGGGAATAAGTGGTAGAAACCCTATTATTTAATTATTTAAACCTTTATTTTTGAAAATTTACCAAACCATCAAAGCTGGGTCAATCCGGGCCAACCTAGTTCGACCACCTGGACATCCCGGTTTGACCCCAGTCGGATCTGATTTTTTATTTTTTTTTAAAAAAAATTAATTACATGAAATCGATAGAACATGTCAAGGTCGGTTCTCGATCATAGCCAATTCAGTCCGGTTTTTTAAACCTTAAGTTTTTTTTAGTTTGTTTCAAACTTTATCGGGTTTTTTATTTATTAAAAATATCAAATGATAAAAATATCTTTGAAAACTAAAATTATATAAATAGCAATAAGCAGTTAACAATTTTTATTTTGAGAATCGGTAGGATTTGCCAATCGATCTTACTGGGGGATATAATATGAAAATTTTAAAATTTTTGCTGAAGAATACTTAGCAACAATATCCAAACAATATCACAAGCCACATGATAACAATCACATCACACATGTTTACGTGGAAACCTAAGCAGGTAAAAACCACAATACAAGTCCTCCCGCCTAAGGATTTCTGGTTAGCCGAGCTAACAAACCTTTCCATTATAAATTGAGATATTTAAGCAGATATCTCAACTGGTTACAAACTGGAAAGCTTACAACTTTGGATCAAACATCAACGTTGCCACCGCAACATGGCTTATATGCAACACTTCTTAGGGGTTTAACTTCACCTTGAGCTTCCTGCAAGGAAAAACTCTGGGAGTTGTCACATAAAAAAGTCATCGGAACAAGATAAACAATTGTCTGACCTTTGATAGTTTAACAACGATATCAATGCCGGTAACAGATAATACATCAGAGATTATATCAGATAAAATAATCACAATACGGGTCTGTAAATTCACCCTTCTTTCTTCAATACAATTACTTACCCATCAAAAAAAATAATCACAATACAACAACAACAACAAAGCCTTTTTCCACAATTAAGTAGGGTCGGCTACATGGATTCTTCGCCTCCATTCAGATCTATCTTGGGTCAATCTCGGACTTATATCCAAAAAACTAAGATCCCTTCGTATAGTCTCTTTCCAACACTTCTTGGGCCGTCCTCGCCCTCTCTTAGCCGGCTCAATATCCCAACACTCGCATCTCCTAACTGGTGCATCAGTTGACCTTCTTTGCAAATGACCAAACCATCTTAAGCGGTTTTCTCGCATCTTATCCTCGATCGGAGCTACACCAACTTTCTTTCTGATTGCATCATTCCGAATCCGATCTTTACGTGTATGTCCACACATCCATCTTAGCATTTTCATTTCTGCTACAACCATTCTCTGCACATGTCTATGGTTCAAATAGATGCATCTCTAATTTAAACACTTGTTAAAAAGCATAGTAGGTTTACTTGTGATTAGATAAAACAAAGAGCCAATCATACCTCAGTACTTTTCTTGGGTCGATAGGTTTGCCTCCTTCATCTAGATCCAACAAATATAGAGCTAGAGGAGTAGATTTACTAGAATACAAAGTGAACCTGAACTGTTGCAATGGTTCTTTTGTTAATATCTGTTGCGAGAAGGAAGTCTTGTGTTCGAGATGAGAGATTTGAAGGCCTAGGAAGAACTTAAGCTCTCCAACCAAACTCATCTCGAATGTATCCGGTATAAGACCAAAGAACTCTTTACATAAAGATGAATTTGTAGAGCCAAACACAATGTGATCGACATAACTTGTATAAGAAGTCAATCCGAATCAACAAACTTAGCAAACAAAGTGCATTCTACTTTTCCTACTATAAAATTTGATGTGATAAGGTAGCCTCTTAACAAATCATACATCGCTTTCGAAGCTTGCTTAAGTCAGTATAGAGCCTTTATAAGTCGAAAAACAAAATCAGAGTGAGTAAGGTTTTCAAGGCACGGTGGTTGCTTGACATAGACTTCTTCTTTAAAAAATCAATTCGAGAAATTTCTTTTTACATCCATTTGAAAGTGCTTGATTCTTTTAAAACAAGTGAACCTCAAAAACATTATGATTGAATCAAACCTAGCTACAAAATCATAGGTTTCGTCGAAATTGATACCTTCATGTTGTGTGTATCCTTGATCAACGAGTCTGACCTTGTTCCTAACAACTTGTCCCGACTCATCCAATTTATTATGGAAACCCACTTATTGCCAATAACCAAGTGGTTCATAATTGGGGGTACTAGTTCCCATACATGATTCTTTTAAATTGAATAAGTTCATCATGTATTAGCAACAACCATGATTCATCGTTACACACCTTATTTATTGATTTCATCTTGAAATAATTGAAACATTGACATGGCAATGGAGTTAACGTATGAATATTGTTTAAAGTCCTTTATACACATCACCAATCACCAACTCATTGCGATGATCTCTAACAAATTTATAATCCTTCAGGAGATCATAAAAATTCCCATTCTCATATATACTAGACAGATCAGTGAAATCAATCTCATCTTCATTTTACAATGCATGTGGTTGAGAGATGGATCAATAGTTATAGATTTCTTGATGAAAATCCTATAAGCTTTGCCTCATGTAGAATATCCCATGAAGACACCTTTTTCACTTTTCGAGTCAAATTTGTCAAGACTATCTTTGGTGTTAAGAACAAAGCACTTACAATCGAAGATTTATAGTAGCCTATCCTTGGTGAGCGACCAAAATAAAGACCAAATGGTGTCTTCTTAAATCATGATCTGATCAAGGTTTTGTTTCAAATATAACAAGTAATATTTACGGTCTCTACCCAAAAATAACGAGGCGGATCATATTCACAGAGCATAGTGCTGACACATTCTTGCAGTGTGCGATTCTCTGCTCTACGACTCCATTTTGATATGTTGTTCTCCGGGCTGAGAGTTAGTACTTGATTCTAGTCTTGGAACATAATTTAGAAAAGTTATCATTCTCAAATTTAACACAACTGCCTCTTCTTAACTTACTAATGATAGTTCCTGCTTCGGATTGAATCCATATGGCTAGATTTTAAATTCAAAAAAGCTAAATATTTGATAGTAAGGAATAAAATACAAGTAAAATGAGAGTACTCATCTGCTACGATAAAGTTGTTGGACATGTGAGCCCACGACAAGCTATTGTGTAATAAAAGTTATTGCAATTTCCTCCATAATCTAAAATAAAGAATAACTAATTTACATAATAGGACCCTTAGTACAATTAGGATTATGTACAATTACCATCTTGATATCATACAACTGTTAATCCAAAGGTTGGATCAGTGTGGCTGGTGTATGGTTGAATATCTGAAGAGTTAGATTGAGGATTCAACCACACTGTCAAGTGATTATCAAGAAGAGATCTCTATCCTGAGAAGGAGATGCAATCCTTACTCCAAAGGCTGACATCTGACCTACCTCTTGATGCAGGTCCTCTGCATAGGAATAGAGATTCAGAGATGTTGGATGAGTTAGGTCAAAGAGTTGACTTAACAAGATCGAGATAACTAAGACCTATGTCGTATGCTGCCATATATAGGCACATATCCTCTAGTCGGAGATAGATGTATTACTATATGTCTAAGAATGCACACTAGGAAGACCATTAGGTTGATGACCTAATCAAGGTCTATACTCCGGTGAGTTGGTGTTCATACATGGGCATATGAGTAGTACAATCTCTCAAAGGGTCATACATGTTCACTATTGAACCAGAAGACATGGGCCCACACTGGGATAAATCAAATTCCAATGTTGGTTATCTTTATTTTGGAAACACAACAAGATTTGAAGGTATGATATATGCTTTTGGAAAGCATATGATTGATACCAACTCTCAAAGATCGAATGAGAAACTTAATGATAAAACCCTGAAGGAGTCAGTTCAAATGAGATCAAAACTTTGGGTTTATTCTAGGTCTTCCAGTATACAAGATGTAAAGATATTAGGAATACTCGAGGATTGATCTTAATCGATGTATAACTATGACACTTCCATTCCGAGAGAGTGATGAAACAAGTTTGGATTTTAGTGACTCCACTTAGTAGACTAGTTATTCATTCTTACTCCAAATATTGGACATTGATCTGAATATGATTTAGATGTAATGAGAAGATTGGATATTTTGTCTGACTTGATCAATCATCTTTAAGAGGTCTTCTAGATTTGGATATGCGAGCAGATCTCACTATCCAAGTCACTATACATAATCATCATGTCTCCAAGAGTCAATGGAGTAGACACATTATTCTTGAAAGAGTTAAAGAGTAATCTATTGTTGACAATATCCGAGCATCGAAAAATTAATAATTAAATATGATTTAATTATCATTAATAATATAGATATAATTCACAATATTTTAACATATATAGAGAGACAAATAAATAATTAAATTGGATTTAATTATCATGGATATGATTGATATGAATAACATTACCCATAATAATCACAAATATTATGAATATGATTCATAATATCATAAGAGAGATTTAATTATAAATATGTTTTACAATTTATAAGTTAATGTGAATTGGATTCACATTATACAATTAAATGTGAATTGGATTCACATTTACAAGTAAATATAAATATAATTTACATTTAATATTGGATGTATGAATATGATTCATAATTAATCAATGGTTTGTTTGTAATTATCACAAATAATTTACAAATTATTTGGTGATATTTTATTGATAAATACTTCTATGAATAAAGATTTGATGTAATGGGATTACATTAAATGGAGCTTCCCCTCATCCAAAAGGGGAAGGAGATTATCTCCTTTCCCCTTACATAGAAGGTGGGTCTCTACTCCTTTATTCACGACAATGAATTGATTTAATTGAAATTAAATATTTTGAAGAATGTCTTCAACTTATTCCTTTTTTTAAATTAATTAATTTTTATTGCAAATTGTTGCAACAAAAATATAGACCATTGATTTCAATTAAGAGTGCATACTAGCCATCCAATTTTGTATAAGAGAAGGACATATCCTAGGATCTTCTCAACACGATTCAACACACATGTTGAAGCCACAAAATCCCTCTCTCTCTCTCTCGTACACGTCCATAGGCTCTCCAAGTCAACCCCAAGTGATTGTCCATTCTAGGGTATGTGGAGAGCATCATCATCGTCGCTTTGTCAGATCGACTGCTCATGGATCACCATATTCTTCAGTGCTCCCTACTCATGAGGAAGACACCGGATTTTATGAGATGAAATCAGGAGGTTCTGCACTCGAATCATCAACTTGGATTACGGGAAGTATGTGTCTCATCCACACGCTCGCAATTGCTTACTCTGTCGGATCAGACTTGAGATAGGATGTCTCTTCGTTTAGAGATATAAGAATCATGGTCACGCTACAAGAGGTAACCCTAAGATTCTTTTATGATCTAGGTGGAATATATTGGGAAAGGTTCCCAAGCCATGTGATTCCATCGATTTTTTTTTTAATTTTTGCTACCCTTATGAGTAGTGTGACTAGTCGACCTAGATCGCATACAATGTGATCTCCACGCTTCTGCGATGCGCGAGTCAGTTATATTAAATCGCCTCTCTTAAAAAGCAATAACAACACCTACTTAAGTTTACATATTTTGTAGGTTCAAATAGTTTAGGTGTAAAATTCTAAAAGTCATGAAGTGTTGATGGACTTCTTAGATCTGGATGGGTTTTTATGCAGTTTTCTTAGCTCACATGATGTACACATGTTCCCCTTCTCATAGAATAGCTTAGGTAGTACTTCAACTAAGTCAGATTTGTTAAGCATGTGGATTTGTTTGGAATGCATGTGACCTAATCGTTTATGCTAGAGCATGCATTCTTCTTATGATGTAAGAAGGCATTCTAGATAAACCTGTGTCAAATCTAAGTATGTATATATATATATATATATATATATTTATCTATTTTATCTAAGAAAAACATCTATCCAGTCTTCTTTAACTACTCTAAACTACTTTTTTTAAAATACAATTTTAAAAACCTTTGGCACAAATATGTAAGACCCTCATCATATTGTGATTCATAACTTCAACGAGATTAACAGAATTGAAATTAGTAGTAAGGGATCCAATCATACATTAGCCAATAACTGTACATGTGTGGTTGTAGCTAAAAGTGATTGTGCCTCCATCCTTGGTTTCGAGGTGCAAATATGTCTTTGTCTCCAGTAATGTGCTTGGAATATCTACTATCCATGATCCATTAATTTTTTCCTTCATTTTGATCCTGCAAAATAAGGCTTTATTATTTTTGTTGATGATGTGCTTATTCCTTCACTTTTGCAAATTAAACAAAGGAAATAACTCTTTAGTATTTATATCTTCGGGTCCTTAGTGGGTTTGTATGGATCCAAGGATTTCTCCTAGGGTTCGATGCCCTCTCGGTTGGTTTGACTAATCAAAACTTAAGTAGGTTTAACAGATCTACATATGCTAGCTTCACAAGGTTTATAATCTAATCCATATTTTTTTAGTTTTTGGTAGTTACCCTCCAAAAGTATGTCTAAGTTTTCTTTCCCTTTAGTAAATTTTAGCAAGGTCATTAACTAAAGTATTTGTTTCCTTTCTTAGTCAAGTAGTGATGATTCTAGATAATCTATATTGCTGTTAAGAACCTCAATTTCTTTTTTCATGTTGAAGCAGAATTATATAAACAATTACTAAGTTCAGTTTTGTGTTCTTTAAAAGCTTCTATTTCAGATACATGATCCTCTAGTGTAGTGCGTGCCGTTTATTTTAGAACTTTATTTTCCTTTTTTCAATTTCACTAGTCCAGATAATTCAAAAATAGCATATTATTTCTCATTACCAATTTATGGACATTTTATATATGAGCGGAAAATTTTAAATTTGCCATATCGTTGGTGAACTGGAAATTTGCCTCTTTAATAATTAGAGAATGTCGTAGTATAGGAGACAAATTTGGTTCAGCAAAAACCACAATCGTTTGAATGTTGTGGATTATTTATACTTGGCAAGTCTACCAAAGTCGAATGCATGGACACGAGCTACTTTATCTATTTATCGAATTTTGATCAATTAAGTGTGAATTATTTCTTGATTACATGTCTCCATAAAGATGCAGGATGCACTTAAGGAGATTATAAAGCAATAAAATGATGCATGCAATTTTTTTAGTTAATTTTTATGCAATTATAAGATGATGCATGAGATTAATGTAAGGGAAATTACATGCAGAACAACATATTACAAATATGCCCTAAAAAGATCACTTATAAAGAGCAACATAATAGGAATTGAAATTAGAGCCATTTTGAGCACAATAGTAAGAGCTGTCATCAATTCAAGATAAGGACAAGTAGAGCAAGTTCATCATCTAACACAAAAAAATCACTTCATTTAAAATAGCGGTAGATGAGAAAATTAAACGTGCCATGATGTAGAGGAAGTAATAACAATCAAAACGACACTAAAATCATGCAATTTGGACCTACGATGCTCAAGTTATGAAGAAAACAATGTAGGAGCATAATTGTAATAAAAATGCAAGAATTAAAAAAATAAATATTACAAATAGGTCCCTAAAGGGACCTAAATGTAATTTCTAAAAATAGCATGGGGTCCTTTGTAATTTTTCCATGCACCAGGGACCTTTTTCTAATTTTGCAAACTCGCGAGAGCTTCCTTGTAAAATACCCAGGCACACACGTGAAGTACGTGCTTGGGGACCCAGTTGTAAATACCAAAAGTTCCTGGGTCATCTCTGCAATTTACCCAAGCGTTTACGTACACCGCACGTGAGGGGCCTAGGCTTGCGATGCTCGCAGGCTCGGGCTGACGTGGCACGAGATGGTGGTCTGGGTCTTGGCTCGATTGATCCGAGGCTACTAGTTCGGATTGAGGGTCGACTCGCCATGTGTCATCATCATGACCGTCCAATCCAGATGATCGGGCGACATCTGCTCTTCGTCCTCCAGCGCGGGTCTACCGGAGGAGGCGGGGCTCCAGCGTGCTCGATGGAGCTCCTCCACTCACCACTAGCTCACCTGAAGGTCGGAGAAGATGGCTGAGCCCCTGGCGAGAAACCTGGAGGTGCTGCGAAGCTCCGGAGCTAGTCGGAGGTGTAGGTCGGTGAAGCTTTGCCGGAGGAGAGACGCTTGAAGTAGCTCCGATGCAAACTCCGGCTATTGAGGGTCCTGCATGCGTTAGATGATAGCCGAAGCGAAGAGCGAGTGTGTGCGAGTGATTGGTGAGTGAGCGGGGGCCGTGAAGGTGATGGGAGGCGGTGGCTGTGAGCTTCTTCTCCAGTGAAGTGGAGAAGAAGGGGGTCGGAGAGGGGGAGGTTATGGATAAGAGGAGGATGGTTGGCGTGGATGAGGGTGACATAGCGGAGCTTCGCGGATGGTTAATGGCTGGTGAAAGTGGCAGAGTACGGTGAGATAATTAAAAGAAAACCAAGAAAAACCAGGGGGAAGAAGTACCTGGAGATCAGAGAAGAGAAGGATGGTCGGAACAACTTGTGTTGGGCTTTGATGAAGCCCGTGGTCGTTGCCCGGCGAGGCCAGCCAAATCCTCGGAGCTCAATGACACTTGGAGCAACCGTGACATGGTCGGAGACCATGGGTCAACACCTGGACATAGAGGTCGTCGTCTCCTCGCCTATTTCGCCCTCCGCTGTCACCGGAGGGGCGAAGGAGGCTAAGCCTCAGCCCGTGGATTGGTATACGAGTTGCTCGGAGGCGAAGGGGGGGGTGCTTTTATAGGTGGAGATGGCTGGACATTATGAAGTGGCGGAGGTCTTTGAGTGGCTGGAGGAATGATGTAGTAGCGAAGGCAGGGGCAATGAAGTTGGCGCGAGGATGTCCGATCTAGGGACGTCGTGCAGGTGGCGTTACGAGAGGAAGAGGTGAACGGAGGCGATGGTTAAAAATGGAAGGGGGCGGCTGACTCGCGAGGCGAAACGGCTGGAGTCGGGTGAGCTGGAGGTTGACGAAGGGTTTTACACCGTTGGATCTTATGATCCAACGGTCAGGACGAGGGTGCTGGTGGAGGGATGGCATTAGATCATGGATCTGATCCAACGAATGAGGGATAGGTGGAGATGGATGGATCATATGGAACTTAGGATGTCATCCAAAGACGAGAGGTGAAGGGGTGACGTGGATGATTGAGAGGCGTAGGATGAGGAGCGATCGAGCGGTTGTGGGAAAGGGGCGACGTGGCGTGATGAGAGGCATATGATGAAGAGTCGATTGGAGGGCTGTGATTTAGGCAGAAGCGGGTGGTTGAGATCTGATCAGGGATCAGATCAGACGGCTGGGGCGCAACAAGGCTCAATAGTGGAGATGAAGGCGGTTTAGAGGAGATCCAACGGCCATGAGGGGGCCGGGTGGCAGAAGGAGAAGCGGCCACGTGGGCGGCCCAGAGGGTGCCATGTGGCCGCACCAGAAAATTTGAAAAAGTAAAAACAAAGAAAAATAAAAAAGAATTTGTTGGAGGCAAAATTAGGAAAAAGTCAAAACATGAAAGTTGTTTGTCTCGATGATATCTACAAGTTTCATGTTGGACAAAAAGCCAAAAGAGGTCATTTATACAAAAAGTATTTTTGGGGGTATTTTTAAGGAGTTAAAAACACATGCATTTTGGTTTTGAGTTGTTTTTGTATTTTTTAGTCTTTTTAAGGTTTAGTAATATTATAAGAAAATACTTAGCCTGATTTTTAAGGGTTTTTGATGAGAAGATAATTACAAAATAAATAATAGTTATTAAAAACAATTAATTATGGATTAATTATACACAATACGATACAAGATAAAAATGAGAAATTAAAGGTGAATTTTATTGGCCAGGGGTTTAATTAATGACTTTTAGCATGATGAATACGAGATTCATCATACCCCTATACTTAAACCATGCTTGTCCTCGAGCATCTAAAGAACGACGAAGCTGGATTAATTCCTGACCGTGCAAATGAAGATTTCAAGGCTCAATCTTTCGAAGACCCTTAATTTAAGTGATCCTAAAATTCTAGGTTTATTCAAGCCTTAGTCAGAAGGAATCCAACTTCTCTAATTATCAGACTCTCTTTTTGTACATATGATATAAGGATATGAAATTAAGTGTAGCATTTCATGAGAGTCGAGTCGAGGCATCACTCGAAGTTCCAGTCCCAAAGACTCTCCTCTAGACCTCATCCTCAATACTAGGGAGTAAGTCTATTCTTGCTCCAGTCAACCGTCTCATTAGTTTGTCAGACTTGAAATGTAGATGAACGGTCAGCTGATGGATGGTATAGGATTGTGTCTATTTTTCTCTCCCTTACATTGGAATAAGGGGCCTCTCGAGTGCATTTTTACTCAACACTTGTATTTTTATTTTGTTGATCAATGTGTCCGCCAAGAGAATTTGGAGTCGTCTGCACTTGTTTTTCTGGAAGTACACCGGGATGTGTCTTTTCTGAGTATCTAAGATACCTTCGACACCCAGACTTGTATCGCTTACGATGCATATCCCTTTTATGGTGTCAAACCGACTTCTTGGTCCTAATTAGCGCTTGGTCCAAGTGGACACTTTGAAAATGTTTGGGAGCGCTCGCCATTGGTGGAAGTTCTTTTTGTAATTTGACCTTGGTATTTAGAGCTTTTCTTTGACCTTTTCTTTTGTTGGGTAGCTCCATTGCTTTTACCAAAAGTTGGCGCACACTGATCAACAATTATCATTAAGTTTCATCACACCCTGGCACATAGGTAGATATCAAAGAGATAGATATGAATCTTGTTCACATATTGGCTAGGGTTTTGCTAACACTCAGATTTTTTGAAGCCTTCATTAACTTTATCCCATCCTCGAATATCATTAGATCGGGTCTAAACTCAAATCTCTAGTTCTATTTCCTCAAGTGATATCTCAACTCATCTCATCTATCATGCAGTTGTGAAAGTGATTGTGCTGATCATATTCTTTTGAAGGTAGAGATGAAGAGTGCAATATAGCGCTCAAATCTTTCAAACTAGGGAAGTGTGGATAATTAAGTTTAAGAACCCTAATAACTAAGGCATGTTAACTCAGACTCTTTATATTACAGAAATTCAGTGTCCTCAAAATCCTCAAGCCTCGAGTGAATGTGATTGTGTCAGGAATATACAAACTCTTTAGTTAGTGAATTTTGTGTGATTTTTGTTTTTGCAGATTTTTATGGATTTTAATTTTCAGTTTTTGCTTCTTTGGAGAGACAATGACTGGTCTAGGCTCAAATGAATAAAAGTATCTACTCTCAGCCAGTATGAGTGCAAGTACGAGCCATTAGATGGATCCGTGTTACTTGAGGATGGAGCCATATACAGTGTCCTCTAAACCACCCACTCTGCTAAGGGAGACCAAAGTTCCCTCACTCAAAGTATTTACTAAGCGTAGTAGTCAGAGTCTAATTCAAAGAAGAGTTTTAATTTTTTTCAAATTTTTATGGTTTTTTTTGAAAAGGGGTTATTTACACAAATTAAATCCTCAGTTTTAAGAAAATATTTTTACAGGGTTTTACAAAACTCAGTTCACAGGTAATTATAAAACCAAGTCCGAAAAAGAATTTTCAAAAAGTTTTTTTTAAAAAAACGAGCTATGGCTAAAGTAAATAAACATTAATATACGGTTTACCCCCTATACTTAATTTTTACTATGTCCTCATAGCACAAGTGATATGAAGCTATGGATCGATTAAATATAGGGTGATATAACAGAACTGAGGAGGAGGGCCCCCTATACTCAGGTCGAAAATTACCTAAGTACAAGAAGAAAATGCGAGGGATGGATGATATGCGAGTCCCCCTATACTTAGGCTACAAATAACCTAAGTAAAAATATCTGAGGGGGGGGGGAGGGAGGTCTGTGTTTGGAGGATTAATTACACTATGATAAAAGGGTAGAGGGGGGGTGTTGCATTTTTACAAATTGCTAGGAGGCAGATGGGGGGGTTGTGAAATATACAGAGAGAGAGAGAGAGATTGTAAAATATAGAGAGAGGAGGGAGAGAGGGTGGTGAGTGTATATGTGCAAGTGTGTGCGCGAGGGGGGGGGGAGGGTAGATCATCTAGTGATCTACTTTTTTTTTACAAAATGCAAGCCCTCTAATGAGGACTGTTAAAAATGCACATGCAACACATTTTTTTACAAGATGCAAATGCGAGTAGACTGATAATAAATTCTAAAAATTCTCCACCAAGTCTTTTACGGTCTCTTCAGCGGTAGCTCCCAACTCCACGCCTCCATGAAGATCAAGCATCTTCGATCTTCATGGGCCCTGCCACAAAAGAGAAATGTTAGAAAAATAGAGAGGAATTAAATCGACATAAATGATGCAAAAATAATGCATGAAAGGAGGACCTGTGAATTTTGAAAATATTCAACATAGGAATAAATCGAAAATAAATAAATAAATAAAGGTGATCCATGTCCTCGGTAATGATGCCATTTGGTGAACTGGAAATTTGCCTCTTTAATAATCAGAGAATGTCGTAGTATAGGACACAAATATGGATCAACAAAACCACAATCGTTTGAATGTTGTGTATTATTTATACTTGACAAGTCTACCAAAGTCGAATGCATGGACACAAGCTACTTTATCTATTTATCGAATTTCGATCAATTAAGTGTGAATTATTTCTTGATTACAGGTCTCCATGAAGATGCAGGATGCACTTGAGGAGATTATAACGCAATAAATTGATGCATGCAATTTTTTTAGTTAATTTTTATGCAATTATAAGATGATGCATGAGAGTAATGCAAGGGAAATTACATGCAAAACAAAAGGTTACAAATATGCCCTAAAAAGATCACTTATAAAGAGCAACATAATATGAATTGAAATTAGAGCCATTTTGAGCACAATAGTAAGAGCAGTCATCAATTCAAGACATGGACAAGGACAAGTAGAGCAAGTTCATCATCTAACACAAAAAAATCACTTCATTTAAAATAGTGGTAGATGAGAAAATTAAACATGCCATGATGTGAAGAAACAACGATCAAAACGACACTAAAATCATGCAATTTGGACCTACGATGCTCAAGTTATGAAGAAAACAATGCAGAGGCATAATTGTAATAAAAATGCAAGAATTAAAAAGATAAATATTACAAATTTGTCCCTGGAGGGACTTAAATGTAATTTCCAAAAAATCGCCTGGGGTCCTTTGTAATTTTTTCATACGCGTAGGGACCTTTTTGTAATTTTGCAAACTCACAAGGGCTTCCCTCTAAAATACCCAGGCACGCACGTGAGACACGTGCCTGGGGAGCCAATTGTAAATACCAAAAGTTCCTAGGTCATCTCTGCAATTTACCCAGGCGCTTACGTGCACTGCACGTGAGGGATCTAGGCTCGGGAGGCTCGCAGGCTTGGGCTGACGTGGCACGAGATGGTAGCTCGGGTCTTGGCTCGATTGATCCGAGGCTACTAGTTCGGATTGAGGGTCGGATCGCCATGTATCATCATCATGGTCGTACGATCCAGATGATCGGACGGCATCTTCTCTTCATCCTCCGCCGCGGGTCTACCGGAGGAGGTGGGGCTCCAGCGTGCTCGATGGAGCTCCTCCACTCGCCACTAGCTCGCATGAAGGTCAGAGAAGATGGCTGAGCCCCTAGCGAGAAACCTAGAGGTGCTGTGAAGCTCCAGAGCTGGTCGGAGGTGTAGGTCGGTAAAGCTTCACCGGAGGAGAGACGCTTGAAGTAGCTCCGATGCAAACTCCGACCATTGAAGGTCCTGCATGCGTTAGATGATAGCCGAAGCGAAGAGCGAGTGTGTGCGAGTGATTGGTGAGTGAGTGGGGGCCGTGAAGGTGATGGGAGGCGGTGTCCATGAGCTTCTTCTCCGGTGAAGTGGAGAAGAAGGGGGTCGGAGCGGGGGAGGTTCTGGAGAAGAGGAGGATGGTTGGCGTGGATGAGGGTGACGTAGCAGAGCTTCGTGGATGGTTAATGGCTGGTGAAAGTGGCGGAGTACGATGAGATAATTAAAAGAAAACCAAGAAAAACTTGGGGGAAGAAATCCCTGGAGATCAGAGAAGAGAAGGATGGTCATAGCGGCTTGTGCTGGGCTTCGATGAAGCCCGAGGTCGTTGCCCGGTGTGGCCAGTCGAATCCTCGGAGCTCAACGGTGCTTGGAGCAGCCGTGACATGGTCTGAGACCATGGGTCAACATTTGGACATAGAGGTCATCGTCGCCTCACCAATTTCGCCTCCGCTGTCACCGAAGGGGCGAAGGAGGCTGGGCCTCAGCCCGTGGATTGGTGGACGGGTTGCTCGGAGGCAAAGGGGGGTGATTTTATAGGTGGAGATGGTTGGACATTATGAAGCGGTGGAGGTCTTTGAATGGATGGAGGAATGATGGAGCAGCGAAGGCAGGGGCAATGAAGTCGATGCGAGGATGTCGGATATAGGGACGTCGTGCATGTGGCGTTACGAGAGGAAGAGGTGAATAGAGGCGATGGCTAAAAATGGAAGGGGGCGGCTGACTCGCGAGGCGAAACAACTGGAGTCGGGTGAGGACGAGGGCGCTGGCGGTTGACAAAGGGATTTAGACTGTTGGATCTTATGATCCAACGGTCAGGACGAGGGTGCTGGCGGATGGATGGGATCAAATCATGGATCTGATCCAATGGATGAGGGATAGGCGGAGATGGATGGATCATATGGAACTTAGGATGTCATCCAACGGCGAGAGGTGAAGGGGTGACGTGGATGATTGAGAGGCGTAGGATGAGGAGCGATCGAGCGGCTATGGGAAAGGGGCGACGTGGCGTGATGAGAGGCATAGGATGAAGAGTCGATCGGAGGGCTGTGATTTAGGCGGAAGCGGGTGGTTGAGATCTGATCAGGGATCAGATCAGACGGATGGGGCGCAGCGTGGCTCAACGGTGGAGATGAAGGCAGTTTGGAGGAGATCCAGCGGCCAGGATGGGGCTGGGTGTCAGAAGGAGAAGCGGCCACTGGGCGGCCCAGAGGGCACCATGTGGTTGCACCAGAAAATTTGAAAAAGTAAAAATAAAGAAAAATAAAAAAGAATTAGTTAGAGGCAAAATTAGGAAAAAAGTCAAAACATAAAAGTTGTTCGTCTCGATGAGATCTACAAGTTTCATGTTGGATAAAAAAATCAAAAGAGGTCATTTATACAATTTTTGGGGATATTTTTAAGGGGTAAAAAACATCTGCATTTTGGTTTTGAGTTGTTTTTGTATTTTTTTAGTCTTTTTAAGGGTTAGTGATATTATAGACAAATACTTAGCCTGATTTTTAGGGGTTTTTTATGAGAAGATAATTACAAAATAAATAATAGTTATTAAAAAATTAATTATGGATTAATTATACACAATACAATACAAGATGAAAATGAGAAATTAAAGGTGAATTTTATTGGATTAGTTAAGCCAGGGGTTTAATTAATGACTTTTAACATGATGAATACGAGATTCATTAATCGTATGGGTGATATATCTTGTAGGTTGTTTGTGATTGTTGTTGTGTAACTTTGATTGGATATTGAGATGCCCATCTCGGAGATGAGGTGTTATACTAAGTCTAACATACCATGCTCTTGAATCTTGTTTAAGTCCATATAAAGCTTTCCTAAGCTTGAATATGTGATCTGATCAAGAGATGTCCTCAAAGATGGGAGGCCACTTGACAAAGACTTTTGCTTTAGTAAAGCTATTCAGGAAAGCACTCTTTACATTCATTTGTAATTTAACTTAATTCTCTTGAAACAAGCTAACTTGAATATCCTTTTGATTAACTCAATCTTTGTGATACCATCAAAGGCTTCATTGAAATTGATACATTCTTTTTGTGCATATCCTTGTGCAACAAGTCTTGCCTTGTTTATGATAATATTTCATGGCTCATCCAATATATACTTAAAAGCACGCGTAGTTCCTGTAATCATGTGATATAAGTCATGGATACAAGTTTCCATACCCGATTTCTTTCAAAGTAGTCGAGTTCTTCTTGCATTGTTATTAGCCAAGATTTATCATTGCATGCCACGTTAATAGATTTTGGCTCAACTCCTGATACAAAAGTAGAGAGCAAATGTGTTGAAGTGCGGTCTAGTTTGGATTCCCTTCGATACATCATTGATTACCAACTCCTTGGGATGATCTCGAGAAGAACTGAAATCCTAGGGTAGACCATGAGAATTCTCCTTCTCGTCTATACTTGAAGGATCATCTACTTGAGTTTCTTCCTCATTTTCCAATTCATGTGGTTGATGAGATTTTCTCAAGTTCTCATCAAATGAAGCATTGTCTGCTTCCATGATAGTCATTGTTATCTTTTTGAATATTCCATGACCTTTGCTTCATAAAGAGTATCCTAAGAAGATACTTTATTCTTGTCAAGCTTTTTCCTTGGTGTTAAGAACAAAGCATTTCCATCCAAAGACACTGACATATCCTATCCTTAGTGATGGTCCTCAAAAGGAGATTCTTCAATCTCGGTCAGATCGAAGTCCTAATAAGAAATAACAAGATGTATTCATGGCTTCTGCCCAAAATATCGAGGTGGATCAGATTCACATAGCATATTGCAAGTGCATTCTTGAGGAGTGCAATTTTTCCACTCAACTACATCATTCCAACTATTGTTTTGAGAGCCAAAAATTCGAGCTTGATTCCATACTTTACACATTTAGAGAAATTTTCAATCTCAAGCTCCTAACATGATCACTTCTTAACTTAGTAATCGTGGTTCCTTGTTCGTTTCGACTATGCTTGCTAGCCTTTTGAACTCTGAAAAAGCTAAGTATTTAGAGAAAATGAGTAAAACCCAAGTAAACCATGAGTAAATGAATACTGTGTCAAAACAACAATGACATCCACTTAACTCTTAGAATTTTTAGGTCGAAATAAATCTATACATAGAAGCTCTAAAGGTTGAGAGATACATATGAACTGTTTACTCTTGAGGGTTGTTCTCTAGAGCTTACCTAATTTACACGCTGAACACGTGTACACCTCCTTGTATAGTTTGGCTAGGTATATATATATATACATCACATTTACTAATCCTATTAATTAGTTTCATGTAAGTGTGACCTAATCTTTTATACCAGAGCAGTGATTCTTCTTGTGATGCCATCATGCAACCTATTGATGAATAATCACCGAGCCTAGGTATGTATATACTTTTGTGTATATCTACCTTAAGAAGAACTTCTTGTGTATACTCTTTAACAACTTTGAAGAACTTATTAGAAAATAAAACTTTAAAGCCTTGTCACAGATCTGAGAAACACTTAAAATGTTGTGTTTCAGACCTTATTGACACATTTAATAGAAGTTAGGGAGTTTTCGATCATACCTTTGCTAACATTCATACTTGTGTGGTTGTTCTCGAACATAACCATTCCATCAACCTTAGATTTGATATTGAGGAATAGGTACCTATCTTTAGTCATGTGTTTGGAGCATCCATTGTCCATGATCAATATGCCACATCTTTCTTTCTTAATATCTCGGTCATCGAGTTCCATTAGTCCAATCATGGCTTCTTCTTCTTTATGTGAAGTGTCCAAGTCACTTTCAAGAGAGTCAGAGAAGGAATAATCCCATGTTGCTTGCAAAGCCTTCTCTTTGGATGCTTGCCATGTCTTTAGGGTCCTTTCCTTATTTCTTTGTCTACTCCTTTGCCTTCATAAGACTATGGTTGCTTGGATTCCTGGTCGTAACTTTTCTTGAGTAATGGATAATTTTTCTAGAAGTGGACCTTCCTCTTGCAATTGAAGCACACATCTCACTATCCTTATTTTGGTCATCTCACTTGATGAACTTCTTGAACCTTCTTTTCAACATGGCTAAATCATGCTCAGAGCTTTCACCTCCTGATTTAGCTTCTGTGACTTGTAGAGCTATGCTTTTCTTTTTCTTGATCACAACTTCTTCTTCATATATTTGTTTCTTATTTATTTCATATGATAGAAGTTTATCTTTGAGCTTATCCAATGGTGGAGTGTTAGCATCGTTTGCTTCTTTGATAATATAACAATGGTACTCCAATTTGCACTGAGTGATGTGAGTATCTTCTCCACTTGATCAGCTTTTGTGATCTCTACACTCAGATTAATTAGACTATTGATGATCCCCAGAGAATCTTGTATTCATATATTTGATGGACTCTCCAATCTCCATCTTGAATAATTCGTACCTTTGTTAAAGAAGATTAATTTGAGTTTCTTTCACCTTACTAGAGTCTTCATAGGTGATGCTTAGTTTGTTGCAGATTTCATAAGTGGTCTTGCATGCAGATACTCTGTCGGGTTCTTCTTTGTTGATGGCACCGAAGATGACTTTTATGGCTTTAGAGTTATGGGAAGCTTTATTCTTGTTGGCAACAAAAAGAGGGGCTTCTTTAGTAGGTTTGGGTGTAATGTACTTGGTATGGATGATATTCCATATGCCGTACTCGATAGACTCAAGGAAGATCTGTATTCAAACCTTCCAACAATTGTAATTGGTCTTATCAAATGGAGGAGGCCTAACATTGGATTGCCTTTCGAAAGAGTTGTTCGCTGAAGCTGCCATTTGTGCTAATGATGCTTTACTTTGTTGCACTAAAACCCGCCATGACACCACATGTGAGTAATTAAGGATCACATGCTACTAGAAGTGGGTGAATAACATAATGTGATGGAAAAATAAAATCTTTTGCAGAATAATCTTGAGCACGACACCAACAACTAGCCAATCAATCACACATCACAGAATATTATCGAGAAAATCTAACCAGGTGAAAACCATGACATAAGTCCTCGTGATTTAGGATTTTCAGTAGGGATATTTACACCCATAACCCTGAGTAGTTTGGTAATTACCCCAGGAACCCTCGATAATCACGAATTACATCTAGGACCCTGAATAATGCTTAACCTTTACATGGCATAACCCTGTGTCAAATTCCGTCATAATTCTCCGTTAACTGTGACGGAAAAAGTCATATGTTGACCATTTTACCCTTCGAAATACACCATATTTATAACATGATGCCATTTGGAAATCAAAGCCCAAAGCTTCCGCCCTACGCGTCCGTGGCAAGTAGCTCTCTCCGCCCTGTACGTCCGCCTCCAGCATGCGAGCTCCAGGCCTGCAGAAGCCCCTCCCGCCTGCCGCCTGCTGAAGCCTCCCCCCGTTCGCACCCCTCCTCGAAGTGCACCCCCTCCCTCGGCCGAGTTCCTCCTAGAAGCACCTCCCCCTCTCGGCTGAGTTCCTCCCAGGCCCCGCCCACCTCGGGCCGAGTTCCTCCCAGAAGCAACCCCCTCGCCTGCACCCCTGCTCACCTCCCCCCCCCCTCGCCTGCCCCTGCGCACCCCCTCCCCTGGAAGCCTCCCCGCGCCTGCTCGCCCTCCCCCGGGGCCGCGTTCCTCCGGGAAAGACCCCTGCCCAGGAGCCCCGTGGAAGTGCCCCCCCCCCACCCGTCTCTGCGCGCCCCCTTCCCTGAAAGCCTCCCCGCGCCTGCTCGCCCTCTCCCGGTCGAGTCTGCTCGAAGCACCCCCTGCCCCGGGCCGCGTTCCTCCGGGAAAGACCCCTGCCCAGGAGCCCCGTGGAAGTGCCCCCCCCCCAACCCCACCCGGCCCTGCGCACCCCCTTCCCTGGAAGCCTCCCCACGCCTGCTCGCCCTCTCCCGGCCGAGTCTGCTCGAAGCTCCCCCCGCCCCCGGGCCGCGTTCCTCCGGGAAAGATGCATGCCCAGGAGCCCCGCGGAAGCGCCCCCTCCCCCCTCACCACCACTCGGTCCTGCGCACCCCCTCCCCCCGGAAGCCCTCCCGCCCTTGCTCGCCCTCCCCTGGCCGAGTTCGTCCCCGCCCGAGCCCTGCGGAAGCCCCTCCGCCCCATCCCTGCTCGAAGCTCCGCCTGCACCCAGGCCGAGTTCCTCTTGGAAAGCCCAAGACCAGTCACCGATCGAAGCCCTCCTCCCCATGAAAGCTTGACCCGTTCCGGTAGAACACCTCCAGCCTGCAAATCCCACCTCCTTTCGGACCAGGTCGAGCGCCTCCCCTCTCCTGCCCAAGTCGAGGCCCCTCCTCTGGAAGCTGTCCTTCTTTTCTTCTTTCTCTCTTTTTTTATTAATCTCAGCCGTTAGATCATGATTGGTTAGATTAACTCACCCATCTGGTTGAGTTAATGGAATAAACTAACGGAAGGTTATGGGTGTAAAACGGAGCGGTTATTCGAGGTCCTGGATGTAATTCGTGATTATCAAGGGTTCCTGGGGTAATTACCAAACTACTCAGGGTTATGGGTGTAAATATCCCTTTTCAATAATACAAATGAACAACTACTTTAATATAGCCTGGGATATTTGTGTGTATATCTCAACCGTTTACAAAGCTGCTAGCTTTAGAACTCTAGATCAGACATCAAAGTCAACAACATAAATATGACACTATGACAATATTGAGGGTGGACAGACTCAAAGGGTCCTCTGATTTCCTAGATGGGGTTAACTCCAAGGATCCAAGATCATCCTCCAAACCTCCATATCTATTAAAAAAGCTCTTATGTAGAGTGCAACGAAAAGAATATAGAAAGAATATATTCATAATATTTTCACAACATTTGTAGCAGATATATTATTTATTATTCAATAATATCATAATATATACACTAGAAACATTATCTCTATTAGTGAGCACAAGTAAATAACATGATATATCGCAAGAATAATATCGTTGTTTGTTGTCACCTTCCAAAAGTGTTCCGACTGTTATTAGAATAACTAGAAGAGGAGGATGCAATCAAAAGTTGCTTCTTGATAGCTTTTTTAGACTAAGCTATCTGATGATTTTTTTCTCTCGAAAAAGTAGAAAGAGAATTTATGAAAAATCTCTTCAAATATTTTTCTTTGTTGTAGAGTGTAGAGAAGAAATGGCGTATCTTCTAACTTTGAGTATGAGGTTCCTTATAATGGTCCATAAAATTTTGGCCATTCGAAACAAATGTAAACATAAATCAACAAGATTTCATGCATATGATCGATCATGTAACAAGGGTGATTGATTAGTCTCAAGTTGATCGATCATGTTGGTCAAGTTGATCGATCATTAAAGAGCCGTTGGAGGGTATGGATTCAAAAAGTAATCGATCATGAAATCCATCTGGTCAATCATGTCCAGAGGAACAATGTAATCTATCATGTAGAGAAGGCTGAGCTATCAAACCTATTCGATAATGACTATTGTTGTGGTTGATTATCACCAAATTATCCTATGCTAAATTTACCATGGTGTTATGGTTGAATAATAAGGTATTAATCAAAGGCCACACACACGCGCATGCACACACACATGCATGCACGCACACGTACACACACATATTCAATTCATTATTATAGCTAACTAGTTTTAACTCGAGCAAGCCCTAATGTCAAATCAATGAGGAAAAAATATTGGTTGTGTCTCACTTCAACCAAAAAACCGATTATATATTGAAAATCGAATTCTTTTTTATTTTAATTTTATTTTTTAAAGAATATGAAAAGAGAATGTCAAATGAATGCGGTTTTAAAAAATGAATTAAGAAAAACTCGCAAAATTTGCATAATTTGTTTCATGATTTTTATCAGTTATGGCCCTCCCTTTTTGGAATATCAGCTTAGCCCCTGACTTCTTCTTCAACGATCACTTGTGCCCCTTAGTTAGTTTCCATCAATCCCCAACACAAATAGATGTTAACTTTGGAGACACGAGAGGAAATAGATTTAGAAAAAGGATTAAAAGGTCTTCCTCCCACTCCTACCCCTCCCCTTCCTCTGCCCAGACTCCATCCTTCCCCCCCCCCCCTCCCCCAACACCACCACCTCCTCCTCCACCCCTTGCTCCTCCACTGCCCCTTCCTCATCCTTCGCTCCTCCTCTACCATCTTCCTCCTCCACCATCCCCTCCTCATCCTTCACCCCCTTCCTCCTCCCCTGCCTCTGCTCCTCCCTCGTACCCCATCCTCCTCATTCGCCCCCTACTCATCCCTCATGCATCCTCCTACTCCTCCGCTCCCTGCTTCTCCACCGCCACCTCCACCTTCTTTGTCCCCTCCTCCGCCCTCATGCTCCTCCCACGTACCCCCTGCTCCTCCTCCAATGCCCCACTCCTGTTCCTCCTCCCTCCTCCTCCCTCCTCCTCCCTCGCACACCCTCCTCCTCCTCTGCCGCCTCCGATCTCCCCAACCTCTTCGTTGTATTCATCCTCATCGTGACCACGGTCACGTCACGAGCCACAATGTTGGGAAACTAGAGTTTAATGTAGCAACATCTCTAAACAAACAAGAAGAAGATCGGGTTTTGTCTGAAGACCTACTACGAGAGCTGGAGGCTGAATGATGAACTGAACAACTTATGGGCATTCGACACCGTCCTTGCCGAGTGTGGGATGGACGTCTCCAATTACATGGTATCGTATTACATGCCCGACATCCAACTTGCCATCGAAGAATCTTCTTTGTATGTAGCCTTTGAGTTTGTACTCGTCAGAGATGACAAGGATGCATGGGTTTTCGATGTCGAAGATACCCTCCTATTTACCTTTCCTTACTTATGCCGGCACCAATACAGGTGGTGCGTTTGTATAGAACTGGGATCAAAGGGGTGGAGGAGAGACCAGAGGAGGAGGATAGGTGGGGGAGTGTTTGTACCATTATGCCCCTCTTAATCACTCCATGGTTTGAAAAAAATCATGGTTAATTTCAACTCATTGACGACTAAAGTAACGTAAAGGCACAAGTGATAGAACGACAAGAAGTTGAGGGGGACAATTGGTATTCCAAAAAAGAGAGGGGTATGGCTGATATTGCAATATCTCATACGAGTGCATGTGATAAAACCCTTGTCAATTAAGAACAAAAAATCAAGTAATTATTTTCCTTGAAAGATTAACGGATGAAGACTGTAAATTTTCTAGATGTAAAATAATTTAAGTATGATGTGAATTTATTTGGTATTTTTAAATTTAAGGATAAAATGCAATGATTCACGAAATTAAGAATATGACATGCAAAAGTAGGATAAAATTATGCTACTCGATATTTTTAGAAATTTTAGAGCTAAGATGACTAAACTAAAAACAATAAACTTAAAATGCAAAATGCAAATGTCCTGCTATTACTTTTTTCAATTTTTAAGTACAACAGTTAATATCAATTAATTTCTTAAAAACCACTAATGATCGTGCATTCAAAGATCTATCAAGAGCTATTTTTATTTTCATGAAAAAACCAGAATATGGTCTAATTTAAAATCAATTATTGAATTCACAATATAATTTAGAGCACAAATGTGACAAAATTCAATGACTCTAAAACCAAACGTTTGCTTCCTAAATCATATTCAAAAGGCTTATTTTTGCACAGTTTTCTAAAGGGATTTTTACCCTGCATACCCTATAAATTTTGCCAATCACCCCCACGACCTTTGAAACAACTTAATTCTCCCCTCGACCCCGTAAACTTGCCAACTCTTACCCCATGAACCCTCCGGGTAATCTGTTTGAAGCCCGTGGGAGTTCGTGGGTAATTTACATGGTCGACGGGGTAATTACGTTGTACAAAAGGTCGTAGAGTTAATTTAAAAAGTTTACAAGGTCTGTCGGGTAAAAATCTCTTTTCTAAAATATGGTCGACTCTTAATTGAATAAGCAAACTCATATTCAATGTTGTATTCCAAATTCGTTGAGAATATGATAAATGCAGTATGCTAATGTAACATTGAGCTTTAAAAGGTCTATAAAATGGTGCAAAAATCATGATTTTTGGAGTTATGTTTTGCAAGATATGATCCAATATGTCCAGGGGTATATATGCAATTAGAAATAAGTAAATCACTTATCCAACTTAGCTTTTCTGGGCCTTATTGTAAATTGATGAAACTATGGATGCTTTTCTGCAATAAGCCCAAGGAGGGTCTAAATTGGAATTCCTAGAAGTAAAAAGACCTTCTGTGTCAATTAACCACCCACTTGACTCGAGTCACATGGTGGTATCTCAGATCAGATCTCAGACAGCGGAGGATCCTTCTCTTGCTCATTAATCGAATGGCACAGCTCGTGCCACATGGCTATTCCAGATTACGGCTCATGATTTGATCCAAGGGTCGTTGATGAGAACGACTTTACTGACTCTGATGGAGCATGATATGCAATCGGACGGTGGTCGATGGGTGTCAAATCCACAGTAGAGATGTAGACCCATTGGGCCTGTTTGGTTGCTAGGTTACCTCGGGATATAATCTGGCATACCCTATGCTCTATTCCTGCATTGCTGGGTTGGAACTAATTGTATGGATTGTACCATTTATTTGTTATAACATTTTCTAACCACGTTCAAATAAAAAAACCGATATAAAAAATATATTATAATCATTAAAAAATTAATATAACATGTACTCAATGTCAAGTCACATCACATTTATCATTCCAACCCTCCCAACCATCCAAACAGCTACTATTCACAGGAGGATACCCCAACTCAACCCAACACAGTTACCAAATAGATCCTTTGTTTCTGTTTGGTTACCGGGTTACCCCGGGTAACCAGGTTTGCCCCCTGCATTTCAGGGTTAGAATTCCATCACAAATCAATGTGACATCACATTCCTTATTTCAAGCCTCTCCAATCCTCATAACCATTCGAACATCTACTATGTACATGATGTTTGTAGCACTCGACCCTTGTCGACTTCCTCTTTGCTTCACGAGGTGGCACTCGATCTAAGGGTCAACATGGCTAGAGAAGAGGAACTCTCCCCGTGATGTACGACTGCAGTGATATCTCCATCCATCCGATTATCTTGCAAAGTGACGAGATGTGGCTCGAGAAAAATTGGGCTTGTAATATCCGACTATCATCGTATCCATTTTTAAGAGGATATGGAGATGTATTTTTATTTTGGCAGATAGGGATGTGTTTTTTTATTGATACATATACTATTTTCAATTTTTCGAGGATACAGATACGAATACGACTACAAATTTTTTTGGTGGATATGAATACAAATATCCATATTACTAAAGAATGTGTGTATGTGTGTATATCATAGATACATTTATCAATGTGTGTATAAACAAATATCTAAATTTATTATAGAGTTACATGTAATATAATGAGTTTTAGAGTCATTTGATATAGGAAGAAAATAAATAGAGTAAATTACAAAAAAAGTCCCTAACTATACCTCGATTCCAAATCAGGGTCTTATTTTGGAAACGTAATAATAATATCTTATTTTTTTATCTTAAATACATGCTTATGTAACCCTCATATGTTTATGTTGAAGAATAAAGTTGAAATTTTAATATCCTCTTTACATCATTTCAAAAATGAGGCCTTAGTTCGAAATTGAGGCATAGATGGGGCCATTTTTCTTGGTAATTTACCAAAGTATATGTTTTATGGTGTTTAACTATCCGTTATAAAAGTTTAGTTTAATGTATTACTTTATTTTCTTTTTTATGTTATTATATTTGTAGCTTGTGTAATTTTGACATTATATTCAAGTCTTAGGAAATTTTATATGTGTATAATAATCTGTATATGTTTGGAAAATATTTGTATCCAAATTATGGCTATCTGTTTCCATATCTGTATCCAAATTATGGCTATCTGTTTCCATATCTGTATCCATATTTAATGATATGGTTTGTTATTTTCAATATCCGTAAGATATTCATTTCTGTATCCGTATCCAGATTTTACAAAGGATAAGGATGTGATAGCTTCTATATCCGTATCCATATCCATTTGTTTGCATCCTTAGTTCTGAGCGTTATGAAGGATGGAACCTAAGGTCGATGGGGGGATCGAGAGCAGTAGAAGAAGAAACAAGGGGGTATGAAGGTGGAGTTACAGTTGGGCCGAAGTTGGTGGGATTTGAGAGGATGAGGAGGATAGATAGATGTGTGTAGTGCAGAGAAAACACAGATAAGTAAATGAATAAGTGGAAGGAGGAGTAGGATAAGGGTGCAGAAGGTCTACCTGATGCTTCTTCGCATAACGATATGAGGTGATGGATCCCTCCGGTCATCGCTTTAATCGTCGAGTAGGAGACGACGAGAAACCCAACTAATCCAAAGAGAAACAACTATAGTAGGGGGTCTGTTGGATCTCGCCTAATCTGAGACTTCATCGTTGTCATGTCGAAGAGTGGTGGTTGTCGTCACCAGCCATTGTGAGCTCAGATATGAGGAGTATTTTCTCTCCCTATCGAAGAAAGGTGGAGGATAAGGTGCAATCGATGATGGAGTTGGGATTTTATAGGAGGGGCAATGGAGTTGGGATTTGGTTGGAGATTGAATGGGTTTGATTATGTTGGGGATAATGAACGTTGTAGTGAAGAGGAGAAGTAGTTGGGTTCTCTGCTGTGAGATGAAGGTTGAGAATGTGCGAGATTATGGCGATGGTTTTGAAGGCACTTGGTTTCGCAAAAGGGTACAAGGGGTAGAATCATTTTTACAATAAATGTTATTGTAATCTTTTGATCTATCAATGAAGTTATAGATTCTTTTCACTCTCTATATGAGATTAAATGAATGAATGCACTTATAAGATCTTTTAGAACAATTAGAGTTATGCACCATGGCCATCTTAATAATCGTACATCTGTTGATTCAATGGTTGAATCATAAAGGTTGGTGCTTAGATGATATCTAAAGAGTTAGATTGATGACTCATCAAGCACCGTCAAATGATTATTAAGAAAGGATCTCCATCCTGAGAAGGGGATGTCAATCCTTCTCTAAAGGTTGATATCTGACCGACCTCTTGATGCAGATCCTCTGCATAGGAATAGAGATTCAGAGGTGTCAGATAAGTTAGGTCAAAGAGTTTACTTAACGTGATCGAGATAAGCAAGACCTATGTCGTATACTGTCTTGATATAAACACACATCTTCTGGCCGAAGACAGATGTATTACTATATGTCTAAATACGTACATTAGGCAGACCATGAGATTGATGACCTAATCAAGGTCAATACATCGAAGAGATGATATACATACAAGGGCATATGAATAATACGATCTCTCAAAGGGATCATGCAGGTCCATTACTGAACAGGAAGACATGAGCTCACTCATTAGATATTGGAACCAACTAAATTCCATGCATGGTTGTTTTACTTTGGAAGCATGATAGAATTTGTAGATATAATATATGCTTTTGTAAAGCATATGATCCATACCAACTCTCAATGATCGAATGAGAAACTTAATGATAAAATCTTGAAGAAGATAGTTCAAATATGATCTAAAACTTTAGGTTTATTATAGGTCTTTCAGTTTACAGGATGTACAGGTATTAAGAATTTTTAAGGGTGATGTGATCGTAAATGATTATATAACCATAACACTTCCATTCCAAGGAAGTGATGAAATAGGTTTGGATTTTAGTGACTCTTCTCAAAAGATTAGTCATCTGATCTTAGTCCAAATGTTGGACATTGATCTGAATGTAATTTAGATGCAATGAGAAGATTAGATTTACAGATTGATTTAATCAAACATCTTTGAGAGGTCACCTAGATTTGGACATGAGATAAGATCTCAATATCCAAGTCACTATACATGGAATGTACAATCACCATGTCCTTATCTCCAAGTATCCACAGAGAATACACATTGTTCTTGAAAGAGTTAAAGAATAATTTTATTATTGATAATATATCTAAAAAATTGTGATTAAATATAATTTAATTGTCATAGATAATGTGAATGTGATTCTTATTATTTGGACACATGAGGAGAGTTATCTAAGATAATTAAATGAGATTTAATTATTAAATATATAATTAATGTGGATATCACTATTCACAATAATCATAAATATTATAAATTATAATATCTTGGAGAGATTTAATTGTAAATAGGATTTACAAATTAAATATTAATGTGAATTGAATTCACATTATACAATTAATTGTTAATGTAATTTATATTTTATATTGGGTGGTTGAATATGATTCATAATTGTCAATGTCATGATTAAAATTATCACAAAATAATTTAAAATTATTTTGATGAAAATTTAAGCAAGAATACTTATTTCACATGTGAAATAATTAATGAGATATGAGATCTCATCAATATTGGAAAGGAGAGAGCTCCATTCCATAATAAGAGTAGACAACCACGTGGAGTCTCTCTTCATGGTGGTCGTCCCCCTTATTATGGAAGGAGGCCCTCCTTTCCGTATTATTCCATATGAATTTGATTTAATTGAATTTTTAAATTGTTGAATATTCTTCAACATATTTATTTTTAAAATTTATTAACTATTGTGCAAATTTTATGCACAAAATTATAGTCATTGATTCAATTAGGGGTGCATATCTACCATCCGATTTGTTATAAAAAAGAAATGCTAGCCCTGGATCTTCTCCAACACAAGTGAAAGCAACAAATCTCTCTCTCTCTCTTTTCTCATACACATCCAAGAGGCTCTCTGTCTCTCTCAATCCAAGTGCCTGTCCACTTCGTTGTTCTTGAGAGCATCTCCATCGCCACGTTATCGTTGTACTGCTGGATCGATTTCTCGTAGATATCTACCTTCTTCGGTACTCCATGCTCGTGAGGAAAGCTACGAATTTTGTGAGTTGAAATCAGGACATTTCATGCTCGGATCATCAACTCGGATTGCATGAAGCATGCATCTCATCCACGTGCCCGCAAGTGCATCCTTCGTTAGGTAGGACTTGAGACATGAGGTCTCTTCGTTTAGAGGCATGTGACTGCAAACACGCATCAAGAGGTAATCATTTTACTCATTAATTATATTTATGAAATGATGTTAGAAAAGTTCTCATGTCATGTGATTTTATCTTTGTTAAAATTTTCAATTTTTGATACCCCCTGCAACTAGTATGACTAGTTGTTCTTGATCGAATGTGATGTGATCTTCACGCTGATGTGGTGTATTAAGACCTAAACCCAAAGCCTTAAAGTGGTATCAGAACTCTGGTCAAATTTCTTGGATCTGATCCAAACATTGAGGGGTCATTTTTCATTAAAATGAAAGGATACTATTTGTGCACTGTTTGAATGAATTTTTGGGTTACTTAAATGTATTTATAATGTATAAATATATCCTTAGAATATTTTTTAAAGATTGACATCAAAGGTGCATTGTTTTAGATTCGAAAAGTTCCCGCAATGAAATTGTTTTTGCATGTAATCACAAATCTGTGATAAATTAATTTTTGGTTACTATTTTTCAGTCATGAAATATGTTGGAAATATATAAATTAAATAGAGAATTAAACCATCAAACTGCTCCAATTTATTTCACGTGATTCCACCTCTGTTTGCCCTAGATATTCCATATTTAGTGGACATGGTTAGAAGATGATTGGATCATCATAATAACTTTCTTAATGTGTTTATCATTCAATGACACTTAAGGAAATTATGAATTTACTATGATTAATTTATTCTTTACGTATTTATGGAGATATTTGAATTAAAACCATCAATCACCATTGAATGATTGTTTCATGACAAAATCATAGTTTAACCTACAATAGTTGTTGGTCAACTTTTACATGCAAAACCAAACATATTTTCCTGATATGATTAGAAATTTAATATCTTTAAAAATATTTTAAGATGCTTAAGATTTTTGAGTGAATACTATATAGTATCATGCTGGTCATCAAAGGAATGATCGATAAAACCCCAAGTACATTGATTCAATTTGTATTATTCTGAATCGAGATGGTGAAGGTGTCAAGACTGGGTATGTTGGCTTGATTTCTTAATTAGCACCTTGCATGCCAAAGAAATGCTCCCTCCCAGCATAACTCGAGCGTCTACTTGAATCTCTTTTGAGGAAGGAGTAATATGAGTAAGTCAAGTTGTAATGTAATTACTAAAAAACTCAGAATAATATGTACTTGTGAGAGTTAATACTATATAATAATATAAAATAAACCCTCATTATTCATCAGTTGTATTGGATTGATAATTAATTTAATATGATACAATTAACTAGACCTAATTAAAATAAACAATCTATTATCAATTGAGATGTAATTCACTTGGAAGAATTGATCATAAGAATATGTTTCTATTAATTAATTAAAATTTAAATGGGATGTGGAGGATCATATAAATGACATCCATGGTCTCCCGTCAAGACGAATGGTTCCGTTGTCATGGATTGTATGCTAGTGACACATATGCGAAATCATAGCTCCGACGTACAAGCACACATGGATATGGCTCTTTGCTTCTCGAAAAGGTAAGGTCGTATGCGTAGTGACCCCAACATTGTTCCTCATATATTTGAGGTGGTATTGGATTGCACATAAGGAGTTCTATTCCTGTTGACGATTCAATTAACAACGGGTCAATATCACCTTAAAGTGGTGGGGCCGAGTGTTCAAGACTGAATTGAGAAATGCAAGTTGGACTTGTAAGGTGTAATGAGTCCCCACTTCCTTTACCTAAGTTACATTTTCTCATGTTACTGGGTTGTGACAATGGTAAAAGGGAGATCTCATATTTTGTTAGAGATATAGCAATAATTAAATATAAGATATTATTTTTGGGCAATTTTCTGTGCCATTATGATTTTTTGTGATTTCAAAAATAATAATGGGCAAGATATACATCATTTTACTAAAATGATTTTATAGAAAATAAAGCATTCACCATAAAAATACTAATCAAATACCATAATACAGAGACTATAAGGCACTTCAATAGGTTATCTTTGATTTTAAAAATGATAAAAATATGAGGTCCAAAGCATGCCCAAACATAAGGGATTTATTTACAATATTCAAATAAATTTCAAAATAAAATCATGCAAACTGTGCCCAAGGGCACTTGTAGAAACACATAAACTTGCATTGGTATTTGCAATTATGCCAGCGATGAGTGGGGATCACGTGATCTGCTTCCTTTATCCTTTGGTGGAGAATGATCTTCCCGGAGCTTATCTGACGGTCGGTGTGCTCCCACTTGGCCGCATTTGGTTCATACAATCCTCGAGGATCAAATGGCTGGTATTAAAATACTCGACGGGCTATAATGTAACATCTTGTAACGTCTTAGGTTTCGGTCTACGGTCTGTTATTGAGGAAAACTCGCCCTAGCAACTTGATGGGTTCGAGCCCAATTGGGCCCATTGACAACATCCAAAATGCCTAAGCCAAGTGTTAATCCCCACCACTTATAACACACACCCACACTTCATGAGTTTTAAATGTGGGACTATGTTCAGAGGTTGGGGTGCTACAACCTCTCCCAATTATATTCACAACATTCTCGTTGCGACATGGTTCGTCACTTATTCCCAGTTATAGAGGCAGATGCACGATCCTGGCAACATTTTCCTCTTATCTATGTGTAGGGATGTCTCCACTTCTCAGGTATCCCTTTCCACTATTATAGAAAAAGTGGCTCTAATACCATTTGTAACACCCCGAGCTTAGATTTCCGATATGTCGTCGAGGAAAATTGATCCTGACAACTTGTTATGTTCGTACCCATTTGAACCCAACAAGTTGTCAAGGTCAGTTTTCCTTGATAAGGGACCACGGATCTAAGCTCGGGAGGTTACAAATGGTATCAAAGCCGATTTCCCCTCTGATAGTGGAAAGGATTACCCAAGAGGCGGAGTCACCCTGATAACAGAGGTTCTGCGAGGGTCTAAAATATCCTCACTGAAAAGCGAAGATAAAGTATCGTTGAGGCAACCGCTCACGAAACCTCGTGTCAATCAACAATTAACCCACAATATATGTAAAGCAATGAAAGCAGAAATATGTGGAGTTAAAATATATTATAACTCTGCAAATGTGTGTATAGATGTAAGTATGTCTAGAGTGTCGAACACAGGAAGCACACTGTTTAGCACTCAATATTCTAATAAATAAATAATGAATAAATAATATTGGTATTTGTATGTATATAGGTATGCACAATACTGATCAAAGAATATGGGGTTTTAAGTTTATGAATATGTATGTGTATATATATTATGTTTTTTGTTTTAGTTTATATTTTTCAATATATATAATATATATTATTTTTAATTTCTCTCTTTTTTTTAAAAAAAATATATAATATAGGGATATACATGTCTATATATACAATATAAGGTAATATAATTATAAATGCAACTAAAAATAAACAAAAAAGTGCAAAATAAATTATTTTTGGGTTTTAATTTTTTTACTATTTTTGTGATTTTTAGTCAATTTTTCTAATATATATATTTATTTATTTATTTAAAGTCAAAAAATATCCCCAATCAGGGATTAAATAAATAGGTCGGATTGTTTTGGAAATTAAAAATAGAAAATAAAGTCAAAATTTTCTAAAACTATTTTTAGTAAATAATATAGTGTATTAAGAAAATTATCACACAGAAATAACTATTTTTGGAATTTTGTGGGGATTTTTTTATTTTTTATTGGATTTTAAAGCTTTTAAATTTTTTTATCCTTTTCTTTTCTATTTTTAGGGATTTTTTATCTAGAGTTATGAAATACAATGATAAAAAAATATTTTGGGGGGATTTTTTAAAATGTTTTTATATTTTTTATATTTTATATTGTAAATTGAGAATATCCAAGCTCTTTTTATTTTTTAAAAATAGGAAAAAGTCCTAAAATGATGTTCTAAAAATATAGCATGAAACTACAAGCAAGCAAGAATCTAATCCTATTTTTTTAGAATTTTTGGTGCACGGATGCTATTTTTAATAAATGAAAAGCTTTCACAAAAATTAATGAACCAGTAGGGTCGTATTTACAATTAAAAATAAACTCAAGGGGCATACTGTAAATAAACCAAAAATTTATAACTAATATATCCAGTTCATGAATTAAATACTAATTAATATAACCTAAAGGGTTTACATGTAATTTGCTCAAGCACTAGGCTGTCACATGAGGTGATGTGGTCGAGGAGTAAAGTGCAATATAATATAGTTTAGAGGATTACATGTAATTAGTCCAATACTTTTTAAACTACATAAAATATTTAGAGTACTAGGTAGCAATTGCAAAAAGGCGGAGGGTTCCTAAGAAATTTACCCACTTAATGCCATGAGTCCAGCCGTCCTCCTGTAGCCACGTGGAAGATCTGTTGGTTCTGGTGAAGCAGCGGTTTGGCCAACGAACGCTCCAGATTAGATCTGGATCTTACCATCGATCGAACGGTGTTGAAAGGCTCTAGATGAATTAGGGAAGAACAGTCGTCGGGCAACTTCAGATCTCTGATTCTTCGAACCTCCTCCCACGATCCGACTCACCAAGGGGTTCTTCTTGTTCCTAGAGCTCCTCCGGCTGGGGCGACAGTTCTTTGCTCAGATAGCCCTCCAATGATCCAGAGATGTGTCAATGGCGGATCTGGATGGTATCTTCTTTAGGCATGACCTGGAGGTGTTCCAGGTTGTCTCACTCACATCCTATAGCTCCTTTAAGCTTGTAATCTGCATACAAAGAATACATGGCTCGAAAGCGATGCTCTCATCCCAAAAATTGCAGCTAGAACTGCGTGAATGATGAAGGCAATGAGGCTCCGACAATGCGGAAGAAGGGAGCCTCTGATCTCTTCGATTGTGGCCGAATCAAAGGGGAAAATGAGCGGGCGATATGGAGAATGCATCGAGGATTGAAGTGGGATGGATAACGGATCAAATAACAGTCACAATTTTATTTTGACCTGGAGCTCAAGCTCCAGGTGAAGTTGATTTCTCTGATTAAACCTAAATCTACATGATTGAATTGAAAACTAAGAGCGGAATTAAAATCTATACTAACAACTTATCTAAAATGACAGGAAATGGGGCCTCAACTGAGCTGGAAGCTCAAGAAGTAGAACCTCTGGTGACTTGGTCGGAGATGGCTTGGACCTTCTCTCTGCGCCTCCTCCTCACTGCTGAGCCTCGTCACCGCTTCCTGTCACCAAGAGGAGGACTATGGTGGTGGTCTGAGGGACTAGGAAGTGACGAAGATCGATAAAAAACTCAAAAGAAGATCTGGGGTCATATTTATAGGCGATTTTCATTAGTTTTCGAGGAGCGATGGTGGGTGCTTGAGCGAGGGCTGGTGAGGATTCAGGCATGGGCGAAGATCATGGATGAGTGGGTTGTACAGAGGTGGATGGCTCGAGGTAAGAGGGTGAAGGTGGAGGTGCGGGAAATTGGGTGAAGTCGGGGTCTCGTGAAGTTCTGATAGAAGTTAGAGGAGGTAGGGTACAGTTGACCATAGGTCAACAAACACTCGCACCCAGGAAATTCCAAGGCAAAAAAGCCTTGGAAAATGAATATAAAATAGTATATGAATTAATTATTTTTATTAAAAATAAAAAATATTCCTAATTTTATGTAGTATTTATTGCCTATTTTTATTTATTTTTTAAGGTATTTTATTATATGTTACTTTTTATAGGTACAAATACATGTATTTTCATCTATATTTTATGTATTTTGTTTTTATTTTTGTGATTCATATTTCATTATTTTATACACATATTTTATATATTTATAACTTATTTAAATATACATAAATATATTTTTATTATATTTTTCTGATGTTATTTTCACATTTAAATAAATATAGGTATATAATATATATGTATAAGTATATGTATTTCATCTATATATTTTGTATACTTATTTTTTTTGTGTTTTATTTATGGTATTATTCTATTCTAAATATGTAAATATATTATAAATAATATTTACAAAAGTATAAAAATACAAAAATATAAAAATAATGAAGAATATATAAAATGAATTTTTTATTCAGGTAAACTATACAATAGGGGTCCAAAAACCTAACTTCCATACCTCAACTCCAAATTAAGTGAAATTATCTTCATTAAATAGCTTATTAATAGTTATATACAATTAAGGGTGATTTTGATCATTTTAAGTTTTTTTTATTGAGGAGATATGGGTCTGGGAAGTTTGGATTTTGGCTTTTTATTTTGAGTATAAAAAGTATATTGTATATTATTTTTTTGTGAAATCAATTTTGTATTTTTATTTATATTTTTATCTACAACTTTCATGCACAAAGTTTATTGATTTGATGAATAAATAATAAAAAATAAAATAGGCCCCAAAAAGTAATTATTGGCCTATTTTTGTATGTTTTCCGACTGTATTTACTGTACAATTCACCGCCCTATCTCCCCCTACTTTAATCCTTATCGACTAAGTCATCATGATGACTAAGTCTCGGGGGCTAGGGTCATTCAACACCTATGGTGTCTCATTTCCTTTTCTTTTTCTTTTTCTTTTCTTTGTTCTTTTATTTTGGCAATAAATGCAGTATTTATACCGTATTTTCTACATTATTTTATACAACTTATAGAGTATTTATTTTAGCAAATTAGTGATATATACATGCATTTAGCTAGGGTTTAAAGGCCAAAATCAAAGAATAAAAGTAATGAAATGAGGATTCATCACACCCCTATAAAGAGATAGGAGGAAAAGGCTGCTCGAAGCATGCAACCATCACTATCACTGGGAATAAGTGATGTGCCAAACCACAATAAGGACGTTGCGAATATAATTAAGGGAGGTTGTAATACCCCAACCCCAAGCATAGTCCCGCATCTGAAACCCACGAAGTGTGGATGTGGGTTATAAGTAGTGGAGATTGACACTTGACAACTTGAGCTTAAGCATTTTGGGTGGTTGCCAATAAGTCCAATTGGGCTTGAACCCAACAGGTTATCAGGGCAATTTTTCTCGATAATGGATCAAACCTATGTCTAGGACATTACAAATGGTATCAGAAATATTTTCCCTCTGGTAGTGGAAAGGGATACCCGAGAGGTGGAGCCATCCCTACAAAGAGATAGGAGGAAAATGCTACATGGAGCTTGCAACCATCATTGTCATTGGAAATAAGTGATGGGACATGTCGCAATGAGGATGTTACGAATATAAGTTTTGGAGGTTGTAACATCCCAACCCTCAAACATAGTCCCGTGTCTAAAACTCACGAAAGTGTGCATGTAGGTTATAAGCGTGGTGGATTATTACTTGACAACACAGGCTTAAGCATTTTGGGTACTTGTCAATGGGTCCAATTGGGACCGAACCCAACAAATTGTCATGTCCAATTTTCCTCGATAACAAACTGGGGACTTAAGCCCAAGACATGACATATATTCCATCAAATCTCCATCAAAGGGTGCTTGGATCAGGATGCTCGAGATCTGACGATCAAATAGTTGAGCGTGGTTCAACAACCAACAACGAAGATAAATGAACGATAAAATTATCAATGGTGGTTGTTTGCTGAGTAGCTCTATGTTATTGATCAAAGGGTTGAAGGCATTAGGCAAATAAAGGGCCAGGATGAGAGGTTCGTCCCACATGGATGGTGCTTATAGTTCGAGGACCTTGCGCTTCTTTTTCTTCAATGTGGAACAAAAAGAAAACCTATACTAGGTAGAGTGAGAGTATACCAAGCTCAACAATATTTACGAGAAAACTTCTTATGGGAATGGGGACGAAAGGAATATACATGTGGTGTGCCGCTATTGAAGTCATCCTCACATGAGTAATAGTGAGGGGTGGGGATTGTCCAATGACGATCAACACATGATCGCTTTCTCATATATGGCTTGATAATAGCCGAATTAAGCTCACTCATGTAGACTACCTCATTTGGGCCCGACGAGGAATCCTTAGAAGGTTCCTTGCTCTCCAGGTCAAAGATGACATTCTCAATTAGCTTAGCTGAATCTGAAGCATCAAAATGAATAGGGTCGTAGTACTCCTTGAGGTGTTCAGAAGAACATCTCAATGAATCATTACATCTCTCCATCTTGACAGATAACTGACTAGGAGCAATGGTGAATACCGACTTTCTTGATGGGATGGATATGTGACGTGACAGTTGTCTCCTTGGACCTGGGTCATGGTGGTGGTCTACAAGTGAAGTCAATCGACTTTTTTGGTGTAGGCTCAAGAGTAAAATCATGGTAATGATCAAGAAAATATGAAATAATGATGTCCAATTTAGGAAAAGTCTAGGGAATCAAATCAAGAAATGGTCAAAATAATCTGAAAAAATTGTGTCTGATTCAAAAGGAGTCAAGAGTCGTCCACATAAGCTTTCAAAGAAGTGGTGGAAGCAACAGTCAATGTCACCTTAGGTCTTTTGGTGACATATGAAATCTCCATACGGGGATAGGGACCATTGTAATTTGTGTCGATTCGACAGTCATGTTCTTGAGAGTCTTTCCTAGGGTCACATCATGAGGGGATGGTCTCCTTGGAACTGTTTGAATGAGTGAAATAGAGTAGGAATCATCTACCCTTAGATGGTGATAGTTGTTTACAGCTCGGTGGGTTGTCTTAGGCTTGAGTGTATCATCAGAGGTCGAGTGAGGTCGGTGTGTACCCAATGTTGAGAAATTGATGGCCTAAGTCTTGCAATCGATATTCATCTTAGGCAAAGGCTAAGTACGGCTTCCCAAGAATGATGGGAGCCTAGGAAAGCTCTGAAGGATATGGTTTAATCCTCAAGCGCATCATGGAAGTGTGAGCGTCGTATCGAATACGACGAAGAACGACTAGTCATACTAGTTGTTCTATGCAGCGGAATTTAAAAAATTTTCATACGATGAAACCACATGATCCAAGAACGATTCTTTGATCGTTTCATCTATAACCACAACAAGTATAAAGGAATACCTCTTGAAGCGTGGTTGATCGAGTCTCTACGAAAAAAACCTCCTGTCTCAAGTCCATCGTCGGAGAAGAAGCTTGCGAGCGCGGAGATGAGTTGCATGATCTCCGCAATCCAACGAGTTGATCCAAGCACGGTGATCTCCTGATCTCGTCGTACGAGATCGTACACCTTCTTCACGATCATAGCACTCCAAAGAAGATGGAGATCCAAAGAACGTCACAGCGGCGGCGCGGTGGCGAAGGCGACGATGGCTTTCTCCTCTAGGGTTTGGTGGACAGCCACCAAGGAGAGAGGGAGAGAGAGTTGACGTATGAGAAGAGAAGAGAGAGAGAGAGAGAGAGAGAGAGAGAGAGATGTGCTCCAAAAGCATAACATAGAGAGCATGGTATGCCTCTCTATTTACAGGGTTTTGGGATCCATGGATTTCAATCCATGGGACACATAAAACCAATGGATCAGATTGATTTATGTTTAATCCGATGGTCAAGATTGTTGTTGGTAAAAGCGAACAACTGATAATCTAATTTAAATCAAATATATTTGACATGTCAAATGTAATTCAATCCTAAATTAGATCAAGCAATTAAGGAGAGATTAGCATGGAGATTACTCCCCATAAGGAAAGGGGGGGGATGGTTACTACATTCCTTGTGGGAATTGGTAGCCGTCCACCATTGATGAATCCATGATTCATTAACTTTTCTGTCGCATTTTGTCTTAAAACCCTTAACAAATACATGTAAATATCCATTAAATCTCATCTTTTAACAAAACACCATTCATGTGTAAATATTCACTTTTAACCACTAAAATCATGTAAATAAATAAAGAACCAGAAAAATAAAGAAAAAGGCAGATTGAATATATGTATATATATATACAATATGACTTAAAATATAAATATAGCTGTAAGATATATTTGTAGCCCAACCCCCGAGACCAAGACAACATGGATTGGTCGACAAACCAAAAAGTAGGGGGAGATAAGGAAAGAAAACATAAAAAAATAAACTAACACACACATATACACTCTTCATTATTTATAAAATAAATACAAAATTTCAAAGAATTTTAATTATTTCATATGAATATATTTTTAACCAAACTCTTCTCCTAATTATTTCTAAAAATGTATATAAAAATATAAAAATAAGTTAAAAATATTATCCTGTATATATGCCAAGAAACCCAGCCTAGAAATTGTCGAAATCTCAACTTCCAAACATCATAACTTCCTCATACGAACTCCAATTTCACTCTACTCACCTTTAAAGTTCATAAAATAATATTCTCTAATTAATGAAGGTGGTTTCATCGAATTCGGAGTCCGTTTGCAAAAAGTCGGTTTTGGGACCAAAAGACAAAGGGGTTTCTGGGCTATTTATTTTATGTAACACACATTATTTATCATTTTATTAATTTTATAATTTTTAAATTATTTCATGATCTTGTAGTTTCACCATAAATTATTTCATAATTTTTGGAGACTATTTATTATTTTAATAAAATCAAAAACCCCAAAATATAGGTATAAATGACCTACTTAGATACTAACCCTATTTATTAAAATATGTAAATTAATTTATAAAAATCTATAAAAATTCGTATAAACCTTATTTAATACTCTAATAATTAAGAAAATATAAAATTAATTTTTACTTATTTATTTATTAAATTAAAAATCTAAAACCTATTTATAAATACATATTTATTAATATAATATTTATATTGTAAATAATATTTATTATTATTAAAAGTAACTATTCCATAAATTAGATAATTATTTTATTTAACTTTCTTGTTTTTATACCTAATTAAAATAATCTTATTTACTATTTATTATCTAATTTACAATGTATTTATACTTCTGGGCCAACCAGGTGCTGACACTTGTCAGCACCTGGGGCCTTCTTCCCCAAGAAGTTGTTAACCGGATTCTGTTCGACCGGCCAACTTCAAGCAATTATCCCGCGTCACTCTCGAACCTTCTGACTGATCCAATCCGTCCATCGTCTTCCTCCAACAACCTTCTCCATCGCCGGCCGTCGATCCAACCTTGGGGCCCAAGCAAACTCCCTATATAAAGGCCCCAAGGTCGCCATTAACAAACAACTTTCCAACCACCCAAGAGCTTCAGCTCCAGGTGTTCGACCCCCCTACTTCCAAGCTTCGTTCCAGCCACATCGAGGTGGTGACAGCGCCGAGGAGGAGCTAGCGAGGAAGAAGGCACGTCAGAGGATCGTTCCAAGGCCAAGCTCCGCCTTGCATCGCCGCGTACGCCGCGTTCCGCTTCGGTCAAGGGTCGTCGTCGAGCAGCCATTCCAGGTAATACACCTTGGACTCCCAGACCTCTTCATCCATCTTTTCTTCGTTTTCTTCTCGAGCTTCGAGCCACGATTAGCGTGGCAAATTGCGTTTTCAGATAGCCTAATCAACTAGCTTAGACGCACATTCAAAAGCCCTTTCGATTCGTTCTCGTTTTGATTTGGATCGCATCTCCAAAACCATCATCCATCCCACGCAACTGGATATTTGTCTGGAAACTAAGATTTTTCACCAACTTTGAGCTTGCAACTTGTCATCCATCGGCCGATTCCTTGGCGAGTCGAGCATCCTATCTTGTTAATTGCAAGTTCAAGATCATCGCGAGCTATTTTCCAAGGCATGGACGTCTTAGTTCGTCATGGAAAGCCATCTCAAAGATCCATCGATAGAACAGAGCCCACCTCCAGGTAGCTGAGACAGCCATCTTCATCGTCACTTCACAGCCGCTCCGAGCAACCACCGCCGGAATTCTACTGCGTGCGAGCTCGAGGGGTGGAGGAGCCACCCCTCTGGCCCCGCCGGAGCGCCAAAGCAGTCGAAGGTTGGCAGCGATAAATCGAAGAAGAAGACTCGTCCGCCAGCAGCCTCAACCGCTCAAGAACAGTCGACTCACAGGTGCGCGACACGTGGCGCACCTGTGAGCGTCAGATCGGGGCGCGCAAAGTCTAATCTCAGTCGTCCATTACGAAACGGTGGAAAATTGCTCATTAAGCCAGCAAGCTTCCAGATCTTTCATCCCGCCTCACAGGGTTTTTCTATTTGCATTTAGGTCCCTTCGTAGGGACCTAAATGTAAACATTTGTTTACTTTTTCTTCAGAACAGTCCTTGAGGACCCAATTGCAAACATTTTAATTAGAATTTTCTTGCGCTTATGCCCCTGGGCTGTAGGGGTTGTTTCTACTTCTTGTGACCTCGGTTTTTGACGATTTCTTGAGGGTAGTTACACAACTACCCCAACTACCAAGTATAAAGATTTCGTGGATTTTTTACGTGTTTTCACCATGTCCTCATGATGGAGGCAATCTCATGTAATATCATGAGATTGCATATCTCCATGAATTTCTCCCATAATCTCCAACAATTTTTTTTCTTCAAAAATAATTCATAATTAATTTTGAGAATATTGCAATCTTACCATTGAATATTTGTGAATCACATTCACAACCCAAAACAAAATATAATTTATATTTTCAATTAATTACACAATGTGTATCCAATACACATTAATAATTAATTAACAAATATAAATTATAATTAGCTCTCTCTAATACATTATAAATCACATTTATAATATATTATGAATAATTGAATATTGCTATCCACATTATTCTTATCCATAATAAGTAAATCACATTTAATTATATTGGATAATTTCCCATATATCAAGATAATTAAATCACATTTAATTATCAACTTCTTAATGCTTAGATCTATGGAATTATTCTTGAACACTTTCAAGAATAATGCGATTTCTCCGCAGATACTTGGAGATAAGGACAGGGCGATTGTACTGTTCCACGTATAGTGACTTGGATACTGAGATCACATTTCAAATCTAGATCTCAGGGACCTCCCATAGATGCTTGATTAAATCAAGATAGTAAATCTAATCTTCTCATTGTATCTGAATCTCATTCAGATCAATGTCCAGTACATGGACTAAGATTAGGTCACTTCTCTACTGAAAGGAGTCACTAAAATCCAAAGTTGTTTCATCACTCCCTCGGAATGGAAGCGTCATGGTTATACAATCGTTTATGATCACATCACCCTCAGGTATTCCCAACACCTCTACATCTTGCATACTGGAAGACCTATGATCATCCTGAAGATATAGATCACTTTTATATTGTCATCTTCAGGGTTTGATAACTAAGTTTCCCAATCTTGGTCTTTGGGATTTGGTATAGATCATATGCTTTCACAAAGCATATATCTTACCTTCAAATCCATGTCATGCTTCCAATGCATGACGACCATGCATGGAATTTGATCAGTTCCAATACCTCATGAGTGAGCTCGTGTCTCCCAGTTCACAAGTGAACCTGTATGATCCCTTTGAGAGATTGTATTACTCATATGTCCTTATATGCACACCAGCTCGCCGGTGTATAGACCTTGGCTAGGTCATCAACCTATTGGTCTGCCAAATATATACACTCAGACATATAGCAACACATATGTCTCTGGTCAGAGGATGTGTGCCTATGTTGTGACAGTATTCGACATAGGTCTTTGGTTATCTCGATCTCATTAAATCAACCCATTGACTCAAGTAATCTGACACCTCCGAATCACTATTCACATGCAGAGGACCTGCATCAAGAGGTCGATCAGATATCATCCTAATGAGAAAGGATTGCCATCTCCTACTCATGCTAGAGATCATCTCTTGACAATCATTTGATGGTGCTTGATGAGTCCTCAATCTAACTCTTTAGATGTTCATCAAGCACCAGCCTCTATGATTCAATATTTGAATCAACAGCTGTATGATCATCAAGATGACCATGGTACATAACCCTAATTGCACTAAGGGACCTATTATGCAAATTAGTTATTCTTCATTTCAGATCAGGGAATGATATTTGTAATAACATTTATTGCATAATGGCTCGCAGTGGGCTCGCATGTCCAACAATCTCCCACTAGCCCAAAGAGCCATTAATGGGCTAATCATTTAAACCCGCACTCATGTGACAATCATAGGTTATTTAGAAAATAGCTAGGTAAGCTGATCGGTCACTATATTCCCAAGAGACTATGCCAAGTTCTTTTACGGCACTTGCATATCCTCCAGTAACAGTGCTCGCATCCAATGCGAATGTTGCATATATGAAGCCAATACTCAATTTTGTCAGTTATAGTGTCCTTGTCACTACAGCTTAACAAATATTATAACCAGTATTTCCATAATCCTTATCAGAATACCCTTATTCCTGGATATCTCTATATCCTAAGGTATTCATAATTAAGACCCTTTAGATCATTATCTATAAAGTCTTAAGTTCTTGAAGATAAGACTTTGAGATCACTATCTTAAAAATCTTTTCATCTTTGAAGATATTGTTACTACTGCAATCAAGTGTTTTATCTCCTTAGCGGTATTAGTAACATTTACACTCCCACTACATGGCAGATGCCTGGCTTTTGTACACATTTAGCATATACTCAGCTTCTCGTAACTGATGCACAAGGGCAGGCAGTTCCAACATTCACTTCCTCAACTCTTTGAGGTGTTATCCCTTTAGATAGGTCAATACCATATCTTAAGGGAAGGAAGCCTTTCTTGGATTTTTTTTCCAGAAAATGGAACATGTCCAATGTGTACTATTAGTGTGATGGTTCCAATGCCCTCTTCTCTTTGCTTCTGAACACTTTCAGAACTATGATCTAAGAGGTATCTTTGAGATCATATCTCAAAATATGGAACAATCAGTTATAAAACACTTATTATTATCCATATATCATTTAAATGATTAGGATATTATCTACATTTAGCATGATGAACACAATAGCACTCCCACTAAGCTTCACATGGTACGTCAAGATTCTATTTGAAATCATAACATTTATAATTTTATCAAATCTTATGTTCCAACTACACGAAGCTTATTCGAGTCCATGGATGGAGTTTGTTTAGCTTGCACACCTTGCTTTCCTAAACCATGGAGCCCTGGGGCTACTTCATGCGAATATCCTCGGAGAAATATTCGTGGAGGAATGCAATCTTGACTTCCATCTTGAAGATGTTGAAGTCAATATGTGTAGCTACAATTAGCAATAATCCGATGGGTTTAAGCAAGGTCACTGGAGAGAAAGCCTCACCGCAAGCGGTGTCTTCTATTCAGTGTGTAGCTCATGGCTACGAGCTGTGCTTTGAAGGTTCTACCTTCTTATCAGGTTTCCTCTTTCTATTGAAGATCCATTTATACCTTTATGGGTCTTACCCATAAAGGTGGATCTTCTAGGGTCCATATACAACATTTGTATATGAAGTCTACTTTAGACTTTATTGCTAGTATCCATATTTCCATGCTATGATCTTCAGAAGCTTCATCACATGAAGTCTAATCATTGTCAGATTCAACTGACACATGGAATTCATCCTCAAACTCATTTGAAGAGGTATTAGTGGTTCATCTTTAATTGTCCTTTTAGTTTCCGATTTCAGAAGTCCCATTATCTTTTCAAGATTAAATGAGTTCCTTTACCTCATCTTCATCTTGATTCTCAAGAGAGTCATCCTCTAAGAATCACATTCTCAAAGATGAGATCTTTTAAGAATCTCAAGGTCATAAAGTAGGTATCCAATACCGTCCTTTATTTTTTAATGAAGTAGCACACTCAAGTGTTAAATTCCAGCTTACTTGCTTGGAACCTTATTAAGGATATATATTGTAGTCTCTAATACACATATACCTTGGAAACTAAGAGGTAATTATGCTAAGAATCATTGATCAAATCATGTCACACATGATCCAATTGTATCTCCCTATAACTCTTATTGAGTTTAGGTTTATTTGGAGGAGTGAGATAGAAATGATATTCATATCTCTATAAGGTATTCTATGAATTCATGTAATAGGTACTGACTACCTAGATTAGATCATTTTTTTAATCTTCCTTCAAATTTTGATTCTAAACCAAAATTGTGAAAATCTATAAACATTTCAAAGGTTTCTAAGTGAAGAGAAGAAATCTCATATCACAAATAATCATCAATAGATATCACATATCCATAATGTTTATTCTGATATAGATGATTCGCATACATCAATATGCATGAGATCTTGAATACCTTGACATCTTACACCATTCAAAGACAGGTTGTATGGGATATTTTTACTTATGAATACAATATTCACAAGTATGTAAGATTTGAACCTTTAGACAATCTAAAGTTTCATCTCTTATTAGTCTATTGATCACATTAACAGACAAATATCCAAGGCTTGATGCCAGATCATTGTTAAATGATCTTCATTCTCCTATTGATCCTTTAAGGTTTAATTTCAGTATTAGAAATGTTAATGAACCATTCATTAATTTTTTAATTTAGTAGAGTCCACTAGATTTTAGACTACTATATGAAATATCTCCATCATAACTCTTTATGATAGATCTATTACAAAATTCATGTTTATTTCCAACATTTAGAAATAAACAATGATTGTATTCTGATATCTAGGTCATAGAGACATTATCTAAGACTAAGGGCTCTCCCACTGAAAATAACAAGTCTATTGATGAATCCACATTTCATCATCTTTATTCTATCATTTTGGCACCAAAAACCCTAGCAAATGCCTGCAAATAGCATTAAAACCATCATCTTAGCATCCATGCATGTGCATTCAGATTGTGTATAAATCACTGTAATTAAGGCCAAAATTATAGAATAAATAAAGAAAAGAAAAAGAATAAAATATTGTAAATATTTTATGACCTAAAACCCCCGAGACCTAGGCATCTTGATGAATAGGTCGACAAGGAATAAAGTAGGGGGAGATAAGGTCAGAAATACAGTGTAAATACCTATACAATCTATTCATTCTTTATTCATTTTGGGACCTATTTTTGGTTCCACTTTGTGTACATCAAATAAGGAAACTTTGTACATGAAAGTTGTAGATAAATTAATAAATAAAAAGACAAAATTGATTTCACAGAAAAAGAATGTACAGACAAAAAGATATGGTCTGAATAAGAATCCAAAATCCCAACTTCCCAGACCCGTATCTCACAAACGACAACTCCAAATGCAGTGTACTCACCTTTAATTGTATATAGAATAAAATAATCTATCCAATGGTGGTAGTTTCGCATTTGGCGGAGCTACGGTTTGAAAGTTGAGTTTTGGACCCTCATTGTACACTTGTACTAAATAAAATATTCAATTTATTCTTTATTCATTATTTACTTATTTTTATATTTTTATAATTTTGTAAATATCACTTATAATATATATGTGCATTAAAATTGAAATAAAATGCAAAGAAAAATAAAAAAATAAAATTACTTGTATAAGGACTACATAGGTATACCATATACACTTATAACTATATAAAATACACTTGTATTTTATTAAATATACAAAACATCTCAGAAAAATAGAATAAAAATATACTTATGTATATAAAAGTATGTTATAATTTTACAAAATTATAAATAAAAATAATAAGATTAAAAATACATAAAATAAAATAAAATATCAAAATACATAGGTATTATACCTATATAGGGTTAAAAAGGCAACTTGTAAAAATATATGTCATAAAAATAAATAAAAATCAGAATAAAATACTACATAAAATTTTGAACATTTTTTATTTTATAACTTTTATTTAATTCGGCCATTTACTATTTTTAATTGAATTAATAAATGATTTTTCCAGGGTTTTCCTGGTTGGTCCACGTGGACCAACCAGGTGCAAACCCTAGTTGACCTCGGTCAACTAGGTACCCTACCCCCCCTGTAGCCTCTGTCAGAACCGGCGTTTGACCCATCTTCTCCATTTTTTTCGAGGCATGAACTTGCACCCTTTGAGCTCGATTCCTTCTGCAAAAATCTTCACCTACCATCCCTCTTGCTCGCACAAGGACCATCTTGGGCTGAGAGCTTCTGAATCGGGCCAGCCACCTCGTTCTTTCCACCCTCGTCACCTCGGGTCAAACCCAATAAAACCAACCCCCCCATTTTCAAATCGATCTTGAGTCCCCTTGGTCCACCCCTCTCCGCCTCTCTTGCGCTCCAAGCCTTGCCGGAGGTGACAGCTCCGCCGCGAGCCTCTCAGCCAAGGCGAACGAGGTCGAGGAAGACTCCAGCACCTCCGCCAATCGCCGGCGTCGAGGTATCCTTCACCCTCTGGTTCCGGCCATTGAGGGCTTCATCCCGCCTTTTCCTTTATTGCTTTAGATTCCTGTTAGTGTAAGCTTGAAAACCCCTAAAGAAATTTGAAGTTACGATCACTGATTCGCCAAATCAAGCACCTTGGCCGGAGCGCACCTCCGGCCGTGCATCTCCATTTCGACTCGACCATCCACAAGGCCACCCGAGGGTCCAGGCAGTTTGCCCTGTACCCCTTGACTTTGTTTGCGGGTCCAAGCCACTTCACGCGCGCCTGGAGGCGAGTCTTGGAGCTCGCCGGAGCAGCAGCAGCCTTCCAGCTCCGCCCGCTGCCCGAGAGCACCACGGGCCTCCCCGTGGATTTTTGACGCCCCCAGGAGATAGAAGGCCGTTCCAGGAAGCTCCTCGTCCATTTTGAGGACCTGTCGTCGCCGGAGGAGGGAGATCGAGGTCGGAGAAGCTCACCTTCGCCGGCGTTCTTCCCCGATCTTGCAACCCTCTTCCCAGCCGTTGGATCGAGGAGTCCCAGATCGCACAGCAGCCGTTGGATCTTCTTCAGCCTCGACCGTCAGATCAACTCAGGAGGATCTAATCTTGGCCGCACATCCGCGAAGCGCCATCGGCCGTCCACAACGCGCCACGTGTTTAAGTGGCCCTCCATCCGCCGTTGGATCGCGCGCAAGAGGGTATTTTGCAACTCACCCCTTGCGCATTTTTGTATTTAAGATTTAGTTTTTAAACTTTCGTCTGTAGCTTACATATTTTGTAATATTTGCAAGTAGGCCCCCAAACTTTTGATATTTGCACTTAGGTCCTCCGCCACGTCACCTCACGTGACCTGTACACGTGAGGTGGGGGCATTTTGCTGAGGAACCCCTGTACGTTTGGTTATTTCTTTTTGGTCCTAAAATTTTGGCGTTAAGTGTAAAAGTTTAGGTTATTTTGCAACTAAGTCCCCAGGATTCTCTGATATTGCATTCTAGTCCCTCCCAGGCGCGTGCTAGTCACGCGCCCTGGTGGGTAATTTGTGGGCATACCCCAGCGGGTTTTGTAATTGCTTTTTGGTTCCAAAACTTGAATATATAGTGTAATATTTTGTGGAAAATTGCATGTTAGCCCCTGGATGTTGTGAATATTGCATTTATGCCCTTGCCAGGCCTGTTTAACATTTGTATGTTTGTTGTATTTATTTGAGTGATCTTTTTAACTCCAAAAATTCCACAAAAATAGACTTAGGGTACTGGACACGTGTACTTTCACGCCATATATTTAGTTTTTGATTTTATTTTATTTTCATATTTATTAAAAATTAAAAACAGCCTTTTTGTGTACTGTCTACCTTAGAAAATACCAAAAAAATATCAAAACACCTCCAAAAATTCCAAAAAAATCACCTAGTGTCTATTTTATCATCTTTTAGTGTCAGTCCAAAAATCCTTAAAAATTTCAAAAGAAAAACACTAAAAATATAAAAACACTCAAAAACTTCAAAAAAATATAAAAAATAGTAGAAAAACCCAAAAATTGCAAACTCAGCTTCTGTTTCTTCCTTATTTTGTTACTTTTATTAGAAAAATAGTGTGAAATATTTTTGCTACTGGTTGGTATTTTTAACTTGCATTTTTGTCACAGCCAGCCCCTTATTTCACTGTTTGCCTTATTTCAGACTTTAAAAATACCAAAAACATCTTGAAAAACCCCCAAAAATCATAAAAACAGTAAAAAAAACCTTAAAAATACCAAAAACATTTATTTTCTGAATTTTGGAGCATTTTTGTGCATTTTTATAAATATTTCACTTTGCCTTGTCTTATATTGCCTTTATTTTCCAATATTGAAAAAAAAACAAAAAAAATATAAAAATATAAAATATAAAAATCAAAAAAATCAAAAATCAAAATACAAAATTAAAAATTAATTAAAAAAAACTTAAAAATTAAAAACCCACAAAAAATTGATTGACTTGCTTGCTTAGTGTAGACACATCACACACTCACACACTTGTGCATTCACTTGCTTGAATTACACTGTTTGCTCCCTGTGTTCGAACTCTCTGCATACTTGCCCTTTACATCATTTGTGCAGAGTTAAAAATAAATTTTAACTCCACATTTATTTCTAATTATTGATTTTTAGTGTGGGTTAATTGTTGATTTAGTCATTATTTGGTGTGGTCAATACACCGACTGTTGACTCGCCTTGTGAGTCAATACGACCGCACTCGATTTCGGCTACATCAAATGGCGCCGTTGCCGGGGAGCAACAGCTTGTAGTTCACATTCTTGTTTGTTTGTGTGATAGTTTACCATAGCAGCATTTTCCTTCTCTTACATTTTGATATATCTCGTTGAGCTTTCTGACCACTCTTCTTTGTCTTCTTGCGAGGGACCGCGGAGCGAGGCGGATCGCCTAGGCGACCGACGCAACCTTGGGACGTGGAGCCGGCTTTTCTTTAGCCAAGCCGGCAGGAGAGAGCAAGGAGTGAGAGAGAGAGATTAGAGTAGCTTTTCTTTTATTTGTGAGAGAGTGATATTCATTTAATTTGTAATAATACAGGTACACTAGGACTTGGACTTGGACTTAGACATTCGGGCCTAATTTCCGGGTGTTTGTTCACCCGGGGGCTCACCGCAGTTTTGCCGCGTTTTTACCGCTTGTCATTTTCCGGTTTTGTGTTTATTTTCCATTTTCTTTTGTGGAATGAGCTCTTAGATCTAGGTCTGCTTGATCGATTAGAATAGGTCCAAACACCTAATAATCTTTGCATGTTCCTATAGATACGTTTTGGACTTAGACTAATTTAAACAGTTAGCAAGTAATTCCCAAATCCACGCGCCGCGAGCTCACACCCGAACAAGCGCTTTCTCCTACTCCAAATGTGTTGGGCAGAGGAGGGGTGAGCCAAGACCGGACACTCGGATTAGGAGTTGCTAGTTGACTTGTGGTTCTTCACGCTAGCAGTTGCCTGTTCTAGGACGCTTTCCGCTTGCATATCGTCATATAGATTAGGTTTAAATATTCCGCTTTGCATCCCGCATGGAGAGAGCTGGGATTCGCTGTAAGTCCTCTTACTTTGCACGCATCATCTAGGCACAAAGGTGAGATTTCCACCTTGGTGTCGACTTGCACGGCTTTTCCGACTCTATTCTCCCTCTGTTTTTGGACAAAGTAGGATAAAGGAAAAAAATACAAAAACGTTAGGCGCTTGCTTGAATTGACTCAAAAGAAGCGATAACACCAAAAAAAAAAGTAAAAAAGGGACTGCTAAAGAAAACTTGACCAAAATAAAAACGGTAATTGGATTCATTGCTTGGGGAGAGTAACACCCTCACTTGTTTTCAGGTTGCATAGGAAGGTTTCCTTCCCAGTAAGGTGAGCGCTTCGTAAGGATTAGAGCCCAAAACCCAACTTGTGGCTGCCTTGTGTATCGCCTGGATTTCCGAAGTATTGGCGCTACTATCGTACGTAGTCGAGTAGGACTTGGTCACCATTGGTGACTCTCTGTTGTGAGAGCGCCGACCCTGTCCGAAGTACCGAGCCTAGGCCACGCCTTCACGGGTGTGTCTGTCTCACCGGCTGCGTCCGAGTAGGACCTTGTACGCTCACGGGTGATTCCGTTGCGAGCGAGGTCCGAAGTATCGGTTTCGCCTATCGGCTTCCTCCCTCTTTTCTTTGGCTGAGTAGGGATCCAGGAAGGGTTACAAGGACCTCAAAAAGCGCAAGTTACAGGTTACACAGGAGGAGGACAAGTACGGGGATACTCTCCTGGCAGTACTCTCTCTCCTATAGGCATAGCGCTCTAAGGACTCGTGAAAAGATAATCACCTGAGAAACAAGCTAAAATTGACAAGATAAAAGCCGAACCTTCACGGCTTCACGAGTTGAGTTGGTGAACTTACCCTTGCTTTGTGTTTGATTTCTAGATTTATTAAGGTCAAGATCAAAAATACCGCACAATTGTGCAAAATTTTGTTGCATCTCATTTTCTTCTTCTTGCATCTTCCCTACTCTATTCCGAACAATCAAGATGATGGGACGGAGGTCTCTTAGGCCGACCTTGTCGGCACCGCTATCCAGCACTCCTCCCTATTCATCTAGGAATAACTCGGAGAGTCCGCTCTCCGAGCCCGAGTTCACATCCACCCTGTTCCCCCTCGACCACCCTTCCCATTCTCCTTCCCTCAGTCCAATCATTTCAGAGTTCAGTGCATCACAGAGTTCAGCCCATTCCACAGCACCTGAAATGGCCTCTTTTGCATTTTCAGAACATCAAGCAATGACAGACAGAGGCGAACACCAAGATGATCACGATCACCCGCCGTTCATTATTGATCAAGCGGCCATCAACAATTCCCTGCTAGCGTCCCTGGAGAATATGCAGAGACAGATCCGTGACCAGGGTACATTCATGGGTGATCTGATGAGAGAGATAGCACAGCTGAGAGAAAACCGACCTGGGGGCGATGGCGGTGGAGGAGGAGGAGGACCCGATGCAGGAGGAGCCGACCCAGACGGTGAGCGACCGCCACAGACTATCATGAGGGAATTGCACAACCCAGCTTCATCCCTCACTCACCGGTGGATCAGACTCCCACCTATCCATGGAGACTTCGAGCTTCGGCACAACACAATTCAGATGCTACCCAAGTTCCATGGGTTGCCGACCGAAGAGCCGCACCTCCACCTCCAAGAGTTTGAGATGATATGCAGCACCATCCACGATCGGCTGTTGACCGAGGACACTATCAAGATGATCGCCTTCCCGTTCTCATTGGTTGATCGAGCCGCATATTGGCTCAAGCATCTAGGGCGATTTGTCGACACTTGGGCAGATCTCCGGTCCGTATATTTGAAGAAATACTATCCTCTCGGCCGGACAAACGCAGCTCGAGCCATGATCAGCAATTTCACCATGATCCCAAATGAACAGTTCCATGAGGCATGGGATCGATTCAGAGAGCTCATAGACCGGTGTCCACATCACGATATCTCTAAGCCCCATCTGGTGCAGAGTTTCTTCTGTGGGCTGACACCGGAGCTGCAGGGGCTTGTGAACGCCTCTTGCGGTGGATCATATTTTTCCAAAGGTGAAGACGATGTCTGGGCCATATACGAAGGTATGGCAGAAAATTCTACAGTGATGACCCAAGCCAGAGTCTACACCCAGCAGAAGCCCCCGCAAGGAGCGGGATCATTTCAGAGGATCGCCCGCATTGATGCCGGTCCTAGCACACCGTCGGTAGCCGCGGCCCAAGCCGAATCAGCAGCAGCCGACATGGGCATTATCAGCGAAAAGCTGGACCGCATGGAGATCCTCGAAAAGAAGCAGAATCAAGGTCTAGCCCAGATGGACCTTCTCACAAAAACAATGAGTGACCTGAAGACTCAAATTCTCTGTATTCAGGAGGCACAAGCCCATTCCCAACAGCCTCCCAGGTCACAGGTTGCTTCCAGCAGCAGCAATCCCAACCAGGCCTCCACCTCATACCGCCAGGTGAACCATATCCAGGCGGAGCCGGTTCCATTGTTGCAGTACCATCCAGAGCAACCGCCATCTCAGGAGATGCAGATGGTGGTGTATCAGCCGGAGCAACCGCTGGCAGTTCTTCCTCCACCCTCCTTCGAGCAGGAACCGTTGATGGAAGTCAACGGGATATGGTATGACCGATACCCGCAGCCTGCAATCCGTAGGGATCACCCCGGATTCCGTTGGGGTAATGGAGCTTCCTCATCCCAACAGCACCTTCCTGCTCAAGGACAGCAGAGCAGCCAGCCACAGCAGCAACACCAGCAGCCCCAGTACAACCAGCCCCAGCAATACCACAGTGGTCCTCGTCCCGCCTATCAGGGACAGCAGTGGAGGCCGCGCCAGCAGCCTCAGCAATCTTATCACCAGCCTCCCCCTCAATTCCAGCAGCAATTCCAGCATCAGCAGCCCCATGTCCAGCAGGGACAGACATCCGGTTCTCAGGGTCCAGCCTACGAGAACCCAGCCCTTGATGATCTTGCCCGCTTGCTATCTGAACAGCGAGCATCCTTCAGGCAAGAAATGGATGAGTTCCGGCAGGAGATGCGGGACATTATCAAAGGAAAGGCCGCCATACCAGCTCAGATCGAACCAAACCCTAATAATTACAAAAGAAAATCTGAGCAGGTAGAGTACATAGAGGGTGCCTCTCCTAGTGAAAATTCGAATGATAAGTCTTCTTTTGTGCATGATGCTGACTTTGTTACTACTAGGAGCGGTAGGATGCCAGCCGGCGGCGCCTCTTCTGAGCAACAGCCAAAGGCAGAATCAGGAGCGCCAGAGGAGCAGAGGAGCGGTGCTGATGCCGCGACAGATGATGTTGAAGACGGTGGTGCTGATGCCACCAATGATGGAGCCCAGGATGACGGTGCTGATGCCGTCGTGATACCAGATGCAGACGGTGGTGCTGATGCCACCATTTTGGGAGATGAACCAGAGCGCGGTGCTGATGCCGCAAAGACCGGTGCTAGTGGTGGTACTGAGGCCACCACATCTACTTTTGTTGAGCCAACTTCTGTGATGTCACCACATTTTGTATCTAGAGATTGTGGGAAGACAAACAAAAACAAAAATATGAATAAAGGAAAGGTTTCTGTTCAAATTGCGGATCCATATGTTGTGAATGATGATTATTGTATGGATTCTCCGTCTTCACAGGCACAGGGACCGATTCCTAGACCTCCATCTGAGGAGGCACCTACCATCCCCTTCCCTGAGGCACTCCGCCGAGCGAAGGGAAATAAAAAAGAAAATCCCAAAAAGAACCAACAGGTAGAGTTCGGCAATGAGATGATTGACAGATTCCATATCCAGCTGACTCTACGGGAAGCGTTTGAGCATATTCCCTTCTTCAAGAAGAATCTGAAAGAAACAACTACTGTCCGAAGGAAGAAGAGGCACAGAGATCAAATCCATATGCTCACGCATAACACTTGCTGCGCCATTCAGAACACATTGCCAGCCAAGCGACCAGACGCAGGAGCTCCCTATGTCAGATGCGAGATTCAGGAGCAACAGTTTGATCGTACGCTATTAGACAGCGGCTCTTCAATCAACCTACTTCCGGCAGCCTTACTCAAGCAGTTCGAGTTTGGCCCTCTTCTGCGAAGCAGAACCGTCCTTCAGTTTGCTGATAGGTCGATTAAGAGGCCGAAGGGGTTATTGAAAGACGTGGTCGTTACCATTCAGGGCCTGAAATTCCCCGTGGACTTCGTTGTGTTGGACATGGAGATCCCTGAGGCGGTAACTGATGCCCCCATCATTCTCGGACGTCCATTCTTGGCCACAGCCAAGGCAGTGACCGACCATGATAGTGGGAAGGTATGCTTTCGCGTAGAGGGCGAAACCATACAAATAGAGACGATCGAAGAGATCAGAGCCAGAGAGGCAGAATGCTCCGAGCAGTTCAGCGAAGCCGAGCAGATGACAGAGGAAGAGTTAGACATCCACCAGGTTTGTGATTTTGAAATGACTGATGACGAATCCAACTGGAAAGATCCTGTAGCACCGACCCTCGCCTTGCCTTCAGATTCACTGTATCTCAAGCTCATGGCAGTCGAGAGCCGGGAGAGCACATTCCTGGATGAGGATATTTCTGAGGCTGACAGTGTTGTGATGAGTGGTGCTGAAGAATTTCAATCTTGCTCATCATCTTCCGATCCCTCGGATTCAGACATTGACTGGGATGACTTTGATGATTATTTACCATGTCTGATTCCTACTGAGCCAACAGCCATGACAAAGTGTGAGCCAGTGCAGTTTATTGATGATCCACCAGGCCGCCCTTCGTCAGCGATTCATGCAGAGCGAGAGTTCTCCCATGCAGACCTGGTAGCCTTTACACAGTCATATCAGAAGCCAGATCTGCCACCTCCCAGTTGTCCGGAAAGGAAACCTCTGCCGCAGTCAATGAAGTACAGATTCCTTGCTGGAGAGCCAGAAATGCACCCAGTCATTATCTCAGCAGATTTGACTGGAGAACAAGAATCTCGTCTGATGGAGGTTCTTGAAAGAAACCGCAAGGCAATCGGTTGGAGTATAGCTGATCTCCATGGGCTGAGCCCTAATCTCTGCTCGCACCACATTTATCTCGAAGACAACGCTAAGCCGTCGCGTGAGTTCCAACGACGGCTGAACCCGAATCTTCGAGACGTAGTCATGAAAGAAATTTCCAAGTGGTGGAGCGCTGATTTCATCTATCCCATCTCCGACTCTAAATGGGTTAGTCCACTCCATGTGGTACCTAAGAAGACGGGTATCACTACAGTCGTCAATGAGTCCGGAGAGGAGATCGCTACCAGAGTACCAACTTCTTGGAGGGTATGTGTGGACTACAGACGATTGAATGAGGCCACCAAGAAGGATCACTTCCCGCTACCATTTATTGATCAGATTATCGAGCGGTTAGCTGGGAAGAGCCATTACTGTTTTCTTGACGGGTACTCTGGATACAATCAAGTGGCCATTGCGCCCGAAGACCAGGAGAAAACGACATTCACCTGTCCGTTTGGGACTTATGCTTTCAGACGGATGCCCTTTGGTCTATGTAACGCTCCGGCGACATTCCAAAGGTGCATGTTGTCCATCTTCTCGGACATGGTGGGTGACTGTCTGGAGGTCTTCATGGATGACTTCTCGGTCTATGGCGACGGGTTCGACGCTTGTCTTGACTGCCTAGACCGTGTGCTGAAGCGCTGCATAGAGGTTAATCTAGTCTTATCCTGGGAGAAGAGTCATTTCATGATGACTCAAGGGACGGTCCTTGGTCATATCGTCTCCAACAGGGGCATGGAGGTCGATCCGGCTAAGGTGGACATCATCAGGAAACTCAATCCGCCGTCCAATCTGCGTCAGTTACGGTCTTTTCTGGGGCATGTCGGTTTCTACCGACGGTTCATTCAGAACTTCAGTCGAATTGCCCGACCGCTAACTGACTTGCTGACCAAAGACACCGAGTTTATTGTTAATGATAAGTGTCTTGAATCATTTGAGACTCTCAAAAATATGGTTGTCTCGGCTCCTGTCCTTCAGCCACCCGATTGGTCTCTCCCATTCGAGATCATGACGGATGCTTCAGATTTTGCTGTTGGGGCTATGCTCGGACAGAGGAGGGATGGTTTACCCTGTGCCATTCACTACGCCAGCCGGACTTTGGATGCCGCGCAGCGGAATTACACTGTAACTGAGAAAGAGATGCTGGCCGTAGTCTTCGCTCTTGATAAGTATAGATCATATATTCTCGGATCTAGAGTGACAATATACACTGATCACACCGCCATCCGGTATTTAATGGCTAAGAAGGATGCCAAAGCACGTCTCACCAGATGGATCCTTCTACTCCAGGAATTTGATATTGAAATTAAGGATAAGCCTGGAGTCAAGAATGTGGTGGCGGATCATCTCTCCAGATTGGAGAATCTTGAGGAATCTGAGCCCAGCGCACCTATCACAGAGACTTTTCCAGATGAGGCGATCTTGGCTGTCACCTCACTCCCATGGTATGCTGACTTTGTAAACTATCTTGTTGCCAAGACAGTCCCTCAGGGTTGGCCCAGGCAGAAGCTTGAGACCTTCCTAGCTAAGGCCAAGTTTTACCATTGGGAGGACCCCGTCCTTTATCATGAAGGAGGGGATAGTATCTGGAGGAGGTGCATTCCTCAAGAAGAGCAGCATAGCGTCCTCACATACTGCCACAAGCTTGAGGCAGGAGGACATCATTCTGGAAAAAGGACAGCACAAAAGGTGCTTCAATCCGGCCTATGGTGGCCTACTCTCTTCAAGGATTCTGATGAGTTCGTGAAGAGATGTACTGACTGTCAGAAAATGGGAACCTGCGGACAGAGAGACATGATGCCCATGCAACCCATTCACTTCTGTGAGGTTTTTGATGCATGGGGGATTGATTTCATGGGCCCATTTCCTAAGAGTCAGGGATTCGAGCATATTTTGCTCGCTGTAGATTATGTCAGCCGATGGGTTGAGGCAATCCCCGCCCGAGCCGCAGATGCTAAAACCGTATGCAAATTTTTGAGGAGAAATATCATTTCACGGTTCGGAGTACCTAGAGTCTTGATTTCAGACGGGGGGTCTCATTTCATCAATGACAAAGTCAGGGCCCTTGCAGACGAGTTCGGCATTGACCATCGGGTTGCCACTCCTTATCACCCTCAGACTAATGGTCTTGCCGAAGTATCGAATAGGGAGATAAAGACGATCTTGCAGAAAGTTGTCCGCCCAGACCGAAAGGATTGGTCACAACTTTTGGACTCGGTCCTATGGGCCTATCGGACTTCTTTCAAAAATCCATTGGGGACATCTCCCTTTCGTCTCGTCTATGGCAAACCGTGCCATTTGCCAGTAGAGATCAAGCACAAATCTTTTTGGGCAGTTACTGAGTTGCTTCTAGATCCAGAGAGTATAGGAGACCAGAGAAGAGCAGAATTGGCAGCCCTGGAAGAATTGAGAGATACAGCCTTTTCCAACAGCCTACAGTACAAAGAGAAAGTGAAGACATGGCATGATTCACATATCAGCCATAAACAGTTTGAGCCAGATCAGAGAGTATGGTTGTTTGATTCAAGGCTAAAGTTATTTCCAGGAAAATTGCAGAGCAAGTGGAAAGGACCATATGTGGTCAGGAAGGTACATGACAATGGCAGCATCGACATATCCGAACCGTCATCTTCTGCTACCTTCCGTGTTAATGGTCAACGCTTGAAATTATATCTTGATCATGATCCACCGACCATTGACGTTGCCCCCATTCTTCTGGTATGAGATGTGTCATTTGACTCTCATCATCTACATCTCATACATGGTAATCAAGTCTATCTTCCGCTGTACAGATCCATCTGTTTATATCACTCTGATGTCTGTTGATTTATTTTCTTCTTTTCTTCTTTTCTTCCTTTCCTGTTCTATCCTCTTTATATATCAAAAAGGTGCCGCCCTTGTAGACAGTTTTCCATACTTAGGACGTACTTTGTCCTAAGTATAGGGGGTTGGCACCCTGAGTCTTTCTATTCTTTTCGATCCTCTCCATTGTCTCCTCTTCTTGTCTATACTTAGGGATATCTTACCCTAAGTATAGGGGGAGACAATCTGAGTACGATCTGTTCATTCCCACCCTTGACCCTCCCTGCGTTGTGTACAGTCTGCTATACTTAGGATTATTTAATCCTAAGTATAGGGGGAACGGTCAACTTCTCATTCGTTGATTCCTTCATTCATTTATTTCTTTATTCTTTAGACTTGTCTATACTTAGTACGAGTTATGTCTTCTTTTTTCTCTCCGATCTATGAGGACATAGCTCAAGCTAAGTATAGGGGGGTCGTATATACTGCGTATATACTTTAGCCATAACTCGTACTTTCGTATTTTTCTTAATAATATGGCTACTAATTCTTTAAAATTCATTAAAAATCCTTAATAAAAAGATGTGGTTATTCCTCACTTTCTTTTTCTATTTACTGATTAATAAATCAGGTGAAAATGTTTTTTTTTGCAAAATGTTTGAAAAATAGTTTGAAAATCTTTGTGAACATCTATTGAAAACTATTTTGAAAATATTTTGTTTCGTGTTTTCAACCTGTGTGGTTTGTAAAACTTCTTTTCTTTGTGTGAAATAAAAATGTTTGAAAAATGATGTGCAAATGGTTTGAAAAATGGTTGCAAAAATGATTTGAAAAACCTATATATACTGTTTTGAAAACCTTTGCAAAATGTTTTCAAATGTGTGTAAAATGTTTGTAAAAATTATTTTGGACTATAGTTTTCAAAAATTGTGTGAAAAGCTTGTGTCAAATAAGTTTGAGGAATACTTACATCACACCAAAATCCACTATATATATGTATAAAATTGATCACTTACCCTGTAAATTCTTAAAATCCACTTCTTGTATATATAAAGAAGCACTCCCGTGTACATATTTTCACCTAGTTTTTAGCCAAAATCTTTTTGTTTCAAAAATTCACAAAAACATTTGCAAAATTAAAATCCAAAAACATTTGAAAAATCTTTTTGAAAAAGACAAAAAAATGCATCTGCATATGCATCATCATCATCTTTTCAAAATCCATAAAAAGTTCAAAATCTTTGAAAATTACATCACAAAAATATTTTCTGCATATCATTGCATGGCATGCGCATTTTTCGGATTGAGTTTGATAGTTGAACAAGTCTAAGGAAAATCCGGAGATTGGAGCTTGATTGGACCTTAAAATCTACTTAATAACAGGAACCTTATAGGAACTGGGTTTGAGGTACTTCAGGTCTAGTTGACTTAATTCTTTGAGGATCACGAGACTTGGTTCAATGGATTCTTGACTGCCTAAGTAGAGTATTTCGGAGCACACGCACGACTCTTGTTGATAATGACCTAACTTGGACACCTGCACCTTTCACATAGCTCTCCATGGATGAGGTGGTGAGGAGGCAGCTTCCTTTAGCTTGGGGTAGCATATGAGGGTAGTACTTCTAGGCGGAACCTCTCTTCTTCTTATAGTGAAGGAAGTGCACCTCAACTTGGTCTAGTGGTGATGAAGGCTAAAGACAGAAGCCGTGGGTTGCAATAAAGCTTCAAAAGAGGGATAGTCTACTGGCTCAAGAGGAAAATTTCTTGTATATGCTGCTCATGTAGATATGTTGTACAGATGCAATTAAAAAAAATGCAAAAAGAACTCCAAAAAAGTGGTGGGTCGGATTGAAAATTTAATAATCCCACCGGAGTATGTATATAGTTCAATAAAGCAAAAGCTTATGGTATCCATGTTACATCTCATGAAGCTTGCAGCGGGAGACTCAGCTACACTGGCTGAGCTTCCAAAAGTCTATACTTCTTCCCCCTCTTCTTGAGCCGGTTGCACTTGAACTTAGAAGGGAATACCCCGCTTCTCGAGGAAAGAGTTGCTAGACCGAGGCATTAGAGTTACCAGGTTAGGGGAGGTTGTTTCTTTGTCACTTCTGAGGTGGGGAGCTACATATCACTTACACTGTACGAGTCAGACTCATAGTCGTAAGAGTTTGCGTATGAGTTGAAGTATTTCTGACCTGGCTATTGAGGAGACTTGGACAGAGTTTTGGGATACTCAAGGACTGTTGGATTTCAAACTTGGTTCTCATTAAGGTTCCGACCGCACTAAATTTCCAAAGGTCCGACTTAAGCTCCAAACTTCGATTTTGCAAAGACAAGTTCGATAATTAAACTTAATCTAATTTTCTTCTTTTTTCTTTTCTTTCTTTTCTCTTTTTGCACTTATTGCATAAGTGTTTGCTAGGGACTAGCAAAGGTAAAGTATAGGGGGATGATGAATCCACATTTCATCATCTTTATTCTATCATTTTGGCACCAAAAACCCTAGCAAATGCCTGTAAATAGCATTAAAACCATCATCTTAGCATCCATGCATGTGCATTCAGATTGTGTATAAATCACTGTAATTAAGGCCAAAATTATAGAATAAATAAAGAAAAGAAAAAGAATAAAATATTGTAAATATTTTATGACCTAAAACCCCCGAGACCTAGGCATCTTGATGAATAGGTCGACAAGGAATAAAGTAGGGGGAGATAAGGTCAGAAATACAGTGTAAATACCTATACAATCTATTCATTCTTTATTCATTTTGGGACCTATTTTTGGTTCCACTTTGTGTACATCAAATAAGGAAACTTTGTACATGAAAGTTGTAGATAAATTAATAAAGAAAAAGACAAAATTGATTTCACAGAAAAAGAATGTACAGACAAAAAGATATGGTCTGAATAAGAATCCAAAATCCCAACTTCCCAGACCCGTATCTCACAAACGACAACTCCAAATGCAGTGTACTCACCTTTAATTGTATATAGAATAAAATAATCTATCCAATGGTGGTAGTTTCGCATTTGGCGGAGCTACGGTTTGAAAGTTGAGTTTTGGACCCTCATTGTACACTTGTACTAAATAAAATATTCAATTTATTCTTTATTCATTATTTACTTATTTTTATATTTTTATAATTTTGTAAATATCACTTATAATATATATGTGCATTAAAATTGAAATAAAATGCAAAGAAAAATAAAAAAATAAAATTACTTGTATAAGGACTACATAGGTATACCATATACACTTATAACTATATAAAATACACTTGTATTTTATTAAATATACAAAACATCTCAGAAAAATAGAATAAAAATATACTTATGTATATAAAAGTATGTTATAATTTTACAAAATTATAAATAAAAATAATAAGATTAAAAATACATAAAATAAAATAAAATATCAAAATACATAGGTATTATACCTATATAGGGTTAAAAAGGCAACTTGTAAAAATATATGTCATAAAAATAAATAAAAATCAGAATAAAATACTACATAAAATTTTGAACATTTTTTATTTTATAACTTTTATTTAATTCGGCCATTTACTATTTTTAATTGAATTAATAAATGATTTTTCCAGGGTTTTCCTGGTTGGTCCACGTGGACCAACCAGGTGCAAACCCTAGTTGACCTCGGTCAACTAGGTACCCTACCCCCCCTGTAGCCTCTGTCAGAACCGGCGTTTGACCCATCTTCTCCATTTTTTTCGAGGCATGAACTTGCACCCTTTGAGCTCGATTCCTTCTGCAAAAATCTTCACCTACCATCCCTCTTGCTCGCACAAGGACCATCTTGGGCTGAGAGCTTCTGAATCGGGCCAGCCACCTCGTTCTTTCCACCCTCGTCACCTCGGGTCAAACCCAATAAAACCAACCCCCCCATTTTCAAATCGATCTTGAGTCCCCTTGGTCCACCCCTCTCCGCCTCTCTTGCGCTCCAAGCCTTGCCGGAGGTGACAGCTCCGCCGCGAGCCTCTCAGCCAAGGCGAACGAGGTCGAGGAAGACTCCAGCACCTCCGCCAATCGCCGGCGTCGAGGTATCCTTCACCCTCTGGTTCCGGCCATTGAGGGCTTCATCCCGCCTTTTCCTTTATTGCTTTAGATTCCTGTTAGTGTAAGCTTGAAAACCCCTAAAGAAATTTGAAGTTACGATCACTGATTCGCCAAATCAAGCACCTTGGCCGGAGCGCACCTCCGGCCGTGCATCTCCATTTCGACTCGACCATCCACAAGGCCACCCGAGGGTCCAGGCAGTTTGCCCTGTACCCCTTGACTTTGTTTGCAGGTCCAAGCCACTTCACGTGCGCCTGGAGGCGAGTTTTGGAGCTCGCCGGAGCAGCAGCAGCCTTCCAGCTCCGCCCGCTGCCCGAGAGCACCACGGGCCTCCCCGTGGATTTTTGACGCCCCCAGGAGATAGAAGGCCGTTCCAGGAAGCTCCTCGTCCATTTTGAGGACCTGTCGTCGCCGGAGGAGGGAGATCGAGGTCGGAGAAGCTCACCTTCGCCGGCGTTCTTCCCCGATCTTGCAACCCTCTTCCCAGCCGTTGGATCGAGGAGGAGTCCCAGATCGCACAGCAGCCGTTGGATCTTCTTCAGCCTCGACCGTCAGATCAACTCAGGAGGATCTAATCTTGGCCGCACATCCGCGAAGCGCCATCGGCCGTCCACAACGCGCCACGTGTTTAAGTGGCCCTCCATCCGCCGTTGGATCGCGCGCAAGAGGGTATTTTGCAACTCACCCCTTGCGCATTTTTGTATTTAAGATTTAGTTTTTAAACTTTCGTCTGTAGCTTACATATTTTGTAATATTTGCAAGTAGGCCCCCAAACTTTTGATATTTGCACTTAGGTCCTCCGCCACGTCACCTCACGTGACCTGTACACGTGAGGTGGGGGCATTTTGCTGAGGAACCCCTGTACGTTTGGTTATTTCTTTTTGGTCCTAAAATTTTGGCGTTAAGTGTAAAAGTTTAGGTTATTTTGCAACTAAGTCCCCAGGATTCTCTGATATTGCATTCTAGTCCCTCCCAGGCGCGTGCTAGTCACGCGCCCTGGTGGGTAATTTGTGGGCATACCCCAGCGGGTTTTGTAATTGCTTTTTGGTTCCAAAACTTGAATATATAGTGTAATATTTTGTGGAAAATTGCATGTTAGCCCCTGGATGTTGTGAATATTGCATTTATGCCCTTGCCAGGCCTGTTTAACATTTGTATGTTTGTTGTATTTATTTGAGTGATCTTTTTAACTCCAAAAATTCCACAAAAATAGACTTAGGGTACTGGACACGTGTACTTTCACGCCATATATTTAGTTTTTGATTTTATTTTATTTTCATATTTATTAAAAATTAAAAACAGCCTTTTTGTGTACTGTCTACCTTAGAAAATACCAAAAAAATATCAAAACACCTCCAAAAATTCCAAAAAAATCACCTAGTGTCTATTTTATCATCTTTTAGTGTCAGTCCAAAAATCCTTAAAAATTTCAAAAGAAAAACACTAAAAATATAAAAACACTCAAAAACTTCAAAAAAATATAAAAAATAGTAGAAAAACCCAAAAATTGCAAACTCAGCTTCTGTTTCTTCCTTATTTTGTTACTTTTATTAGAAAAATAGTGTGAAATATTTTTGCTACTGGTTGGTATTTTTAACTTGCATTTTTGTCACAGCCAGCCCCTTATTTCACTGTTTGCCTTATTTCAGACTTTAAAAATACCAAAAACATCTTGAAAAACCCCCAAAAATCATAAAAACAGTAAAAAAAACCTTAAAAATACCAAAAACATTTATTTTCTGAATTTTGGAGCATTTTTGTGCATTTTTATAAATATTTCACTTTGCCTTGTCTTATATTGCCTTTATTTTCCAATATTGAAAAAAAAAACAAAAAAAATATAAAAATATAAAATATAAAAATCAAAAAAATCAAAAATCAAAATACAAAATTAAAAATTAATTAAAAAAAACTTAAAAATTAAAAACCCACAAAAAATTGATTGACTTGCTTGCTTAGTGTAGATACATCACACACTCACACACTTGTGCATTCACTTGCTTGAATTACACTGTTTGCTCCCTGTGTTCGAACTCTCTGCATACTTGCCCTTTACATCATTTGTGCAGAGTTAAAAATAAATTTTAACTCCACATTTATTTCTAATTATTGATTTTTAGTGTGGGTTAATTGTTGATTTAGTCATTATTTGGTGTGGTCAATACACCGACTGTTGACTCGCCTTGTGAGTCAATACGACCGCACTCGATTTCGGCTACATCATCTATCTATCCAATAGAGATTGTTGCAACAATTGCACCAATGTCCATGTGGATGACTATTAAACCTTAAAATCAAATTTTATAGTCATCTAATACATATGCAACTAATTGCAAGTGTTATTAGAAGAATGAGATACAATTATTAGACTTTTATCTTATCCAATAAGCAAGTCAATTTCAATGATTAAATGTAGATTATTCCGATGTACTATCCGAGTCCTTCTCTAAGGATCTAGATAGACTTGATAGTCATACTATCTACACATCAGCTTATTGCAGTATCGGCATTTATCCAACTATTTGAATGTCATATGGAAGTTACAAAAGTATGGTCAACTCTTTGACTTTCCTTCTTACTTGGGTCCAACCCATGCTTCCACTACGCTCCCTTTATCTATAAACAACCATTGCTTTAGACGAAGGATCTCTTATGCTGAATTCAAAAGATTTCAATATAGGAGCATTTCAACATTTGTACATGCTTCATTCAATTCATATAATATGAATATTCTGAAGCCTCATGAATGACCAGAGTATAGATAGTAGAATGATGACACTCATCGTATCTACATCTATCTAAACTCTTAAAAAGAATTGGTTCAGGTAGGTACTCAAACAATTTTGAATACATCATCTCTTATAGATCTACCATTATGTATGATGCAGAGAACCACGTCATTCATGATTAAATGTCGAGAGCACATGTGTATGCCAGAACATCGTCTTAGAATTTTATAAGGATTATTTGACAATTACGATCATCATCGACATGTCACTTTTAAAGTACATTCGATGAGAGATCAGGACTATAGAGACATACAAACCCTAGGGTTGTAGTCCTATTGTTTATTTAATTGTCACTCCTCATTATTATGAGGAAACTTGCACATCGCAACCACATACAATATGTGTCCAACTGCAAGTACAATATCTTAATCATGGATCCAACCCATGATATTTTACTAGTTATTATTGAGTATAATATTGAGTGGGTTTAATGAAGAATTGTATGAAATAAGAATTTTGCATAAGTGTAAATATTTATATATATATATATATTACTTCGATTTAGGAATTTTATATCAAAGTTGTCTTGCCTTGTCAACAATGAAAGTTCATTCCCTTAGTCACTTTCAATGTAAGAGATATACTTACCAATATATCTCAAGCAAGATCTAGGATCTCCTTCCTTATCTTTGTTACATCCCAATAATATGAGAATCTGTAACTTGGATAAAAAGAAGCGGGAACACATTCCGCCTTGCAAGTCCAACTTGCATCTCCTAGTTCGGTCTTTGACACCTGGGCCCGCCACCCCTAAGATGATGTTGACCCGTCATTAATTGAACCAACCGTCAACAGGAATACAACTTGCTATGCACAATCCAATATCACCCCAATAATATGAGGACTCGATGTTGGGGTCACTACGCATACGTCCTTACTCATTCGAGAAGCGAAGAGCCCGATCCAAATGGATCGTATGAGGAGCTGTCACTTTGGACAGGCATCTCCTACATACAATATCTGGCGGCGGAACCCTTCGCCTTGACGGGAGACCATGTATGTCACTTATGTAATCCTCCATCTCATATTCAAATTTTAATTAATTATCATTAATCATATTCACATAAATAATTGTTCCAAGGGAAATATACATCTATTCATAATAGAGTGTTTTTAATTTGGATATAATTAACTTAATATTAAATTAATTATCAATCCAATTTAATCTACAAATTTGATTTTACTTGAATATATGGTATTATATTAAAGTACGTATTAATTCGAATTTTAATAATTAGAAAAATACATCATGGTCTCTCAGGCACCATTCGTTCCCTACCCGTTGTCATGGCCAGTACTGGCGGGAGTGGGACGGACCGCAGCCGGTGCGACCCGCTACCCCAACGATCCCTGACTAGACACCATATCTGCCTCAGGAAAAAATAATGCCGAGTCATTCGCTTTGTACTTGAGATGATCATCGGTTCTTCAATCGAAATTGTACCATATAGTAATAATCAAAACATTTTTTATTATAAAGAAATTTGCTAGACAAATTCCGAATCCTATTCAAGCAAGGAGTTTGATGATTGTGTTTCCAATTATGATCTAGATGAAATCTAATCAATTTATTGGTTGAGACCAAGCCAATTAAAGAAATAATCATCATTCAATATTTCTCAAATATTTTCCATAATTATTTCATGAAATTAACAATTAATTTCACTAATTGACAATCACATGGCTCTTGATTATAACTATAATTTTAGCAGTGACCCCTACATACTAAAATTAACATATCCCAATCAATTTACATCCAAATTAGACAAAATCAATTTTCAAAGATTGCTAATTTTATTTAGGACAGAACCTAAGTGATATTTCACCTATTTCGAGGCGGATCAAAATAGTTATTAACTCATTAATCATGTTAAGATTCGCAGTTCCCGCAACAGTGAATACATGTTCATTAAAACAACCATATCTCGAGAAAACGGAATCCAAATTACGCAAACTCAGATCCTATGGTTTCCTTATTTAATGGGGAACAAAATCCAAATGATTAATTGGTGTTTAAATATTTTAAACAGGGTCGAGTTTATTCACTAAATAGATGTGCGAAAATCAAATGCGACAAAAAACTTTCACGACCTTAACGAACCCAACTCGTCCTAGGTTTATGGATCATATCCAAAAACTTTAAACCTAGCTCTGATACCACTTGAAGGATATGGTTTAATCCTAAGCGCATCACGGAAGCATGAGCGTCGTATCGAATACGACGAAGAACGACTAGTTGTACTAGTTGTTCTATGCAACGGAATTTAAAAAAATTTCATACGATGAAACCGCATGATCCAAGAATGATTCTCTGACCGTTTCATCTATAACCACAATAGGTATAAAGGAATACCTCTTGAAGCGTGGTTGATTGAGTCTCTACGAAAAAATATCTCCTGTCTCAAGTCCAATCGTCGGAGAAGAAGCTTGCGAGCGCGGGGATGAGTTGTGTGATCTCCGCAATCCAACGAGTTGATCCAAGCACGGTGATCTCCTGATCTCGTCGTACGAGATCGTATACCTTCTTCACGAGCGTAGCACTCCAAAGAAGATGGAGATCCAAAGAACGTCGAAGCGGCGGCGCAGTGGCGAAGGCGACGACGGCTTTCTTCTCTAGGGTTTGGTGGACGACCACCAAGGAGAGAGGGAGAAAGAGTTGACGTGTGGGAAGAGAAGAGAGAGAGAGAGAGAGAGAGATGTGATCCAAAAGCATAACATAGAGAGCATGGTATGCCTCTCTATTTATAGGGTTTTGGGATCTATGAATTTCAATCCATGGGACACATAAAACCAATGGATGAGATTGATTTATGTTTAATCCAATGGTCAAGATTGTTGTTGGTAAAAGCTAACAACTAATAATCTAATTTAAATCAAATATATTTGACATGTCAAATATAATTCAATCCTAAATTAGATCAAGCAATTAAGGAGATATTAGCATGGAGATTACTCCCCATAAAGAAAGGGGGGGATGAGTACAACATTCCTTGTGGGAATTGGTAGCCGTCCACCATATCCTCATGGTGGAGGCAATCTCATGTAATATCATGAGATTGCATATCTCCATGAATTTCTCCCATAATCTCCAACAACTTTTGTTGTGATTTATTCTTCAAAAATAATTCATAACTAATTTTGAGAATATCGCAATCTTATCATTGGATATTTGTGAATCGCATTCACAATCCAAAATAAAATATAATTTCCATTTTTAATTAATTATACAATGTGTATCCAATACATGTTAATAATTAATTAACAAATATAAATTATAATTAGCTCTCTTTAATACATTATAAATCACATTTATAATATATTATGAATAATTGAATATTGCTATCCACATCATTCTTATCCATAATAATTAAATCACATTTAATTATATTGGATAATTTCCACATACATCAAGATAATTAAATCACATTTAATTATCAATTTCTTAATGCTTAGATCTATGGAATTATTCTTGAACCCTTTCAAGAATAATGCGATTTCTCCGCGGATACTTGGAAATAAGGACAGGACGATTGTATTGTTCCACGTATAGTGACTTGGATACTGAGATCACATCTCAAATCCAGATCTCAGGGACTTTCCATGCTTGATTAAAATCCAAACCTATTTCATCACTCCCTCGGAATAGAAACATCATGGTTATACAATCGTTTATGATCACATCACCCTCAGGTATTCCCAACACCTGTACATCCTGCATACTGGAAGACCTATGATCATCCTGAAGATATAGATCACTTTTATACTATCATCTTCAGGGTTTGATCACTAAGTTTCTCAATCTTGGTCTTTAGGATTTGGTATAGATCATATGCTTTCACAAAGCATATATCTTACCTTCAAATTCATGTCATGCTTCCAAAGCATGACGACCATGCATGGAATTTGATCAGTCCCAATACCTCATGAGTGAGCTCATGTCTCCCGGTTCACAAGTGAACATGTATGATCCCTTCGAGAGATCATATTACTCATATACCCTTATATGCACACCAGCTCGCCGGTGTATAGACCTTGGTTAGGTAATCAACCTATTGGTCTGCCAAATGTACACACTCAGACATATAGTAACACATCTGTCTCTGGTCAGAGGATGTGTGCTTGTGTTGTGACAATATTCAACATAGGTCTTAGGTTATCTCGATCTCGTTAAATCAACCCATTGACTCAACTAATCTGACACATCCGAATCACTATTCCTATGCAGAGGACCTGCATCAAGCGGTCGATCAGATATCAGCCTAATGAGAAAGGATTGCCAACTCCTACTCAGGCTGGAGATCATCACTTGACAATCATTTGACGGTGCTTGATGAGTCCTCAATCTAACTCTTTAGATGTTCATCAAGCACCAGCCTCTGTGATTCAATATTTGAATCAACAACTGTATGATCATCAAGATGGCCATGGTACATAACCCTAATTGTACTAAGGGACCTATTATGTAAATTAGTTATTCTTCATTTCAGATCAGGGAATGATATTTGCAATAACATTTATTGCATAATGGCTCGTCGTGGGCTCGCATGTCCAACATGCTCTCCTTAGTGCTCCATATTAAAGGCAACAAAATCTAAGACGAGTGGCATAACTTTAAAAGTCACAATGATTGAAATATTTCCCTTTGACCTTTTTATGGATTGATCAATCAATTGATCGATTACTGTAGACTTTATAATGAGTCCTCTTTTGAGCTTGTCAAACATAGAGGTCTGAAGAATGTTTATAAATGAGTCATCATCCATTCGTGCATGGGTGAATGTGGTGCTTCATATTTCACGTGCTAATCCGGGCAACCGCTTCACTCTATGACTCAATTTTTCATCCCATTACCCCTGAGCTAGACATAAAAATAAATATCTCTCGGTTCTAGTTCTTTTCGTGCTCGTCCTCCTAAGAATCATTTGATTCCTCACAAATCTTCTAAGGTAGGGACAATGATCTATGGCCTTTATTAAGGGAATCTCAAAAATGAATTCCTTATCTATTGCTTCCCGTTAAGTAGGATATATTTTTATGAGTTTTTCTAATTTCTCATTTTTTGGTGTTTTTGGGTTTTAAAATTTTTGGTCTTTTTGGGAGGTGCATGAGTGTAAGGATGTGCACATTCTACTGGATTGGAGGGTGAAAGGTCAATAGAAAAGGAAGGTATACAACTCGACTCGGACTACACAAGGTGTGCAGACTCTTGAGTGTACTCATGGTTTCCATCACAGGGGTCATTATATTTTTTCACCTCCTCGGCCATTTATCAAGAGACGTGTGATTTGATCAATTGTGGGACTTTTTTAAGTCTGTCATCTATAGAATTAGCTCTCTTGACAATCATAGTAAAGTCATCCTTGACAGATCTATCATGACCAGACATAGGAAGAGCATGCTCTATCATTGGTGTCTGCTGAAATAGTGGATTGTCATACCCGTTATACTGCGAAAAAGGTGTGAAATCCTATGTTGAGTAGGATTCATTGATGGGATAAACACAGTCAAAGATAGTTGCTGCAAAAGTGGGTTTACATGCTCGACATACCACGACTCCGATATGTAATCCTGGGTAGAGCATGGATCAACCTTCTGGAAAAAATGGTAGGAGGAATTTTGTTAAAAGAAGGATTGTTCTGATAGAAATCCTGACTCTCAGTAGTTTCTCGCTCATTTGGGTGGTTCAGTGAGAAACATGCAAATCTAAGTTTATCATATGTGTTGTTCTAAGGGATAGGAGGGTGGTGATTAGAAGAGGGTGAATGGGGTGTGATAGGCGAAGAAACTACGAAGCCGATTGGGTTATCGACCTCAAAATGTGTGTAGGATAGAATCGACCTTGGGTGAGGGTCTCTCGAGATCAGTTGAGGATACATGGTAGAGGGATTGGAGAGATTAGTATATGGTTGAGGGGACACGATCGACCAGGTCAAGGTACGAAGAACGATAAGCCAACTTCTTAGAATAAGAAAGTAAAATGAAAGTGAGTCAAGGTTGGAAACGTGCAAGTGCATGGAAGAAAAACCCGCACATAAACAAATGCAAAACAACCCCAAATTCACCAACTCGAAATGTGAAGGTCGCAAAGGTCCGACCAATTATCTTTCTGATTTTAGTTGTGAATTTCAATCAATTGTATTAGCACACTCACAGTTGCGATCTCTTGAGGTGATAAATCATCTTTCTAAGATTGGAGTCAAGTTCTTGGAGCTCCTGCATTGAAGGGTCAAAATGCGAATGCTTAGAGCACGAGTCCAGGAATTTGGGATCTATATATCGTACCTCGCTTAGTTAGGTACACACATGCATACAATGGTATAGGATGGCTCTAACACAAACAATCAAGTTAGATTTTATGTCATTTTTTTAGGCAATAATGTTAGTAGTCCGGATTTGAGAGCTTTTATTAGTTTCTTTGAATCCAATATCAAGCACTCATTGATCATTCCAATTTTCTTTTGCTCTTAAGCCAAAAAACAAATGGAAAGGAGACGAAAAAGCTGAAGCAATTTGATAAAACAATGATGTATTCTTAAGAAGAGGAATCATGGTGATTCCTCATGTTTTTCACGTAGAATGCATAATAGTATTGAAATTTTATACTAAATGAATGTAAGTGAGAAAATCATACCTAAATAGACAATTCTATTATCGAAGGAAGAACAAAATTAATTTGATTAATAGTTTCATGGTTTAAGTGTGCCTCTTCATGAAGTGATGTGTGATCCTAATATTAAGAGAACAAATATATCCTAGAAAAATATCTAAAAACCACCTAAAACTAGCATCACAACCACAAATGAATACAACATATCCTGACCACCCAGCTTGGGTCGAAACAGATCCAAAGTTCAAGTTTGGTGTACACATGCGAGTCCCCAAATAAGAATTGTTGTAAATACAATTATTATATATTAATTAAAAAATAAATGTTCTGAAAATAAAATGCAAATAGACTCTACACCCTCCCATGGGCTCAACAAAAACACAAAAAACTTCTCAATTCTTTGTAGTGGGGATGGACATCAAAAGCGCTTGCCTCCAGTCTCGAGATGCATCGGCTTTTGAGAAAGTCGCTCCAACTACATTGGGCCCCTTGTACAAGAAAATTGCAATGTGTTAAAGAGAATAATAAATAAACAAAATGACTGAAAATAAATGCTGAAAATAAATAACATAAAAAAATAAAAACATGAAAATGAGGGGGTCAGGCTATTCCAATAGTGGAAAAACTAAGCACAAAGTTGTCTGGAAAAATAATCCTAAGCTGTACCTATCGGCAACATGGACATTTGAAAAGTAGCCTTTTAACCAATTTTAATATCAAAGAAATAATTATTGTAGTCGGTAAATGGAACTGATCAGAACACTCAAGATGAATCAACTAATGCATGTGAATGTCCAATTTATATTTACTTGGGAAAGCCCAAGATCGACATTAGAAGGCAAATATTGTGTTAGGAATCAATTTTAGATGAGTTGGTTTCAAGAAGATTTTTTGTAATTTTTATGTACAATTATGTGGAATGAGGTGGAAATAAAAAATCAAGACTAAATAAGTTTTTAGGAAAAACAAGCTTCTTAGTCAATTTCAATTTTGATAAAAAAATAAATACAAAAATTCCTAATTTTTCTTATGGATCTTATTTAATAAAACGTGCAAAAGACATTTTTAGGGATTAAGATGTAAGCATGAAAAATGGACTAAGTTTGTGGGTGTTTATGTAATTTTTTCGATCAAATAAAGTTCATAAAAATGAAACTTGGTCTGGATGTGAAATTATTCTAAATTAACTTATTGTATTTTTTGGAATTTTTGGGTAATATTTTATTTTTATGAGTTTTTAGGTGAAAGAAAGTGACTTGTTGTAATGAAATTTTAATAAATCCAGAAGTAAATATCAAAGCACACCTAAATTATGATAAGTATATATTTAAATGAGGATTTTTAAGCAAGCTAGACTTTGGTAAAATAATATTTATGGATCAAACTAAAAATCAAATTCACAAATCACTCTACAATTTATTTAAAGTATAGAACACATTCTTTTTTCAACAAAATTTGGGCATGAATTTAATTACACAAGATGTGATTTTAAGTAGTTTTCTGAGCAAGTCATGATTTTTTGTGATTTTCATAACCAATAATGGGCAAAATATACAAGTTTTTACCAAATGTTTTTTAGGAAATAAAACATCCACCATAATAAATATTAATCACAAACCATAATTCATAGAATATAATGCACTTCAATAGCCTATCTTTGTTTTAAAAAATGAAAATATGTGGTCCAAAGCATGCTTAAATACAGGGCTTTGTTTGCAATATTCAAAATAAATTTCAAAATGAAATCATGTAAATTGTGCCTAAGGGCACTTATGGAAAAACATAAACCTGCTGGGGATATTCGCAATAATGCCAATGGTAAGTGGGAATCATGTGAGCCGCTTCTTTTATCTAGCAGTGGAGTGATATTTCCATATCTTATCGGGTGGTTAATGCAGCCATGTGGCCAGATATGATTCACACAATCCTAGAGGATCAGATGGTTGATATTGTAATACGAGGTGAGCTATAATCCTTCATATTTCCATCGAAGGGGTGGTTGGAACAATGGTTGTGGATGACCAGGATCTGATTTTTAGAGGGCTGAGCATGGTTCAACAAACAACGACATGGATCGATGGGCGATCAAATCATCGATGGTGACTGCTTACTGAGTTGCTTGATGCGATTGATCCAAGGGTTGGAGATACTAGGTGAATCAAGGGTTGTATGAGAGGTCCTTCCCAGATCGATGATACATGTAGTTCAAGAACCGTGTGCTTCTTCTTCTCCAACGGTAGGCATAATGAGAAGGTCGTTGGTAGCTTTGTTATCCACCCAAAGGATGTTGTTATAGATTCTGATTGGACTCAAGGAAGATTCAATGGATGACCTTTCAAATCCCAAATATCAAGGATGGTTTGAGAATGGAATTTCTGCTCCTTCAATTTTGAGAGGGATCCTACTACTGTAGGAGTTGGGTGTTGGTGATAGGAGTCTCGAGCTTCTCATGTGGTGATTCATTATTGGTGGTCATTGATGAAGCTACTAGACCTGTGTGACAGTAGTGGTATAGTTAGGCACATGCTCGGTGGGCGATCAAGGAAGAAGGGGTGAACGATGCAAAGCTCTAGGAGGTGGAGTATGAAGAGCTTTGATTAGTGATAGAAGGAGAATGTGTAGGGACTCGAAGGTGATGGTGATGAATTAGATAATTTGGGGGTTTAGGTAGATTGTAGAAGGAGTTGTGAAAATAAGGGGAATAAGGAAAGTTATAAAGAAATTTAAAAGAAGAAATCGAGTAGAAGGAAAAAAAGGAAAAGAAGATATACCTGAAATAGGTCTTGTTAGTGGTTCAACGACTCGAAGGAGATTGTTGGAGTCCTCGCCTCGAAGAGCTCTAGCTGATGGAGCTCTGAAACTTAGCAGACAATAGTCAGGTATTGCTGCTACAAGGTTTGAGATCATACCATGGATCTCTTATGGAGAAGCTCTCCATCGTCGCATCCCTCGTTGCCACCTAGAATGGACGGAGATTGTGGTGGGTTCACTTGTGCCCTGACAGATGGGGTCTAATGATGGTGGCCACGAAGGTTTTGATGGGTTTTCGTTAGGGTTCACAGGAGTGGCAGAGATGGTGGTTAGGTCCGCGAGGGTTCGAAGAGATAGCTGAAGTGGGCAGAGCAAACGAGGGGCTGGACTTGTGTAAAGAACGGATGATAAAGTTGGAGTTGACCCAAAGTCAACTTTCCGAAGAGGGAAGGCACCTTGACTATTCGATCAACATACAATGTTAAGATGGCCTATATGGTCATGTTGACTCAATAAGTTTGACCCGATAAGAGAAAAATGAGGAGAAAAATGAAAAGGAAATATAAAATGACACTAAATGAAAGAATGACCAAAATAAAAGTTGTAGATCTCGATAAGATCTATAACATTTATTAATGTCTCAAAACTAAACTATGAACTGTAAACAAGATAAATATTTTTGGAGGTATTTTATACAATTAAAATATTGATTTCCCCAGTTTTACATTTTCTTTATTTTTTAAAAAATAACTTAGAAAATAAAATAAAACAAAATATTAGAGATAAAATAAAACACTAATATGATTTTTTGAGTTTTTAATAATTAAGAAAATAAAGAAATAACATGAAGAATAAACTTATATACAAACTGTATATGATATCATAACACAATTCTTTGTTTTTTTTTTTCTATTTTTAGAATTTAAATTTTAAATATTTTATTAAAATACAACACAAAAGAAAATAAATGAAAAATATAACATATCAAAAAGATTTATTCATGAGCACAAAATGATAAACAAAGGTTAGTAGATATATACAATATATGACGAGGCCCCAAAACTGACATTTTACAGACAATCTATAATTTTAATGAATCCACTTTGATTGTATGGATAATTTTACAACTTAAACTTTGAAAGTGAGTTTGGTGAAATTTAAAATCCATATGGAGTGGGAATTCAAATGGAATATTAGACTTTATGCTTTTTTAATTCAAGATCTATGGGCATTTACTTATAATGGATTTTATTTTTTTAATTTCCTTTGTATTGTAAGACATTTTAGAAGGAGAATTATATTGATAGGAGTTATTATGAATTTATTAAAATGCGTAAATTTTGAGCAATTTAAATATGATTATATATAAGGTTCAACTCCTTGTTTTTGTGGCTTTTATTCTTAAAATTTTTAATTTATTTACAAGATAATAATATATTAATATTCTATATTTTTTGAAAATATTATTTTAATAATTTATGATTTTATGGGCATTTATTCAATGATTTATTTAGAGATTCAAGTAAAAGTTTAGATATTAAGTTAACGAAATACATATTCATCAATTGCATGAGTTGATTTTCTTATTTTATCAATTTTTTACGGATCTTGTAGTATTTTACTCGAAAATTTAGGATAAAAATTAGATATAAAAGAGTCGAATTGCAAGTTCATCAGTGGTCAATCATGTGTCATCGATCAAGTCAAATAGGTTGGACGATCAATGTATGAATTCTAATATGTCTTGATTTGGAAAGTTCAGTAGCATATCTCTTTCGATTACATCTTCAAACAAAGATGCAATTCAACATATAAAGTAACAACTTTTATCCATCATGAAATATATGAACTATGAGATTGAGGTCTTTGTAATCTGTAATTTGTATTTGTTGAAATGTCCTACAATCATACAATCAAATATACAAGCGGGCGGCTGCAATATGTATATGTTATCTTTAAATTAATCGGAGATTCCAAGAGATGATGAACAAAGAATTAATACAATTAACTCCATGCCTGGGACAACAAAGTCCATCATATATTGCAAACCTTAGAAAGTTACGATGAGATTCCATAATAGCCCTCTTGGCCTTCCGATGGACTAGTTAACCGGCTGAATGATCACTCTGGACTTTTAAAGAAGGTCAAGATTGAGGTTGCTGAGAATGGAGGTAGATGGGATATTTCCAGCCAAATCATCATCCAATAGAGGACGGGTGAAGGTAGTCTCAATGATGCTGCAATCAACCCTAGGCTTTCTTTTTAATATTTTATTTTTAGTGTCGCTACTCAAAACCATGGAACTGACCAAGGACACAATATGTTTTTCTGCTATAGGTCCATTTCCCACTCTACCTCTTATGTGTACACCTTTGCTTTAGGCACTTCTTGAGGTTAGGGAAAGTCTCCAAGGGTTTCATTAATGGAACCTTCAAGATCATTTTTTCTAACATAGCTGACATTTTATGCATCTCCATGATATTTTTACGTTTTTAGTTTTTATATTAGTGGAAGAAAGGCCCGAGCAATGTGCTTCAGGGGCACAAACATACTCAATGAGATTGGAGGATCAAGGAATAGATGAAGAGTACAGTAGAAGAATGCATTCCAGCACAAGGCTCGTCTCTGGTGCCATGGTTTTTCTGAATCTTGAAATTTTGGCCTACTATTCTTTGTTTCTTTTGGATTTTTTAGTGATCCACCGTGTCGGCTGAAAAATAATCCAACCTATAATGTAGCTCATTCATCTGTGCTTGAAAATTCTAGATGATGAGTTGAAGAGGCTTTGTGAAGCTGAACCTTGATGTCAAGCCATGAAATGTGTTGAATCTTCTTCAATTGACTGATGAAGTGATGGGTCGAAATTGTACTCATTTCCTCATGAAGATTGCATATAAGTTAAAGTTGCATCGTATTCACAGTGGTTGTAGTTAATTGTAGTCTCAACTTCAGTAACGACCACTTAACCTGAAAATATCTTGTTGAAGTCGGTTCATGGTAGACATATAAAGCTGATGAAATATGCTCAAGATGACTCGAACCTGAGTAGTTGGTGGGATCAAACCTGTCCGGCAGTTGAATTAGTGTCAATGTATCTATTGTCTCTACAATCTCCAACCCTACATCCATGATGGTCTCAACTGTACTCGGTGGGGAATCGATGACTTTAGGTAGTGGCTTCTATGGAAAAGTGGATACGATGTACAAAGAAGACTCATACAAGATGGTGAAGAGTCAACATGCTGTATCAACATCACGAGATGGGTGTGTGACAACGAATGAGATGCCAACTAGTTCTGTAACTTAGTGACCAACGCTATGTGGAAGAAAGTGAATCTCAATAAAAATGGAGCCTTAAGATCTTCCCGAGTCGCAATCTCTTTTTCCCTAACTGGCGAATCCAAGATGTGGGTTGATCATCCAAAGAGAGTGGGAAATATCTTAATATGGTCATCTATTATGTGACACCATCAGGGGTAATAGTGTCACACAATCCTTCAAAGGTCTGGATATGTGAATACGATTCCTCTCGCGAATAGTCGACATCATCTGGACAAACAAGGTCTCAACTAAAATGTTTTTTGGCTCTCAGGTACAACAATCCACATATCACTCATCTAAGCTCTCGAGATGTGATCCACAATCCTAGTAGAGATTGGCTCGATTGTCCTCTCCACCAGTTGTGCTCCTTGATTTCTCATCCTTGCCATCTCTTCTCTCATCTCAGCATTCATTCATGCTCGCTTTATCAATTGATCTCTCATCCTTTATACGGTAATTTGAAATCGAACATCATGTTATCTTAAGAAGAATGAGAATAAAATATTGAAGAGGGAATGAATGATGAATCAGCATGGAACAATGGCCTCAACTCTGAAATTGGGTTATCTCGAGAAGGTTTCACTGATAATAGAGGTAATATGAAAAATGTTGGTTTTGGAGCATACATCGTGCATGTAAAATTGTGTTACTTTTATATATATATATGGTTATTCTTATTTGTCTAGGGCTTGTATTTTCCCCCTATTTTACATAACCTTTCTTTTGTAGATAAAATAAAAACCAAAAATAAAAAAGAAGCTTTAAAATAATTGAAATAAAATCGGAATAGTAAAATATAGGTACAATATATCTATATTGTACATGCTTCTATATTTTTGAATTTATATACAAATACTTAAAATTTTAATAAAATATGGTTATGCATACTAATTTTTGATTTAAAAATAAATGAATAATAAATGTAATTTATTTGTAAAAATTAGAAAATTAAAATAAGGTTTATATTATGGTAGAATTTACCAAATTGGAAGGTTTCTATGTGATTCCTTGGTTATTTTAATAATTTTTATATTTGTAACTTATACCATTATGTAGATAATTAATTTAATCATTACTTGTTTTTTTAACTTAACTGTATTAATTATTAATTATCTTTATAGTAATTAAGTGTATCTTGTTTTTCCGAAGGGTCAACATTGTCGATCGGTCTGCTAAGCCACCTTAGCCATTTGGGCTTTGATGAACTGCTAATTGGCTAAGCTAAGATCACACTATTGTAATACAACCAATACCGAATCAATCAAAACCACACAAAAATATCTCTACGAAGAGTGCGCGATTTTATCTATAACTAGATAAGTCTAAGGTCGAATATAAGGACACAAACAAGTAGGACTACTTAACTATGGTGTAAATACTATAGGCTAAGTGATCTAGTGTGTATTTAGGTCCAAAGAGACAATAAATACACATGCATAATTTTTTAATAGTTTTTATATGCAAGTTATATAAGATGCCATGAAATGCAATGCAGGAGAGCACAACAAACATACATAATACAAAATATAATGCTCCCGAATTAATTTTCAATAATAATATCCAAATAAGTAAATTAGTCCTCAAGAGATGGTGTATGCTCCAAATTCGAATCAATTCGTCAGTGTATCTATTTAAAAAAATCATGTAAATTATTCAATGAAATTATAGTAATCAATCAAGTTATTAATGCGATGAAATCAATGATTAAGTAACCTAACAAAACTCAGGGTTTATTAAGCAAATCATCGTTCAAATATTGAAGGACAATACATTAATGGAACTGAATTTAATAAGGAATAAGCATAAGATTACTCTGAATTTTAAATAGAAAGACATTGGTCAAATAATATAATCAATTATAACAACTCAAAGAGGTTTTTTAAATGAGATCAAAATCACATTATCTGATATCGGATGCTCAAGTTATTCGTTGTTTATTCTAGTGGCATAAATGCAATAAAACACATAAATAATTAAGAGAACATCTAAAAAGGTCAAAATAAACTGATACGTAATTTACAAAAGTCGACGAGTCTTAGCTGTAAATTATCTATGCGTTGGGGTAGAATTGAAATAAATGGAGCCCGATTGGGGTATACTGCAAAAGTCCCATTTGCTCATGTGCTATACATGCGGTTCTAGGATCAGTGCGAGGCTCAGGATGCGGCCTAGCTTCGGGCCACATGGAGATGACTGGTGCTTCAGAATAGGGGCGGGAACTCCAAGGCTGAGGTTTGGGGCGAGGTTCGGCTCTGATTGCGAGCTGTAGGATCAAATGATATCAATATGATCCAATGGTCACTGTTGTGCAGTGCTGCCTCCATCTCCTCCGTGAGTGCCGCATAGGCGGAGCTTCAGTGACTCCTATGCCCCTTTGCCTTGCTCCTATGACACATACAAAGCTTGGGGTAGTTTTTCGATGACCTAGTGAGGTTAATGGATGATCGAGGAAGATGAATCGAGGTCCGGAGGGGCTAGTCAATGGTCACTTCGGACGAGGAGAGGATGAACAGAGATCATCTGGATTCCGACCATTGAATTGATTGGGTACCTGTGATTGTTGGTATAATAGCTGAAGCAACATATGGAGATTTTGGGGTGTTCGAGGGATGAACAGAGGGTTGTAGGTTGGCAGAGAGAACAAAGCCCTAAGTTGGGTCTACCTCCTTATAGGAGGCATGACATGGAGAAGTGATGGATATGGAAGAGTGCATGAAGACGGGGGTTCTTTGGTGAAGGCACATTGTTATTCGATTGAGGATGATGGTGTGTTGGTTATTTAATTAATTAGGGGAACAACGAAGTAGGGTGAAATTGAGACTAACCTGTAGTGTGAAGAAGAACAAAGGATTAAGAAGGTGCATGTGCTTGAAGTTTTAATGGCCTATGGGGTCTTTGCTTGATGAGCCCAACATGCGCTTTGAAGCTCGAGCAATAGGGTTATGCTGTGGCATGGTCTGATGAACCGTAGATCACACCGGAGGTTCACTCCATCATGGCTTTGCTCGGTGCTCTCTCTCTCTCTCTCTGTCACAAGGAAGGTGAAGCTTGGGAGGAAACTCACGTGAAGGCAGATAGGTTGGAATGGAGGCAGAGATCTAGTTTTGTTTGGGAAGGGGCAGTTGAAGGTGGTGGTTTCAACTGCACGTGGTTGAAGCACGTGAGAGTAATGGTAAAGATGGAGTTTATGGCGTAGACAAAGAATGAGAAGGCTATAAGATGACAATAGAATTACATGGGGGGTACCTGGACTGGGTGGAGTAATTGGAAGAAACCTCCTCGACGAAGGGATGCGACGCTTGGGGGTCAACCGCCTGGATGTTGGCAACAACCAACAATCATTGGATGAAGATATACAACAACCTAGCTTATGGTGTTGGTGGACGGTTGGATCCTCTTGATCAAATGATCAAGTGAACCAGATGGGGGTGGGCACAAAGACACCAAGATCATCTGATCAAGAGATCAGATAACCCAATTGGGAATAAAGAAGAGTCGACCAAGTGGAATGCTATGATTTGGCCATGTGGCCCAATCAGAAAAAAGATAAATAAATAAAATGTTATAAAATAAAAATAAAATTTTAAATGAAGTCAAATAAAAAAGTGTTCTACATAAAAGTCGTGTATTTTTCAATAGATCTACAACTTTTATGTAACCCAAAATCATAATGCATCTTTTATACCTACTTAATTTTTTAAGTATTTTTAAGAAATTGAAATACTTTTTTATTTGTTTTGTATTTTATTTATATTTTTTGAATAATAAATTGTATACCATATTACACTATTTTTATGGGATTGTAGATATAAAGGAAATATATAAAATAAAGAGAATAATACACACATGTATACAATAATTATAGCCTTTATTTATTTACAATTAGCCGTAATTATTTATAAGGTGTCAGAATTTAACTATATTTAATTAATGATTAAGTTAAATGAATATGTTAAGATAGAAGGTTAAAGAAATGATAATAAAGTTGAAGAGTTTGAGAATCATCAGGCTTAAGCCCGTTTGACCCCTTTTCTTAGAAAATGTCAACTCGATGGTCAACAGTTCCCCCTACCTTCTCCAACTCCATTCTTCTCCTATGGACACAAGTCCATACCCACCTGAGCTTGAACCCACTTCCCCTTGCCGATGACCCAACACCAACTTTCTTCGAACCACTCTGATTACACCCCATGTGGCTCAAGACAACAATTCAAGAATATTAATACATGCTTTTAGAAAGCATATGATTGATATTGTCGTCCACTGATCAGTTGAGAAATCTATCAACAAACCCTTAAAAGAGATAACGAAAAGGGGTTTTAATGTCAAGTTTTATCAAAGTCTTCCAATATGTAGGATACTATTGGAATACTCGGTGTTGATGTGATCTGAATAGATTATATACAATGACACTTCTATTCTCAAAGTGGTTAAACCATGTAGATTTAATGATTTCACTTTAAGACTATGTGAATAAGAAATAGCTGGATTAAATCCCAACTCATAGAACTAGTTTCTAAATTCAAAGAGTTAGAAATTGATCCAAAATAGTTCAGAGTCTATTGGGGAAATGATCGAAAACATTCGACTGGAAATTCTCAAAGTGGTTTAAAACATGATATTAAATGTAAATCAAATTATCAAGTCATTATGCATGATCTATATAGTCTCCCTGACATTATCTTCAAGCATATGCGAATGTTGCACATTTGTCTAAGTGGATCAAGAGTCGTGCATTAAGATATTAAATATAAATGTAATGATTGTTATTAGCATTGATAAATTAATATGGAAATATGTGATTGTGATCAACATTATTGGAAATTAATATGGATATGGATCTATAATAATTAATATGGTTACGAACATGATTCATATTTATGTAACCTGGATTTACATTTTATTATCGACCGATGGATTGGATTCATTAATTGGTAGGATGTTTTTTTTATAATAATCGATGTAATTATCAAGATAGATAAATTCATAATTATTTATGACCATTTCCATGCATGACTTGGATTATTAGATGGAATAAATTAAGAAGTCAGATTTCTCTTCTCCATATATGGTCATCCATATGAGATAATTTGAGAGAGGCAATTGTTTTCTCCTTCTTATCTCATCTTCTTCAATTCGAGATCCTGTATGAAGGAGATTCAAATCTTATTTGAATTGAAATTCAATTTTAAAAAGAGATAAAGTGGAGAGAGAAGACCATCTCTCGCTCTCTCCCTCATAGATGTCTAGAGATGGAGTAGGACTCCATCTTGACCATACATGGCTCTATTAGAAAAGAAGGTCTAAGGTTTTCTTCCAAAGATTAATCAAATTCATGTTAAGTCAAGTGCTCTCTAATCCAATATTCAAGAGGAGAAAATTTAAAAGAAAAGTTATCTTCTTTCTCTCCCATTGGCCGTCCATATACCTTCTACTAGAACCACATCGCCCCGGAACATAGCATCTTCTCTTCTCTCCTTTGGCGTGACAAATCGCAAAAGGATTCTTCTTCTTTTTCGTCCTCCTTGCCCTACTAGAGTGACTTAATTTCACGATGAAATCAAGAGGTAGAGATCATTCTAGATCTTGTGGAAAACTTGGTGTAGAACGTATATTAAGTTCTCAAGAAGTCCCACGAGTCATTATCATGTCTGCGAATGCAAGCATTCGTCGATCGAACTTAAGTCACATGGTCGCTTATTTTAGAGATTCACACATTAAATGTATTCTTTGATACTCTTGTGATCTTGCGAAACGGTGTAGAAATCACAATCACAATCAAAACTTTTTTTTACACGATTGCATTGGTGCTCATATAATGAACACCACATTTTGCTAATTTGATTCATTTATTCTACATTTCCGTGATATGTGAGATTTAACCTCCCTTCATGTAGAGCCTCCATGCATCACCTACACGTTGAGGCAATGCTCCGGCTAATTCTTCTTCATTTCTACATGTAATTTCTCTCACCCTTTTTCCCTCTCCTTTCTATATGTTTTGCTGCTTTCATGATCTCCTTAGTTTCTTCTTTTGCATTTTACCTTGTTATTCTCTATTGTCTTTTTGCCTCTTCTTCATTTGACCTTGAATCCGTTCAAAATGCACGAGTACTTCACCTCGTCCATGTGCATACCGCTGCTTCATCTCTATCACGCAACCTACACACCACAGATCTCGCTCCAGATTTAAGTCTAGATCCCATCTCTCACTTCACTTGGGATCTCTCATCTACTTCACACACCTAATGCTAATAACTTGTAAAATCACTTCACTTGTTTTTATGCTTTGTTGGGTTGATGTTGAGTTGAAGTAGTTTGAAGTAAAAACTTGATCCGTGCTTGAAATATTATAGGATTTGTTGAACCAGATCTAGAATTTTGCTTGTGTGCTTGAACCCCGTGATCAGATTACGTGATTCATGCAATTTTTTTATTCGATTAAATAAATATCTAGATTTAGTGAAGACAATCAAAGCATTGCTCATTTATCTTGATTCTCTTGATCTCATTTGAATGTGATTCAATAGATATATTTAACTTGCAGGTCCCTCACTAGGGCGAGTTGAGGGATTCGTACCCCTCCACCTCGATCTCATGTTGTTGGATCACATCAACCATCTTTGGAAGCTACTCCATTATTTGATGTTCACACAAGCAAGCTATCTCGAGCGTTGAGCTCTAATGATGTCCCAATCGGGAAGAAGTAGCGTCACCATGATCAAATTTGGAGATCGAATGAAATGGTAAAGAACCACTAAAGAATAATCACATCAGTTTTTGATGACACAAAGCTCTGCCACATGGCATTACGATCAAAAGTACAGATATGAATCACATGTCTATTACATACCGTTGGATCATTTCGTGGGAAAAGTTATAGTTCACCCCTTGATCTTTATAATGATATCAGATATGCCTCTACCGTTACATGCGATGTGTAATATAACAAAAATTCTGGTATTTTGCTTGATTTACCTCATAGTTCTCTGAAATTGTTGCATGCTTTACCAATATCTTAATTCCAAATTCATCCTTGAAGGGACTTGATAGATATAGGGGGCTAAGCTTTTGTTTGTAATTCCACCCAAAGACAATGGGGAGTTTTGGAGTGGAATTTTGAGATCTGATTTGGGAGATTTTTTGAGAACTTATTATTTACTTTTTTATTTAACTTTTGGGGTACCTTTGAAGGATTTTGAGTTGCAATCGATATTGATTTATTTGAAGTTGCTTTGAGGAATTGTTGAGCTTAGTTTGTGCTTCTTCTTTGCCTTTGTTTAACTCTTTTTCAATTTCTCTTCTTTTGTTTATTTCACACCGGGCACTTGTTTGCTCACCTATAAACCTTTACTTCACTTTAAACATACTTTGCCGATTAGTACACTATTTCACAACCACTTACTCGCTTGGATAACCTATATCATATCATGATCAGTAAACAATATACTTTACTATACAATATCCAATTTTTTCAAAATACATATCATTTTCAAAAATAATAATACAAAAATATTAAAATAAAAATAATAAAAACAAATAAACAAACAAACACTTACATGCACTAAAATATAAAAAGAAAAAACCCCAAAACACACACTCTCGTTCGAGAAATTGACCACACTTCACATCAATCCCCACGAAGTCCTTCACTTAGCTTCGCATCTCCATGAGTTTAGCATTGCTTTGAAAAAAACATTTGCAAATCACCTCACAAGATTTACTCACAATGACTCACACTTCTCCCTTCACTTGGTTAAGTTTTATGCTCGATTTTTAAGGTAGTATCCACAAAATGGAGCGGTGACCAACATTTGACTGGATACAAAATAGAAATAAAATAATAAATAGTTGAATTCCAAAAAGTGTTCAACATTAAAATCCTAGATTATTCGTTTTATATTTTTCTTGGATTTCTTCGTAATATATATATTCATATTATATTCTAATATAATAACACAATGTATTATGTATAATATCTATTTTTTATTTTTATGAGAAGGGTAATTCTATGCAAAATATAAACGATAGAAGTATAAGTAGTATATAACATAATATACATGGTTTTTAATGTACTTTATGTTTTTTAGGTGTCTTTTTACATTTTGATTTTTAAGTAGCCAGTAATATTACAAAGTAAACAAGCAAAAGCAATACAACGTACAGTTGAATTTGTACATAAAATAACAAGAGGTTAGGGAGATTGCACCATGATGCATGGAACTTTATGTGCACCTGAGCTGTAAACATCCATTTTTTATTTTTTAAAATGAAATCATGTGGAATTTAGATCACCATATATCACCATAACGTCATTCAAAATTCAACTTAATTCGAGTCTTTTAATCCATCCATCGAGACTGCGGAATTTTAACGGTCTCAGAATTGCTGCAATCTAGCCCTTTCCCGATGAACATGTTAAGAATGCCCATTTTATGTGAAATTTGAAACACGTATTCTACTAATAATTTCAAGTAAATCCACCAAGATTTCGTTTTTAAAAAAATAGGCGCTTGTAGCACCTGTGCATGTAAAGTTACATGCACTTGGTGCAAGCTCCCCAACCTCAAATAACAATATTTTGTTTGATTATTTGTACAATGTACAAATGTGAGTAGAGTTACATAGGTAATTTTGTATGCATGCAAAAATTAGCTTTTATTATATGCATACATAGTCAGGATTTCTGAAAATATATACAATTTAGTACTTTTAATGGATTTTTCATGGTTGATATGATTTTTATCTACAAAATTGAGGCGGGATTTACATCAATCAGAGTTGACTTGAATTTATTAGAAATTAGTGAAGTTTGTACATTATATACATAGGTGAATATTTACATACATGAGTTTCTATTTTTCTTTTTCTTTCTCTCTGTATTTTTATTTTGTCTACCCAGTCACTATGCCCATATCTTTATGGTTCGGCGAACAAAATAAGATTTGCAACCTACTTATTTCTTATTTTCTTTACTAGTTTGCACATGTACATCCTTCCTTCTTTTCTTGATTTTATTCTCTGGTGTTTTTTGTGCTTTTTTTTGTGTTAATCAATGCTTCTTATTCTTAGGCACCTATTCACAAAGAATATTGTATTAATGTATGAATGCATGCAATCGACAAGGCTTTTGGCTCAATTTTTATGTATTAGACTGATAAAACCTTGGTTTATTAGTTTTGAAGTTGATATAAACTTATAAGCTTTCATATCATCGCACTGTATTTTTTTTAAATACTTATCATTGCCCATACGTAATTTTGTTCTATGCAATTGCACATATATTTTATAGATATTTAGCTATATATTTATGTTATATACATGTAACATGGGTTAATATTTAATCCCAACGTAGCATCTTATAACATTGAAGCTCTCTTGAATATCATAGATTGGTCAAGAGCTCGTGATTACGCAATGTTGGAATTATGATATAATTTTGTTATCACCTAATTACTTAAATTTTGAATACAATCGCCATTGTACTTCACATAGGGTTGGCGCTCGACAAGGGCTCGTGAGCCTGACTCATTAAGCTATTGAATCGAGCCATAATTTTGGGCTCCATAGCTTAACGAGTCGAGTCCGAGCCCATCCCGGCTCAACTCGATAACTCAATAAGATGCTCGATAAAGGGCCGAGCTCAATTACTCAACAAGGAACTTGATAAAGGGATGTGCTCGATAACTCGATGAAGGGCTCGATAGGGGCCCGACTCGATAACTCGATAAGGGCTTGATAAGGGGCTTGTGCTCGATAAGAAGATTTACTTTAGTCCCACATCGGATAAAGCTGAACTCGAAGAGAGCGGGGAGTCTATATAAATAAGAGGGAGTGCCCGATCTACATGCATACTTGCCTTAACTCGACTCGAGCCTTATGGAACCCGAGGCTCGATCTTGAATTAGCTCGATTGGGCTCAAATGAGCTCGAGCTCAGCTGAGCTTATCAGGCCGGCTGGGCCTGGCTCGTTGGTTCCATAGTCAACCCTAACTTCGCCGTCACGCAAATTTTATTTTCCATTGCATCCTGCCGACGCAACCTAATTTAATAAACTTTAATCGATTATTCCCTCCCCACAACTACAAGGTGTTGTGGTCGGAGGAAAGCAGAAGCGCGCTCCCTTCCGGCCCACCAACCTCGCGGTCGCTCGCGTTCCTCCCGATCTGCCGACGGCGATGGCCAACAGCAATCTCCCCCGTCGAATCATCAAGGTTCGATGTTTCATTTATGGCCATTCTAATTCTTCCCTCCATGAGGTCTCTCATGATTAGGGTTTGCCATGTTCTGATTCGGCTTGTAAATCCCGTTTGATGTTCTGACCAGGAGACGCAGAGGCTCTTAAGTGAACCGGGTAAGTTGATTCGATTTGCCTTCTCCAGCTCTCTCTCTATACCCCTCGAATTTGGGTTCTTTTGCACCTTTAATGCTTCTTCTAGTTTTGGAAACGACGTGGAGTGATGGTTTTGCAGCCCCCGGAATTAGTGCGTCTCCTTCGGAGGATAACATGCGCTACTTCAATGTGATGATCCTTGGCCCGACGCAATCACCGTACGAAGGTCTATTCCTTTTAATTTTCCGGAGTCTTTCTCTTCTTTTTCATATGCGTTGGCTGGTTGTGCAGGTTTGAGTAGGGTTTACTTGATATTTTGGTAAGTGGCATACCCATTAGCTATATGACGTATATACTAAGTTAGGTATTTGTTTGTGGTCAAATAAAGTTGGAATTTTCTATTTGTTCAGAAATTATCAGGGAAGATTACTTTTTTTAAATACACAAATTGTTTTTTAATAATGGGTAATTGCTAGGTTTGAACCCTTGTCCTTTAAGATGGAAACCGACATGCTTCATCACTTGGCCATTTAGGTGGATCATCAGAGTTTGATTTTTTTTTCAACATGCTTTAAACTGATTCCTCAGAATTCCACTTACAATTCAAATATCTTCTAAATTATAATAGTGTATGCTTGCATGAAAACACAGCTTTTTGTACATATATTATGCTCGCATATGAATCATACTCCTATTTTTGCTTTATTATATTTTAATTAAATAAAGAAAATAAAATTTAAATCTATAAATTAAATTTTATAAGCTCGTATACAATGAATATAAACTCCAGATAAAATAAATGAAAATGAAGCCATAATTAAAAACTTAATGAATGTGGAAGGGAATCCTCATCTAAGATAGATAAGAATTATACATCTCGTTTTCCATCACTAGATTGGAACTTGCTTTTCTCTTACTTCATTGAGTGAAAGTCTCCTTTCTTGCACTTTGCTTTCACAGTGGCATCTACTTGTCCTAGTCGGCATGTGTAATGCCAAGATAAGAAGCAATGTTTTTTTTTCTTAGCACACCTAATAGGTCATCACCAAGTGAAGAACCTAGCTTAAAAAACTTCCTCGTCGGCTAGCACTCTTACCACCCACATTAATAGTGTGGTTGGTGTGAAGATCTCTCTCCACTATTGGTGTGCAGATCTCATCTCAAGACACATTTGGCGCACTGCTACTAGATCTTTCATCATTCCACAAAATTATTCTTTACAAAAAGGTCCAACCTCTTCTCCACTTACATTGAGAGCTTGAAGATGTTCATTTTTTAAATTATAAATATGAAAATACAACTATTCGAGCACTATCAGCCAATTATGGATTAGGAATTTAGGATCTCGAAGGTTCAACGCTTTAGTTCTTTTTCAACCCTCTCTAAAATAAGTTCCCAATCCTCATTGCAGAGACATGCTTAAATAACCACGAGGTGTTGTAAGGATGTCACACAAATGGCCCACCTCTCACTTTATAACAAATAGATTGAATATGACTTTTGGTGATTCATCAAAATATCACGAAGTGCGGTGGACACCTCGATCACTTCACAACCTTCTTCAATGAAGAACTTCAAATACTTGTATTTGATAAGAGGGTAGAATTTTCGTATGCGATGAAGCCAGTTGTTGGACCCATATCATATTTGACCGACGCTAACAAACACCTTTGTCTTAGACCTCTTTGCGATTGAAAAAAGCCTCCCACCCGCCGCCCATTAACCTGCACCAAACAAGACGTCACAATCACACACCACCTTATCCATTCAAACCAATCATCAGGGAACCAATGGCATGAGAGTGAAGCTGAGATTAACCTCCAGTTGACATGGTCATAGCCTCGTAGGCTTTAGAGAAATCAACCTTCCAAAGCATTCATTTAACCTTTAGTCTCTTTCATTTCTCAACAATCCCATTAGCCATAACACATCGTCCATCATAGGAATGAAAGTGGATTGAGTAGGTGCGATAATAAGGTTCATGACTTGACAAAGGTGGTTAGCCATGATCTTACTCATAATAAGAAATATGCATTGGAAAGAGCGATGGGGCGGAAGTTTTGTCGCACCACATCCTTCTTCGAGAGAAGGAAAATAAACAAATGACACTTAGCCTCTTAAAACCTTGGATCAACGTCCATTCTTCTTTGATAACGGCAACATCCAACTCCATTAAGTCCCCAAATTTATGATTCTCAAAAGAAAAAGATCATGAAGCTGTCTTGATTAGGAATTCTGTGAATGTTTAATGCAATAGCCTTTTGGTTCTTAACACTAGTAAAGTCATGAACCGAATTAGCAGTATGCTCATGCGACTACCACATAACATCTATACCCATCCATCTCCCACCACCGAAGCAAACACTGCTCATGTGATGCAAGTGGTCAACTAGAACATCCCTAGTGGGTCGTTTATTTTCCACTTGCACGCCCCCAACCTCTAGGACCAATTGCACCTCCTGCTTTCACTAGCCACCATGGGGAAGAAGTGAGTATTCACATCCCCCTCTTTTAAGCTGCTCAAGTCCATTGTCAATATTCAGTCGACTGAGTCACTATTAATCGGTAATTGGTCGACTGAGCGGATTTAGTGGGACTTTAGTCCTCCTCCCCTTTTAAATTGGGTTAAATATCTTTTTTTAGAAAGGAAAGGGTGGCGTCCCAAGATGGGGTACTCGTTACAACACCTTACAATCTACATGATGCACACAATGCTCTACAGTGTTCAATCACATTTTAATTATAACAATTTTGGCCCCCAAAAATGGCCTCATTTCTCGCACACCAAATCGCCCAAAGTAGAGCAAAAGGTAAGACACTATCCTTGTGCTCAAAACCACAAACAAATCTAAAGTCATGCAAAAATCTGGCACACCTCGCGCCCACGATTTAAGAGATGTTTGCTCTGCACCAAATTTGAGAAGAGGAAGGGCACAAGATGAATAGGTGGTTTGCATCCTCCTCCACCGCCCTACGTCTGACGCAAAGCTCAACCTCAACATCCAACACCTGTCTCCGATGAGCCTGCATGAGGATTCTGCTAAGCCGAAGAAGCCAGAGGAAGATCTTGATACGATTGGGCACCTTGCCTCTCCAAATCAACCTTTTATCTATAAGAACCTCCTCATCCACCTTGCCACCGTCCTCGACCAAAAATCGGTACGCCCTCTTCACGGAGAATCTCCCACCATCCCAGACAAAATGAAATAAAAGAAATTAGGTTAAATATTTGAATCATTTTTGATACATATATTCTTATACATTTATATAGATTTGTACATTTTCTATACTATTATAATGAAATAAAAGAAACAATTGAATTCCAATCAGACATTAACGATCTTAGATGAAGTTTGCTTTTAATAAAATTAGAAAGAGAAACACCGTGCTTGCAAAAATTGGCCAACTAATCATACTGATTAGTTGACGGATCGATTATTGACCGAGTAGTCAATATTTAGTTGGCCACCCACCTACTTATCTAATCACACCAACTAGTTAATCTCGTCAGCTATTTTTTCAAGCTTCCTCTTATTCAACCTAGACTATAAATGCTGCCTCCACTACACCTCTCTCTTCTTATATACCTTCAGAAGAGCCCTAAAATGCTCCCTCCTCGCAAGCTTCTCCTCCTCATCCAACTCCCCACAATCCTCAATGCCGTCTAACCTCACAACTTCTGCATGCGCCACAACCTTGCTCTCCTCCTATTGAGCACGAAGCTCCCTCCTGACAACGCTATCATTCTGTATAGAGCCCCAAGTCTAATAACTAATTCACACGATGCCAACCCTGACTCAACTATCTCCAGCCAACAGGAAGAGACACGATGCATGCAACGCTTCTCTAGTAACATAGAATGCTCAAAATAGAATAGGCTGCCTGCGCGGCGACCCTCTCCAAAAATCTGATAATGGGAGTATGATCCGAATGAGACCTCGACATCGATCACACATAAGAAACCATAACGTAATCTAGCAACTCAAGGAACCAAACCCAAGAAATGATCGATGCGGTGGTGAATATGTGTCCCTCCAAGTGTAGGAGGAGTTTATTGCATCTGAGATCTAGCACCTCTAAGCACAAATCCCTAACAAAGTCCACAAATTTAGGATCTTGACCTTCCTTTGAGCAGGGCTATCGAAAATTAACAAAGTGACATTGATATCCCCACCAATAAGCATGATAATTCGAGAATCGAGCATGCACTACTTGGAGCTCATCCCATAACTCAAAACTATAAGGGGCCACAACGAGCCATATGCAAAGAAAAGAACAACCGCTAACCATTTAATATATGAAGCAACGTGATGGAAATCGAATGATGAGCCTCAAGTGAATCACCGGCTCTAACCCATTACCATTCTATCCTACAAGAATCCTATAAAAAACCCCACAATAGACACTACCCGATACTCCGTAGGCTGAATCCCTTAACTAAATTTCCTTAGGCAACGGTCCTTGACTTCAATCTTCATCTCTTACAAATAGACCATGTCTACCTTCCAAGCCTCCAGAAGCGAACCGATCACCCTCTGCTTGGTTGGGTATGCTTGCAAACATTCCAGGAGATGAACTTCATGTAGCCACAAAGGGGCCACACTTACCAAGTCAATCTCAACACAGTGCACCGCTTGTGCCCAAAAAGAACACCTAGGTTCATGGCCAACCAATGTAGAGACCTCCATCTCTTCTAGAACCGATCCTCGATTGATCTCCTCAAGGTCTTGAACCTCCCAACCTACCTAACTCTCCTTACACCACTTGCGCTGAAAGATCCGTAATCCCCCCTCTTCCTAGGCGTCCAATGCTGTCAGGACCTCTCCTTGCGCCTCATTGCTGCACACCACGTCCTACCTTGAAGTCAATTATTCTTGATGAGATGCATGATCACCAATTGCACCTAGGGGTTAGGGTGTCAAAGCCTCGTCTATCATCTCCACACGTCCCACCATCACAAGGTCTGATAAGCTAAACACATGACAAGGTGGTGGCAAATTAAACTTAGAACCGATAACAAATTTGGGTTTAGGCTTGGTACCAAAAGCATCCGCCATTAAGAAGTCATTAATCAATCTGCTACTCGAGGGGTTCTAGTTGAAATGCTCAAACCTTTTACCTTCCAAAGGAGACCTCCACGAAATTCGACCCTAAAAAACCACAACATTTAACGCCTCCCTTAGTATGCATCTGCATTGTCACCGTGGCGACATCTGGAATAACAACCAACTCGAGTGAAGACGTCGCTAGCCCCACTTTGAAGTTCATGCCTGTCATGCTCGCGTTGAGAGAGTCAGACAGCTCTGCCACAGTCAAAATCCTTCATTGATTGGAGACCGTTGTAAACTACCAGGGTCACCTCGCCTACTGCGAGTCATTCTCATGTATAGCAAGTAGTATATATGTATTTCTCATTTTTGTGTTTGTAATTTTCTCATTGGTTATTTCTCTTCTAGGGTTTTTCCTTTATATAAAGGAGCTCTATAGCTTCAGAATAAACAAGTTATCCATTTCTTTTCACATGGTATCAGAGTGGCAGTCCTATATCATAGCTCTAGTATCCTTGGTACCTTAAACCCTACCCATCAGTCGTCTCCTTTTTCTTCGGAGTCCGCACGTCCTTCTCTGCCTCTTGTTGTTGTGCTCCATGCTAACGGGCCGCTTTGCTCATGTGGAACACCCCATTGTCGACCAACACTGCCATTGGTGCACCTTGCGATACCTAACATCGTCGTAGGGCCTCCTTTGGTGCCTAAGGACCGTCACACAGGTGCATAGGTCCATCTCAGGAACCACACCGGTCCATCTCGACCACCATGTGCCCAATTGAGTCTTCTACAATTGTCTCGACGCTATTTCTCCTTGATTTTGGTGCACTTCGATTGGGAATGCTCGTCTAAAACCAATCCGATCGCCCTAAAGCATTGTATCGGATGATGGGAAAGGTTGTGCTCTAAACTTGTACATACAACCTATTCCCTACACGATTGCATAGACAAAAATCAGATTGTTCTACCACCGGTTACGTCCTTGCGGTCTCCTTCGTTCGTCATAACAGAAGACATTGTTGATATGCATTCATCTCATGCTTATGGGGGCATGCAAAGGCCGCGCTCTCATCGTCAAGATAGATGGGTTTAATTATGAATTGTGAGCAATATAGTTCATGAGTATTATAGAGAGCAACAACAAAGAATACATCATGACACAACCTAAGGTGATCGACAAGACCGGAACAAATACTTCGTGGAAGCAAGACAATGCATGAGCACATGTTTCGCTCTCCAACACTCTTACACTCTTACAACGAAGATCTCAATAACAACAAAGCATTTTCCCACATTAAGTAGGGTTGGCTACATGGATTCTTTGCCTACATTCATATCTATCTTAGGTCATTCTCGGGCTTAGATCCAAAAAACTAAGATCCCTTTGTATAATCTCATTCCAACACTTCTTGGGCCTTCCTCATCCTCTCGTAGCCGCTTTAACATCCCAAACCTTGCATCTCCTAACTGGTGCATCAACTAACCTCCTTTGCAAATGGTCAAATCACCTTAAGCGATTTTCTCGCAACTTATCCTCGATTGGAGCTACACAAACTTTCATTCGGATTGCCTCATTCCGAATCCGATCTTTACGTGTATGTCCACACATCCACCTTAGCATTTTTATTTCTGCTACTGCCATTTTCTGCACATGTTTATGGTTCACCGGCCAACATTCAAATCCGATCTTTATGTGTATGTTAACACTATTACAACGGAGATCACCAATGATATTTTGCATCCACCCACTTCCAAGGCAATGTGGACCTACCCATGCTACCACATACTCTCAAGCGAAAGAATGAAATGAATATCCTCCTGCGTCGGTATGACATCTTTACGACAAAGCAGGATGATCGTCCTTTCCATGCTTTCTACTCATGGCTGCTAGGCATGTTCGAGAAGCTTCATAGCTACATGCAGCTGAGCACTATACATACAACTAAGCGCTAGTCCTAAACAACTAATGGCCTACATGAATACCAAAATGGTGTGTGTTTTTCTTGTGGCTCTTGATCCCCATTATGATGTTGCCTACAACCAATTTCTCACATGTGCCTCTATCTCTCCCATAGAGGAGGCCTATATTCGTCTGAGCAGGATTAAGATTCCTTCTACTTCTTCTACTTAGAGTTCCTTTCCTATGGCCACATCACGTGGCAGAGGAGGTTTGCCACAATTCAGAGCACGTGGTGTTCGTGGCAGAGGAAGCGGTTGTCGGCCATAATGTATATACTGCAACCGTATAGGGCACTATGAGGATACCTGCTATCACAAGTATCCTCACCTTACATCTGCTCATGCTGCTGATCAATTTGAGCCCACTGCAATTCCTGCTGATCAGAAGTACGATGATCTTGTCTCCTGTTGAGAGAGATCATGGGTCCTTTGATCGATTTTATTAGTACTCCTCCATCTTCATCCGAAAATGCCACCTTCGCCAGCACCTCAGGTACAAATTATGCTCTTACCTCCTGTCACAATGTTGATATTTCAGAACTGATCATGGACTCTGCAGCATCTCATCATCTCACTTGTGATAGAGAATAGTTCACATTATACAGTGTTGTTCATCATGGCTGATCATTAGTCATTGCCGATGGGAGACATTCTCTTATTACAGGACTGTGAGAGAATCAGATGATGCCTTCTATGCATGTGTAGAATGTGCTACATGCACCTAAAGTTTCTATGAATTTATTTCCCATCAGTCATATTACCAAGGATTTGATTTGTCATGCATTTTTAACCCCTCTTCTCTTGTTTTTAGGATATACGCATAGGCATGGTGATTGGATGTGGTCGTGAGGAAGGGGGTCTCTACAAATTGGTTCAGTCGCAGTATGCCAATAGATCTTCCGTTCTAACTGGTCAGTCTTGTCCAGTCTCTCCTTACCTGTAGCACTTTTGGTTCAATCATCAGAATCCTCCTACATATCTTGTTTCACTCCAGTTTCCACTGTGAGGTTTGCCAGCTTGGCAAGTATCATCGTACCAGTTTTCCCAATTGTCAAGAGCATAGCAGTAATTCTTTATTTGAGTTGTTGCATTTTGATATTTGATGTCCCAGTCGTATCCTCGATCACTAGGAGTAGGGGTACAAGTTCTATCTTATCGATGTTAATGATATTTCTAGATTTTCTTGGTTCATTCTGATGAAAAATAAGTCGAGGCTTGTTCAATTATGCAAACTTTTATCATTGAGATAAAAATTCTCTTTTCTACTACTATGAAGTATGTTCGCTCTAACGATGCTTTGGAATTTTGTATTGGTCAGTTATCTCAGTTTTTCAGGTCTATTGGGATTCTTTATCAGACTTTGTGTGCCTACACTTCCCAACAAAATGGTGTTGTCGAGCATAAATACCGTCATCTCTTAGACGTTGCCATGACTTTCTTGATATATAGTTATGCTCCTCACTCTTACCGGAGAGATGCTGTCCTCACCGCTTACTACCTCATCAACCGTATGTCTTTCTACATGTTAAAAGAAAATGTTCCTTATTTGGTTGCGTTTCCTGAAAAGGATCCCTTTTCTCTAACACCTTATGTCTTTGGTTGTGTGGCCTTTGTCAGTAACTTGACTCCTGATCGTGAGAATCTCTCCCCCAGATATGTCAAATGCTCATGTAGTAGCTACTTTCAGAGCCAAAAAGAATATTGGTGCATTGATCCTCTCAAGCAAAAGTACTATATCAATGCTAATGTCACATCTTTGAGTCTGTTATGTATTTTTTTCTCACAGGTGACAGGATGACACCTTCTGAGTATGATGAGGAGGTTTACATTCCACCTCCTTTTTCGCCTCCAGCATCCCCCACACCTCTCGTGGTTCAGACTTTATGTCGTGTGTATATTCTCAGTCTACTGAACATCCCCGAAATTGATGTGAATGGCTATCTACTTGATGAACTTCTGGGTAGATATTTGGGGGACAACAAATTTGATATAGGAGTTTCAATAGAGTTTACAAATTTTGAGTGTACTACTTGTCTTGGTCTACCATGCAATGGTAATTGCATTGAGTTGACCGGTAAAATTAGAAAAGTTAAATGGTCGGAAGAGAGACTATTCGACTTAGCTGGAGGTGTAGACCTCTCTAGTGAATTTTTGGCGAAGAGAATGAAGTGCTTTGTAGAGTCAGATAACGACAACGACGTCGAACTATTTTGTTCTTTGTCGATTTTGTTGATGTGTCAATTTCTTCTGTGCACCGCATCCTACACTTGCCTAAGGCATGTCATCGCCTTTTTAGAGCATTTGAATGACGTGAAGTATTACAATTGAGTTGGTGCCATTCATCACTTTATTATGGACAAATTGGATGTTGTGTCGAACTACATTAAGAGAAGAAATGGGGATCGCGTTGACCAGTCGGTGGGATATATGGTTGGGTGTGCTGCAGCTCTACTGATCAGTATATATCATCCATCCATGTAAACATTATCAATGCCACATCCATTTTAATAAAATATTTATTGTAGGTTTAGTGCTATGAGCACACCACTATTTGGACTCCCACATTCTTCACTACCTCTATCCGACTGCAGTAATGTTCTAGTAGAGGTAAAGAAGATATGAGAGTAAGGAATATTGCTACTTTGCAAGTTGGGGATGTACATTATTATTTAATTTCAACAACAACAACAATAACATCAACAACAGTCGGATCTTTTCAACATGGATTTAAGCAAACATACAGATTTCGTTGGGACGTTTTCTACTTGCGACGCGTTGCATCGTCCGAATGCAATGAAAAATTAGCAAGGGCCTCTACATCGCAGCCTGGATGTAGTTCAAAATTTGCAAGGGTTCTCGCATGAGGAACGCGTGCGAGTAATTAAGCTAGTTCCGCTGCATCACTGCCCGGATGCAATCCAAAATTTACAAGGGTTCTCGCATAATGGACACATGCGAGTAAAGAAGTTAGTCCAAAAGAGATTGCAACGGAAGTTGCGGATTGGTAGTTGGAATATTGGCACTTTGACTGGAAAATCGATGGAGATAGTGGATACGATGGAAAGAAGGAAGATTCATATACTATGCCTTCAAGAGACTAAATGGGTTGGAGAGAAAGCAAGGGAGATCGAGAAGTCAGGCTTTAAACTTTGGTATTCAGGTAAAGATAAGGTTAGAAACGGTGTTGGAGTGGTTGTTCATAAGGATTTGAAGGATTGTGTGGTTGAGGTGCAAAGATTCGGGGATCGGATTATTTTGCTAAAATTGGTGCTTGAAGAAGAAATTCTGAATATAATCTCAGTTTATGCACCACAAATTGGTTTAGATGAAAGGACTAAACAAGCTTTTTGGGAGGATCTAGATAAGATTTTACAAGGAATCCCATAAAGAGAGATGATTTACATAGGTGGAGATCTTAATGAACATGTGGAAAAGATGCTTCAGGGTATGCTTATGTTCATGGAGGACATGATTTTGGGGATAGAAATGAAGAGGGAAAAGTCATCCTGGATTTCGTAACGACATATGATCTTTTCATAGCAAACACTCTCTTCAAGAAGAGGGAGGAGCATTTAATTACTTATAAGAGTAGGCCAATGAGAACACAGATAGATTACTTTGCGTTGAGGAGAAGAGATCGGTTGTGTTGTAAAGACTACAAAGTAATCACAGGAGAGAGTTTGACAACCCAACATCGCTTGTTAGTCTTGGACGTACAAATAAAAGGGCTGGTAAAGAAAAGGAGGATTCCTAAGATCACTAGAACTAGATGGTGGAATCTTCCACTGAAGCAATCGAGCTTCAGGGAGAAGGTTTTAGAAGATTTATCTTGGGATTGTAGTGGAAGTGCAAACGAGATGTAGGAGGCAGTAGCATCTTGTATCCGAAAGGTAGCCAAAGAGATGCTAGGCGAGTCAAAGGGAGGAGCCCCAGGTCAAAAGGAGGCTTGGTGGTGGAGTGAAGGGGTGCAAGAGAAGCTAAAAATTAAAAGAGCATGCTTTAAAGCTATGTCTAAGGATAGAACAGAGGAAACTGTCACAAACTACAAAATAGCAAAGAAGGAAGCGAAGAAGGCTGTAAGAAGTCGAAAGCTTATGAAGTTTTGTATAAAAATCTCGACTCTAAGGAGGGCCAGAAGGATATATTCAGGTTGGCCAAATCAAGAGAAAGAAAGACCAAAGACCTTTCTCAAGTGAGATGCATTAAGGATGAGGAAGGTCACGTGCTTGTTACTCAGAAGGATATAGAGACTAGATGGGAGCAGTACTTCTATAAACTTTTCATTGGGGAAGGAAATAGAGAGATCACTTTGGGTGATCTAGCTAGTAGTGAAAGTTACTTGAATCGTGCAAGCTATAGATGGATACAAAGAAAGGAAGTAGAGGAGGCTTTGAAGGTTATGAGACCTGAGAAAGGTGTAGGACCGGATGACATCCCTGTAGAAGTATGGAAAGTTTTAGGTGAGCGCGGTTTGACTTGGCTTACGAATCTATTTAATATTATTTGGCAAAGCAAGAAAATGCCTGAAGATTGGAGGAGTATCGTGGTGTCTCTTTATAAGAATAAAGGAGACAATCAAAATTGTTCAAATTATAGAGGTATCAAGCTGATGAGTCACACTATAAAAATTTGGGAGCGTGTGATCGAGAGAAGGTTCATGCAAGTTTCCAACGTCAAAGAAAACCAATTCGGATTCATGCCAAGTCACTCAACTATTGAAGCCATCCATTTGCTGAGGAGAACAATGGAGATTTATAAAGCTAAAAGGAAGAACCTCCGTATGATTTTTATTGATTTGGAGAAGGCTTATGATTCTGTCCCACGAGAGATATTGTGGAGAGTTTTGGAGACGAGACAAGTGCCTGTCCTATACATTAACCTCATAAAGGACATGTTTGATAGGGCTTTATCTTGTGTAAGGACCCCGTCTGGGAAGACTGGCTATTTTGACATCAACATTGGTTTACATCAAGGTTAAGCTTTGAGTCCATTTCTTTTTACTTTGATTATGGACGAGTTGACAAGTCACATTCAGGATGAGTTACCTTGCTGTATGTTATTTGCTGATGATATTGTGTTGATTGACGAGACTAGAGATGGAGTAAATGAGAAACTTGAGGTCAGGAGACATGACTTGGAGAGTAAAGGATTTCGTATAAGTAGGGCTAAGACAGAATAAATGGAGTGCACCTTTGATGGAAGCAATGGTGAAGGAATTGAGGTGAAGATTGGTGATGATAACATTCGGAAGAGAGATTCTTTTAGATATATGGGATCTATTTTGCAACATGATGGGGAAATTAATGGAGATGTTATTAATAGAATAAATGCAGGTTGGCTAAAGTGGAGAGGATCCTCTGCTGTTCTATGTGATAAGAAAATTCTTTTAAAAATTAAAGGAAAGTTTTACAAAGCAGACGTGAGACCTGCTATGCTCTATGGATCTAAATGTTGGCCTGTGAACCATAGACATGTGCAGAGAATGGCTGTAGCAGAAATGAAAATGCTAAGGTGGATGTGTGGACACATACGTAAAGATCGGATTCGGAATGATGCATTCAGAAAGAAAGTTGGTGTTGCTCCGGTCGAGGATAAGATGTGAGAAAACCGCTTAAGATGGTTTGGTCATTTGCAAAGAAGATCGGCTGATGCACCAGTTAGGAGATGCGAGTGTTGGGATGTTGAGCCGGCTAAGAGAGGGCGGGGACGATCTAAGAAGTGTTGGAAAGAGACCATACGAAGGGATCTTTATTTTGTGGATATAAGCCTGGGATTGACCCAAGATAGATCTGAATGGAGGCTAAGAATCCATGTAGCCGACTCTACTTAATTGTGGGAAAAGGCTTTGTTGTTGTTGTATTATTTAATTTAATTGAAAAAATTTAAGATCTTCTCTATTCAATTACATTTTGATGTACATGTTATTGTGGATGTAGAGTGGTCCAAACATGAGAAGAAGTTTGTTTATCCAATGATGAATGATGTCCCATCATCCAGTCAGTTGATGACTTGGATGGAGAATCTATCTACATCTAAAGTCACTCCAAGTGTCACCACATGCTCATCATCTGCAAATGATGAGAATAAGCGTGTGAGAGAACACATTGTGGAATTGGAACATTTACTGAAAAGAAACAAGGAGCATGAAGAAGAAGGGAAATGTTAGGATCGACGGAACCCTGGAATGCAAAGGTAACCCTACATTTTGATCATTTAAGTCTTATAATAAGGACCTTATCACTTAAATTAACTAGAAAAAATTTACTTAGTTGCCCAAGGACATAGTTTATCATACATCTTCGGGTAATTACTGCACTGCAACACAATTGGAAGATGCAAGGAAGGGGGAATTTGTGGTTGTTGATGTAAGTTTTGAGTATTAAGACATTAAAATATAGTGGCCTGACATCGTACTTTTCATTTTTGAGGTGATTGATGCGTATCTTGACATTCTTGCGGTTGTGAATTACAACATGAAGATTCGTCACAAGTGTGGCTTCTTGTCGGTATATGGTCATGTGAAGTGGTTTTCATTAACGATGTTTCCTATTTCTCCATTAGCGTGTAATTTCATTATAGAATAAATTTCGGGGATCCAACACATGCTTCTCACGAGGAGGTGTTGGAGTTTGGTACCTTTTTTATCGCAAGAACATGAAGATGTTTTCTTTGTATTTTATGATCGTTTTTTTGGATGCGTATTGGCATCTTGTTGTCATTTGCATGAACGACAAATATTTCAAGATGTACAATTCTAGGACTGAGCATCATGGGGACAAGAAGGCCACTCTTTTCTTGGTAAGTGTCACTCTTTCGTATAAACATGTTGTATCCATTTTGTTATTCATTCTCGTGTAACACAACTATTCATAGCTCAGGTTGGGTGGGCAAAGCGGTATATGATCGAAGCTCTAGCGATGACAGAGGTATTGACATGGAAGATCGCAACAATTGACGGAATACCTCGTTAAGATTCAGACAACTTGGATTGTGCGATCTTTGCTCTTCAATATGTAAAGCACCTTGCATGCCAGATGAAGATGTCTTTCAAGCAAGCAGATATGCCGACGTTCTGGGAGAAGATTATATGGAGAATATACGAGGAAGGACAAAAACAAAAATCCTAGATATTTTCGTTAATTTGTTCACTAGATAGGTGTTATCTTATTAGATAAATGCAATACATCGTACTATTCCGTATTTTTGCTACATTTTAAGGTTTGCTTTTTTGGTTAGAAAAGATACATATTTGTCGCTACTCTTTATTTTTTCATATCGTCTTGGTTGGTGCATGTTTACTAATGTTAGTGTCATTTCATATCGAAACATCCTTCATAAACAAATCGTATAAAAAATGTGCACATCCATACGAATGAATATATAAAAACTCTATCCATTGTGCAATATTATGAATGAAATGCACATAATTATGAACATACACGAACTCTCTCCATTATGCAACAAGGAAGATCCTCATACCAAAACTCCATCCATTATATAAGAACTCTCGTTTTCCTACAAAAGGCCGGTTGAGAATAAACATACAAAAACTCTCTCTATTATGCAACCGAGAATACTGCCATACCGAGACTCCTTCCATTATACAAAACCCCCTGATATCCTATAAATGGTGCTTGATAATGCACATATTAGAAGGCTATCCATTATGCAACATAGCAAACTCCCATACCAAAACTTCCTCCAGTATACAAAAACACTCGTTATCCTACAAAAGGCTCCTTCAGAATAAATATGTAAGATATATCTCCATTATGCCACAGAGCATACTCCCATACCAAAACTTCATTCGGTATAACAAAAATCACCGTTTTCCTACAAAATGCCCCTTGAGAAAAAATGTACAAGATGTGTCTCCATTATGCAACAGAGCATAATTACATTCTAAAACTTTCTTCAGTATACAAAATGGGTGCTCATATGAAGATCTTGCATGTTTATTCTCAAGGGGCATTTTGTATGTTTATTCTCAATTGTATTTCAATCGAGGGGGTGGTCCTATGTTTATTCTCAGGGGGCATCTTGTAGGAAAACAAGGGTTTTTGTATACCAAAGGAAGTTTTGGTATGGGAGTATGCTCTGAGGCATAATAGAGATACATATTCTATATTTATTCTCATGGGTACTTTTGTAGTATAATGGGGGTTTTTGTAAACTGAAGGACGTTTTAGTATGTGAGTCTGCTCTGTTGCATAATGGATAATATTCTAGTATGTGCATTATTTATTATTAAGCACCCATTGTAGGATTTTAGGAGTTTTTGTATAGTGGAAGGAGTCTCGGTATGGCAGCCTTCTCTATTGCATAATGGAGAGAGTTTTTGTATGTTTATTCTCAAGCACCCTTTTGTGGGAAAATGAGAGTTCTTGTATAATGAATGGAGTTTTGATATGAGGATCTTCCCTATTGCATAATGGAGAGAGTTCTTGTATGTTCATAATTATGAATGCGCATACCGTTCATAACGTTGCATAATGGATAGAGTTTTATATATTCATTCTTATGAATGCGCACATTTTTGATAAGATTTGTTTAATGGATGATGTTTCGATATGAAATGATACCGACATTACTAAGCATGCACCAACCAAGACGATAAAAAAAATAAAGAGAAACAACAAATGATATTTTTTCAAGCCAAAAAAAGGAAACCTTAAAATGTAGCAAAAAATACATAATAGTACGATGTATTGCATCTTCTTTAACAAGATAACACCCGTCTAGTGATTAAATTAACGGAAATATCTAGGATTTTTTTCTGTCCTTCCTCGTATATTCTTCGTATAATCTTCTCACTGAATGTCGACATGTCAGCTTGTTTGAAAGACATTCATTTTGACGTGCAAGGTGCTCTACATATTTAAGAGCAAAGATCGCACAATCCAAGCTGTTTGAGTTCTTTTTTTAGGAAAAAGGGTGGCGTTGCAATGTGGGATGCACCTCATTATATATATCAAAGATTCTGGGCTTACATCATATTACATTCGTCATGACGGACAAGGTACCCTACAATGCTCAATTACATTTTCAATATAAAATCTCTGAATCTTGACTAAGTATGCCGTCAACTGTGGCGATCTTCCATGCCGATACCTCCGTAATTGCCAGAGCTTCGATCATATACCGTTTTGCCCATCCAACCTGAGTTAGGCATAGTTTTGTTACACGAGAACGAATAACAAAATGGATACAATATGTTTAAACGAAAGAGTGACGCTTACCAAAAAATGGACGGCCTTCTTGTCCCTATAATGCCTAGTCCTGGAATTGTACATCTTGAATCATTTGTCGAAATGTCAATGACAACAAGATGCCAATGTTCATACAAGAAAACGATCATAAAATACAAAGAAAACATCTTCATGTTCTCGCGATAAAAAAGGTACCAAACTCCAACACCTTCTCGTGAGAAGCATGTGTTGGATCCCTCCAAAATTTATTATGTAATGAAATTACATGTTAATGGAGAAATAGGAAACATTGTTAATGAAAACCACTTTACCTGAGCATAAACGAACAAGAAGCCGCACTTGTGACGAATCTCAATTACAACACATTTTTGATAAGATTTGTTTAATGGATGATGTTTCGATATGAAATGATACCGACATCAAGGCCTTAAATGTCGGTTTCGGTCACCATTTCGGTATCGACCAAAACAGAATTTTGATCGAATTTCGGTGGAATTTCGACCGAAATTTCGGTCATTTCGGTCATTTTTTGTACTAGGACCCTCATATTTCGGTCATTTCGGTCGAATTTCGATTTCGACTGGATATCGATATTCGACAGAAATTCGACCGAATTTCGCTGAAATTTGAGGTCCGACATTACTAAGCCTGCACCAACCAAGACGATAAAAAAATAAAGAGAAACAACAAATGATATTTTTTCAAGCCACAAAAAGGAATCCTTAAAATGTAGCAAAAAATACATAATAGTACGATGTATTGCATCTATTTTAACAAGATAAATTAATGGAAATATCTAGGATTTTTTTCTGTCCTTCATCGTATATTCTTCGTATAATCTTCTCACTGAACGTCGACATGTCAGCTTGTTTGAAAGACATTCATTTGACGTGCAAGGTGCTCTACATATTTAAGAGCAAAGATCACACAATCCAAGCTGTTTGAATCCTTTTTTTTAGGAAAAAGGGTGGCGTTGCAATGTGGGATGCACCTCATTATATATATATAAGATTCTGGACTTACATCATATTACGTTCGTCATGACAGAAAAGGTGCCCTACAATGCTCAATTACATTTTCAGTATAAAATCTCTGAATCTTGACGAAGTATGCCGTCAACTGTGGCGATCTTCCATGCCGATACCTCTGTAATTGCCAGAGCTTCGATCATATACCGTTTTGCCCATCCAACCTGAGTTAGGCATAGTTTTGTTACATGAGAATGAATAACAAAATGGATACAATATGTTTAAACGAAAGAGTGACGCTTACCAAAAAATGGACGGCCTTCTTGTCCCCATAATGCCCAGTCCTGGAATTGTACATCTTGAATCATTTGTCGAAACGTCAATGACAACAAGATGCCAATGCGCATACAAGAAAACGATCATAAAATACAAAGAAAACATCTTCATGTTCTCGCGATAAAAAAGGTACCAAACTCCAACACCTTCTCGTGAGAAGCATGTGTTGGATCCCTCCAAAATTTATTATGTAATGAAATTACATGTTAATGGAGAAATAGGAAACATTGTTAACGAAAACCACTTTACCTGAGCATAAACGAACAAGAAGCCGCACTTGTGACGAATCTTCATGTTGTAATTCTCGATCGCAAGAATGTCAAGATACGCATCAATCACCTCAAAAATGAAAAGTACGATGTTAGGCCACTATATTTGAATACATATCATAATGTTTTAATATTCAAAACTTACATCATCGACCACAAATCTCCCCTTCCTAGCATCTTCCAACTGTGCTACCGAGTAGTAATTACCCGAAGATGTATGATAAACTATGTTCTTGGACAACCAAGTAAATTTTTTGAAGTTAATGTAAAATGATAAGGTCCTTATTATAAGACTTAAATGATTAAAATGTAGGGTTACCTCTGCATTCTCAGGGTTCCCTTGGTCCTCACCTTTCCCTTCTTCTCCATGCTCCATGTTTCTTTTCAGTAGACGTTCTAATTTCACAATGCGTTCTCTCAATCGCTTATTCTCTTCAACTGTTGATGATGAGCATGTGGCAACACTTGGAGTGACTTTAAATGCAGATAGATTCTCCATCCGAGTCATCAACTAACTGAATGATGGGACATCGTTCATCATTGAATAAACAAACTTCTCCTATCTGTACCACTCCACGTCCATACATTAAAATGTAATTGAGTAAAGAAGATCTTAAAATTTTTTCAATCAAATTAGAATAATAATGTACCTCTCCAACTTTCAGAGTAGCAATGTTGCTTACTCTCTGATCTTCTTTACCTCTACTAGCTCATTTCTGCAGTCGGAAAGAGGTAGTGAAGAATGTGGGAGTCCAAAGAGTGGTGTGCTCATAACACCAAACCTACAATAAATAATCTATTAAAATGGATGTGGCATTGATAATGTTTACATGGATGGATGATATATACTAAGCAATAGAGCAACAACACACCCAACCATATATCCCATCGACTGGTCAATGCGATCCCCATTTCTTCTTTTAATGCGGTTCGATATATCATCCAATTTATCCATAATCAAGTGATCAATGACACCGCCCCAATTGTAATACTTCACGCCATCAAAATACGTTGAATAGACGATGACGTGCCTTGGGCAAGTGTAGGATGTCGTGCACAGAAGAAATGGACACATCCGCAAAATTCATAAGGAACAAAATAGTTCGACGTCGTTGTCATCGTTGATCCGACTCTACAAAGAACTTCATTCTCTTCGCCAAAAATTCCCTAGACAGGTCTACACCTCCATCTGAGCTGAATAGTCTCTCTTTCAACCATTTAATTTTTCTAATTTTACCAGTCAACTCAATGCAATAACCATTGCATGGTAGACCAAGACAGGTAGCACACTCAAAACTTGTAAACTCTACTGGAACCCCTCCTATATCAAACTTCTTGTCCCCCAAATATCTACCTAGAAGTTCATCGAGTAGATAGGCATTCACATCAACTTCAGGGATGTTCACTAGTTTATAAAAAGGTGTAGACCTCATACGTTGTAGATGAATGTCTTTCGAAGAAATTTCTTCTGATAAAAGACAAGTGCCACCGAATTGAACACCTTGTCTTTACAACGTTTCTCCCTGTTAGCAACGTATGCTTCAGTGAAATGGTAAATTAGAGTAGAGTTCAATCCTTTACATCAATATATATATATAATAATATATCTTACAAGTAGCTCCATCATCGATGGTAGATGGCAAACGTCTTTGATCCCTATCAACTGAGATCTTTCGGTGATGAGTACTACTTATGGAGGCTGTCATTCTACATAACTAAATAGAAATATTCATCAACATACTACAAATAACTTATAAAAATTTACGAATTTATAAAATACAACGGATATGGCTACTTAACGTTATATTCACTATCCTAGAACTCAAGTCCTCGTTTATTCTGTCCTTTCGTTGTATCAAATCATAAATTTAATCAAATTGGCCGATCAAGATGAAGCTCGCTAGAACTCAAATACTCGTCTGGTTGGTGCAAGAGGATGCGATTTAAATCCTGAGCAATATTGGTTATGCTTACAAAGATATTTTAAAAAGCTTGTTTGCGATCTTTCCTTTCATGAACTACCAAATTGATATCATCATTGAGTTCATATACTAGTATAAAGCGTTTACGAGTATCCAATGCATGATAATAATTTTTTTTTTCACATAGCTTGACGTTTGGATATACTTATTATATCAAAAATACCAACCCTAAGTCCTTTTGACAGAGACGACATCTATTTGTCAAGCTAATATTAAAGTTTTTTAGAATTTTTCATGTGTTACCAATTTGTATGGTTAGAAGTTAGAACTAACCATAAGAAAAATGAAACTCTAGGATGATTTTTTTCACCAATTTTTTATATTGAATATCAATTCCATCCACCCCCATGTTGAAAGTTGAAACAATGTATAAAATTGTATATCTAAAGTCAGGTCTCTTCCTCCTTCAGTTCTCCTAAAATAATTTTTAATATCTATGCCATGATAGAGCTCCAAATTACAATGGCATAAATTGCATTAACATATAAATTCCAAAAGCTTCACATATTCTTGAAGACTGGAAATTTGCATGCGGTGTAAATGGCGCAAGGTTAGCCTGGAACTAGGTAAAGATCACATTACATATATCACATGTAACCTTTTCTTTAACGAAGTGGAAATCATTAGAAAGAACTCACGTGAGTTCCAGAAATTAGGTCAAGAATTGAAGAAGAGATCCGGTTGCTAAACATGAGTCAGGGGCCTCTCCAGCAATCAATGCACATTGCATTCATCTCCAAAGAGAGAGAGAGAGAGGAGAGTCGTCTCGTCGGGGAGGAGCTTGTCTTTCCTACAACCGCTGACTTGGAAGAAAGTGGGAGCGAGGAGGGTAGACTGTAATGCACGTGGGCCGAGGAGGCATCGTCAGAGGATGGTGTGCGCGGGCTTATCTCACCAGGGAGGGATTTGTCGAGGATGGGGGCGAGGAGGGGCATCGAGGAGAGGTGTCGAGTGCGTGCAGGCTAGGGATACGTGGGACTCAGGAGGAGGGATGATTTGGGTGATGAGATTCATCAAGTGAGGGGGGAAGAAGGTGAACGTTGCGGGAGGAAGGATGCATTAAGGTTGAGGCGCCAAGTGAGGGGGAAGGAGGCGTCAGGGTTGAGGGAGGAGGGAGGAGTCGAGTGAGGGGGGGGGGGGGGGTGTCTGGGTTGGGGGAGGAGGGGGGAGTTGGGGGAGAGGGAAGTTCTCGTGCGGGTGGAGGTTTCTATTGGGGGGTGATCCTAGCCGTTGGATTCCTCCTTCACACGTGGCGCACATCATACCCATTACAACAGAATCTGCTGTAATGCCTCTACAGCAGACGATCCTTTTCCTAGACATCGGATTATACTTTCGGAGGCACATGCGCCTCTAAGAAAGGAGACTTATCAAAGTATTATCATACATCCCCTTATATATGTCCATGCGTTGATAAAAGACGAACTTGAATACGCTCAAGTAGTTAGGGCCAACTGAGCAAAGCCCGAGGCCATTAATAGTGGCGGGCTAATGGGTTGGACTTAGGCCCTTATTTTATATACAAATAAGGTCCCAGCCTGACTTGATAGGTAATGGGCTGTTCAAATACCAACTGAAATTCATTATAATCATATTAATATTGTCTTAATCAGCGTAACATAATAAATTATGTAGAGGATTCAGACTTTCACTCGATGTTTTTCCTTTTTAATTACATATTAAAAGAAAATGCATATACATCATAAATGAAGCAACACATCTATGGAAAAAGCACGCATGTCCGATTGCCATGATCCTTTGGTATATATAATGTTCTAATGTTACGTGGTCTAACTTTATTCATTGAGAAAAAAATTCCAACAATAGTTGATTTATATTCACTCTATCTTTTATTATTCTTTGGAGATCCTGATAATGGACAATATGGCATTCCGTGGTAGTGGTCCTTACAGTGGGCAGAGCTCGTGAGCTAGCTGGGTTCGATCCCCCTCAAAATTCTACTTGAGCAGAAATCAAGGGCCAAGCCCATCCATTCGATTTGTGGGTTCGGTCTTGGGCTTTGTTATATAGGCCAGGAGACCCGGTCTGTGATGATAAACCCTAACGTCAAGTAGCTTTCTTTTTTTCCTTGTACACATCTGAAAATCCTTTATAAGGACCTTCTACACAAAGTCTCATTCTTCTCATTGTGCATAATCAATTTTTTTGCAAGTATTTTCTTGAATCCTAGATTGCATCTCACACTATAGTTCCTCTATCATGAACATAAAGCACGAGCGAGTAAGAAGAGGTGTGAGTCATCCAAAGGGAGAGTGGTGGTGTGCACGATTAAGAGAGGGGAGATGGGATGGCTAGGGTATCAATTTTAAACTCTAGGCTGTCCACCCACTTATAGGAGGAAAGGGTCAGTCATCCAACCTGTAGCAGTGAGAGCCCAATCGATTCTGATTTCTATGCATCCAATTCATAAAATCAATGTACGATTCCAATAATATTTGAATTCTCAATTCAAGTATTTTGATTTTTTTTTAAGCTCAAAAGAGGGGGAAGCACTCGACGGTGTTCACCCCAATATATTAAAAACAAAAAGAAAACAGAAATTACAGGTAGAGAAGTAAAACAAAAAGTGTATATATTATGAATTTTTATTATTGAGTTTTAGATAATCGAAATCCTATTGGGAATCAACCCGTGCAACATAACATAAGCCGAGGCGTGTATATATTAATTGTATATTATATATAAGTTATGATTGTATTAGACCGAATATATATTAAGAATAATTATCGCTCATGAGGTCTAGCCAATTTGATGGAAATTAGACCTTATCGTTAATTAATCTTAATTCCTTTAATTAATATCCAAACATTTAAACCTTTTCTAGGTCAATTGAATTGGATTAAGCAAATTAAATCTCATTCAATTTCTTTTCCTTAAATCCATCCTATTTCATCTTTGTCTCGAAATGTAAGTCATGGAATATAAACTATCCTTAAATCCATCCTATTTCATCTTTCTTTCGAAATGTAAGACTAAGAGTCATGAAATATAACCTATTACACTTGCATCGGCATCTAGCAATCCAAATACTCATGCATCCTCCTTGTGAAAGACTTGGATAATTCGAATTATGTGTTCCATATTTGTTGTTTTCTTCCATGACGAAGCCTTCTCCCGCTATAAGTAGGGCCGACTACATGGATTCTTGCTCTATTGAATGATTCGACTATTTTTTACACTAGCTGTCGACTACCTAACACAGCCTCCACAAGGGGGGATTTGAACCCTGGTCTTTTGGGTGGTAGACATACTGCACTACCACCTTTTAAGTGGGTTTAAATAAAAAAAATGTCTTGATCGTTTATAGGTCGACAATATCAATCATATCTTTTTTACAAGTGTAAATTGATATCTTCTAATCTGTATGCCGTTTCCTAGACGAGATGACCAGGGGTGGGATTTATTTTACCTTAAAGTCTTCGGATGAGATGTCTTTTGATTTTTCATATAAACATGCATGGTTTCTTTGATAATCATATATGTTGGGGAAAGACGTGAAATGAAAGTTAAGATCCATCGTAGCCCGAGAGCTCTCTTGTATAGGAGAAAAGCTCTAAGGGAAAATTACATAACATAGACATAAGAAATAAGAAATACAAAATAAAGATAATGAGATATGAATATCTCAACACTCCCTCTCAAGGTGGAGCATATATGTCTATCATGCTTAGTTGGAACAACAACAGTGAAAAGGACCCATCACAAGAGCTTTGGTAAACATATCTACAATCTGATCTCCTGAAGCAACATGAGAGGTGGAAATAAGTCCCTTCTGGATTAGATCACAAGTGTAATGGCAATCTACTTCGATGTTCTTTGTTCTTTCACGGAAGGCCGGATTATTAGCTATGAATAAAGCGGCTTGGTTGTCACATTTGAGGTGCATATGAAGATGCACCTCAATAGTTAGGTCAGTCAGGATAGACTTGACCCACATTATTTCCGTGTTGCCTTGGGCCATGGCCCTATACTCTGATTCATCGCTAGATCTAGTCACAACTGTATGTTTGTTACTCTTCCATGAAACCAGTGAGTTACCTACAAACACAATGAAGCCTGAAGTGAACTTCATGTCTTTGGGACACCCAACATAATCTGCATCCGCACATCCAGTAACTGTGAGAGATGTATCTCTTCTAAATAGAAGTCCTGTACTTGAAGACGACTTTAAATACCTCAAGATCGTGTTAATTGCATCCATATGAACCTTTCTAGGTTGCTCTACAAACTGGCTGACTTTGCTAACTGCAAATGATATATCAGGTCTGGTGATAGTGACATACAATAACTTGCCCACCAACACTCTGTAACGTCTCTTATCCACCTCCTCAAAGTCATCATCATAGAGCCTAGCATTAGGATCCATTGGAGTAGTTGCATGTCTACATCTTGTCATGCTCGTCTCATATAGGAGGTACATACTTCCTTTGCGTCATTACCATACCATGCTGATTTCTTGCAATTTTTAGGCCAAGAAAGTAGCACAACTTGACAAGGTCCTTGGTCACAAACTGTTGTCCAAGGAAATCCTTAGCTGCCTGAATGCCTTGATCATCACTGCCTGTAACAATAATTTCATCAACATAAACCAGAATAGCAACTGCACCTCTCTAGGTTCTCTTAACATAAAGAGAATGATCTGCAGTAGATCTAACAAGCCTCTGTTGTTCAATCAACTCTGAGAGCTTTTGAAACCACACCCTCGGACTCTGCTTAAGGCCATATATGGCCTTGTGAAGTTTGGACACCATACTAGACTCCCCCTCAGCAACAAACCCTGGTGGCTGCTGCATATAAACTTCCTCCTGCAAGTTCCCATACAAAAATACATTCTTGACATCTAATTGGAAAATCAACTAGTCACGTACCACAACAATATTAATAAGTATCCGCAACATAGAATGACGCGCAACTGGGGAAAAATTATCATGATAATCCACCCCATAGGTTTGGGTGAACCCATGAGCTACAAGTCTGGCCTTGTATCTATCCATAGTACCATCCGTGCGGTGTTTCACTGTGAACACCCATTTGCTGCCAACAACAGATGCACCATGAGGAGCCTTTACAACACTCCATGTACCACGAGACTGTAATGCTGCCATCTCCTCCTCCATAGCCAAACGCCACTGACTACTTTGTAATGCCTCCGTATAGGACCGTGGAATCTCCATGCCGATAGGCCCACAAAAAATATCTGAAAATTCTCCGAGAGTCGAGCCAGAGAAACTTGGGAAGCAAGAGGATGCATAGTACATAAACGCCTCTTCTTCCGTAGGGAAATATGCACATCAAGGTCCTCAGCGTCCTCAGTAGCTGAGACTGGATCATCTAAAACATCATGCACCTCAAGCTGCACACACAAATCACCAGTGCCATTAGATGAACTCAAATGCTCAGAACATACTTGGGGCATGTTGGATGATGAAGGAGGCACATAAGCACGAGATCGACGTTGGTAAACCTGCAGAAAAAGGTAGGTGGGACAGGTGGTGGAGGTGGTCGTGTAGATGGTGGTGGAGTTGGTGGTTGAGGGGGCGGTGTAGTGGGACTCAGAGTAGACTAAATTAGAGGTATAAGCATCTATACCTCTTCTCCATTCTTTGAAGGGATGGGCTTGTCACTTGTAGGAGAGAAATACATAGTAGACTTAAAGAAGGTGACATCAACACTAACATAATACCTTCGTCGAGCAAGGTCAAAGCAACGGTATCCCTTTTGGGTCATGGAATACCCAACAAACACATATTTGACAGCGCTAGGAGAGAGCTTGTCAAGACCTGGAGATATCTAGTGAACGAACACAACTGATCCAAAGACACGAGGCGTAAGAGAAAAAAGATCTGTCTCATGAAGCACAATCGAGAATGGAATCTTCTCCCCAGGATTGTAGAGGGCATTCAATTCATCAGGTAGCAAACAGTTAGAACCGCATCCCCCAATGCAAATGAGGAGCATGGCTTTGGATCAAGAGAATCCTGGTAACATCCAAAAGGTGGCGATGTTTTCGCTCAACCACCCCATTCTGTTGAGACATATAAGCACAAGATGTTTAATACACAATACCATAGGTTCTAAAAAATTGAGAGAGTTGAATACTGCAAAACTCCGTAGTATTATCTGAATGAATATACTTGACATTTGCAGAGAACACATTCCGTATTTCATTGATAAAAGACTGAATAACAGGACCAGCATCAGACTTGTTCTTAAGAAGAAAGACCCGCGACAATCTTGAAAACTCATCGACAACAACAAATAGAACCTATGCCCCTGATGGTCAGGGACACGACTTGGACCCCAAATATCAAACTGAATTAACTCAAAAAACTATGATTACTTTGATCCTGATGACTCTGGAATGTAGACCGATGATGCTTCCCAAGCTGGCAGGCCTCTCACTAAAAAGTAGAGTGAGGAGAAATCAGAGGAAGAACGCGGCATAGCTTTTGCAGAGGAAAATGACCAAATCAAAGATGCCACAATAAGGAGAAACATATCCAATGTAAAGAGAAGAAACACCAGCATATGGGATTGTACCCGTTTATAGAGACCTCCTTGCTCACGGCCATATCCAATCACCATGCCCATAAGAATGTCCTGAAACACAAGAGCAGAAGGATCAAATATGGCACGACAATGTAAATCCTTGATGATTTGACTAATGGACAGTAAATTCATAGAAAATTCATGAGCATAAAGAGCATTATGAAGTCGCATTGCGGGGTTAACTTACCTCCCCCTGATCATTAATGGGAGAGTGTGTCCCATCTGCTATTACGACCGATGTCCCTGACTGAGTCTGATTGTAAGTGCTGAATTACCCTCTATCACCACAAAGATGATGGGATGCTCCTGAATCCGTAATCTATTTTGACAAATCTGCCATGTAACAACTAGTAAGAGCATATGCTATACCTGATGTGGATGCTGATGCTGACGCAACTATCTCTGAGGATCCTAAAGGAAAACTGGTTGACCCAGGTGTATGCATAATCTCCATGAGCCGTGCTACAAGTTCATCAAATCTCTGATCAGATCTAGGTGATGGACTCCCAACCCGCTTAGTCTGCTCCGCAACCTGTGCTGAAGCGGGAAAGCCATGCTTAGAATAGCATGTTTCCTCAGAGTGGCCCGACCTATGGCAGAAGGAGCATGGCTGGCGGGGTCGACTACTCCCTCCCCTACCATGGGTACCTCAACCACGGTACTGCATAGGGCTCCCCCTACCATGAGAGACAACCATAGCTAAAGAGGTCTGTGACTGCGTAGTACCACATGAAGATATATAGAACTTGCTTAATCTGCGATATGCCTCCTCCATTGGAGGCATGGTGGCATCAATAAGAATTTGTACACGAGCAGCTACTAGAAAAACTCCGGTCATCACCGCGTCTGTGTACTCAGGATCGAGGGCTACTAGAAAACTTCGGTCATCACCAAGTCTCTGTACGCCTTGAGCTGCTATGGTGTGGCTGTTAAGGGAATGAAACCATGGAGCTTCTCAAACAAACCCCTTAGAGAAGTGTAAAGGGTATGGAGAGGACGACCGATCTGATTTGTTGTGAAGATATCGTGCTGAAGTTGCAATATCTTCGACTCATTTTTCGTCGGAAAGTGGAGACGAGAATGTCCCATATAACCTTTGCAGTAGGCTGACTCAGTATGTCATGGTTATCTCCATAGACACAATCCCAGATAACCACACCTGCACATATGCGTCATCTGCCTCCCATGAGGCATTAACTCCACTCTGTATCAGGCTCATGAATTGCATGGCCCATAGTTTATAGTTTGTTCCATCCATCTTGACGATGGGTGCTGGACCTTTGAAGGCACCTAGGGATGAAACATTAGCTTTGTTGTCTGACATGATGACAACATTGTCCAAGACTGGGTCTGCGAACTGTACTACTTTCGTCTACACAGACATATGAGGCGATGGTTGTGGGTATAGACTCATACCACAACCTCTCCCATCCTTTGGAGCCTCCTTTGGGTAACTAGGGTGATTTTAAATGATCAAATCCCACCCTAGATACCCAGATGCAGAACCATTGGACGACGGAGCCCGCAGGAGACTACAAAACCCGCAGGAGTAGATAAGACAATGGCCTGAATGTCGTGCAGACCCCGGCGGTAGTGCCTCGTATGGTGCCGTGGAGGGTAGCGGCCTGGACCGCCGGTTCGGGTGGCACGCTACACGAGAAGAGGCCGGTGGCGACGCAGGACGGGGCTGGCGGCGACACGGGAAGAGGCTGGCAACGGTAGAGGGGTCGTGAGTGATGGAGGCGGCGCGTGGACGGCTAGGGTTTAGGTGGGGAGAGATTTCTAGGGCACATGCTCCGATCTAGGATCGTTACTTTGATACCATGTGGAAAGGCGTGAAATGAAAGTTAAGATTCATCGTAGCTCTAGAGCTCTCTTATATAGGAGAAAATCTCTAAGGGAAAATTACATTACATAGACAAAAGAAATAAGAAAATACAAAATAAAGATAATGAGATATGAATATCTCAACATATGTCATATATCTTTATATATGTACCAACTCATTGATATATAGTCCTTGGTAAGGACATCGACCTGGTGATTTGTTAGATGCACATACTTAAATACATAATTATATATCATCTTTGATCAAAAGATGAAAGTTCATGTTGTGACAGTTTACATATGAGAGTCCATATATTTCGATTTTGTCATAATTTCTCACCTCCATCAATTTTAAAGTTGAATATATATATTCATATATATAAGATTTGAGTCGAGTATTAATCGAATATTAGTAAGCAGGGAAGACTGCCATCTCTTTCCAAACTTATTTGTATAGCATTATCAGACGTTAAATATGTTAAATCCAATTCTTTAGGTCATCGACGGATACATCTTGTATTTGAGTTGGCCATGATACACAACCTTAATGGTATGAAGGAACCGGATGAACCATGCAACATTAATGAACTTTATTTCAAATTTGGAAACTTGCAATAATATATTCAGAAAATGGCTCATTTGGAGCTTACATTTCTGGATTACATTTTTTAAGCTGGGATAATATTTATATGTTTATATGTTCGCATTTATAATCAAGGTTTGAAAAAACGAAAGGCGGAACGAGGCGGTCTCCTTGGAATCGAGGCGAGGCGGTCGAGGCGTAAGCCTCAGTTTATATAGAAAATTATATATAAAACTACAATTATATATATATATATCTATGTAATTATATGTTCTCTGCCCAATATATAATAATTTACACTACAAGATATGATGAAATAATAAAGATAAGAACCCCAAAATAAAAGATAGAACAACATCATATACATTTCTACACATTTTCATTCAATCAAAGAGGAATACATTAACTATAGATATTGTGAAAGAATTTAACAATACATATATGTCTATGAAATATTGTTGTAATCAAAAGTATGACTAAATATACATCAAAGAAATTTATGTTATGTGTTTAACATATAATATATGATCGCACGAGAAACCATGAATCATATCCATTTCGAGCAAATCTTTGAAATATTGTTGTAATTAAAAGTTCGATTAAGTATATGCCGAAGAAATTTATGTTGTGTCTAATATATAATATAAGGCAACATGAGAAACCGTGGACCTTATCCACTTTGTTTTGCTTGATATATTACAAATCTTGTTAAGTTACAAGTATTGTTTAATTTAATATTTATGAATTCATTCATTAAGAGTGAAATAGTAAGAGTTCGCCAAAATAGTTGGATACATTTGTTAGGAAGAATGAATGGCTTCGTTTATTCCATAAGCCCTAGGCTCTCTTATATAGGAGAGTAGCCTATGGGTAAATTACATAAAGAAGACAACTGAAAAATAAAATAACGAAGAGGTACAGGTACTCTATATGCGTCAACAGGCAAGAGGTACAGTTACTCTATATGCGTCAACACTCCCCCTCAAGATGGAGCATAGATATCAATCATGCTCAGCTTGGACGCACACTTCTGGAATGGGCCTCGAAGTAATGCCTTGGTGAAAATATCAGCAGTCTGATTCTCTGATGTGACGTGAGATGTAGCAATGAACCCCTTCTGAATCATGTCACGTATGTAGTGACAGTCAACCTCAATATGCTTGGTCCTCTCATGAAAGGCTGGGTTGTTTGCAATGAACAAGGCGGCCTGATTGTCACATTCCAACATCATAGGAAGAGGTATATCGAGACATAGATCTGTAAGTAAAGATTTCACCCACATCATTTCTGTGCTAGCCTGGGCCATAGCCCTGTATTCGGATTCAGCACTGGATCTAGCTACCACTGTCTGTTTCTTGCTCCTCCACGAGACTAGGGCATCTCCAACATAGACTGCAAATCCTGAGGTGGACTTCCTGTCCTTGGGGCATCCTGCATAGTCTGCATCAGCACATGCTGTGATAGAGATCTCCTTTCCCTTCTTAAATAGCAAGCCTGCACCTGGAGATGATTTTAGATATCTCAGAATCATGTGTATTGCATCCATATGGGCCTGACGTGGTTGCTCCGTGAACTGGCTCACACGACTCACTGCAAATGATATATCAGGTCTAGTGATCGTGACATACAGTAGTTTGCCTACCAGTTCTCTGTACCTTCTCTTGTTCACCTCTTCTGTGTCATCATCATAGAGCTTCATGCTGGGATCCATTGGTGTCGTAGCAGGTCGACACCCTAGCATACCTGTCTCACTCAATAGATCTGTAACATATTTTCTCTGTGACATTACTAATCCATACGGATTTCTAGCAAACTCCAGCCCCAGAAAATATCTAAGGACTCCCAAGTCCTTGGTGACAAACTCGGTTCCCAGCCTTTCTTTTGCCTGCTTAATGCCCTGCTCATCATCTCCTGTAATCAAGATATCATCAACATAAACCATGATTACAATGATACCTCTAGCCGTCTTCTGTACAAACAAGGAATGATCAGCATTGGAGCGTTTATATCCTTATTTCTCAAAAAGATCTGAAAGCTTCTGAAACCACGCTCTGGGGCTCTGCTTAAGGCCATAGATGGCCTTATGTAACCTGCAAACCTTGGAACACTCCCCCTCAACAGCAAACCCAGGTGGCTATTGCATATAGACTTCCTCTTGCAGTTCACCATATAGGAATGCATTCTTCACGTCCAGCTGATAAAGCGACCAGTCTCTAGCAACTGCAACTGATAACAGGATCCACAGAGTGGAATGATGCGCCACAGGCGAGAATGTGTCAAGGTAATCCACCCCGTATGTCTGTGTGAAGCCACGTGCAACAAGGCGTGCCTTGTACCTGTCAATAGAGCCATCTGCATTTTGCTTCACTGTAAACACCCATTTGCAGCTCACCGGGCTGACATCTGGAGGTATAGGAACCAAGCTCCAAGTTCCTCTGGACTGAAGTGCCGCCATTTCTTCTTCCATTGCTAGCCGCCATCTAGCATCCTGCAAAGCATCATGATGATTCCGTGGGATGTCTGTAGTTGAAAGTGCCAACGCAAACGTCCTGAAGTCTCCAGATAGCCTCTCAAAAGACTCGGCTGCTGATAATGGATATTTGGCACAGCTTCTCTTCGACTTCCTTAGAGAAATTGGAACCTCCAAATCATCTGTATTCTCATCATGATCCTGTAATACATCCTCCTGAGAAATGTCGTCAGATCCATCAACATTAATATTTTCATTACATACCATAGGCGAGCTAGTTGACGGGTCAGGACCATGAGCTGGAGAAGGCCTGCGGGTATAATGGAATGGTAGTGGTGAGACAAGCGGTGGCGGTGGTGGTGGCGGTGGCGGTGGTGGTGGCGGTGGTGGTGGTGGCGGTGGTGTCAGTATCTGAGGTGGTGGTGTCATGTATATGGCATCAGGAGATATAGATGGTAGCTGCTTGTCTCCTGATGCTGAAAAATACATAACAGATTCAAAAAATGTAACATCTGCACTGATCATATACCGCCGACGCATAGGATCAAAACACTTGTACCCCTTTTGAGTTCTGGAGTACCCAACAAAGACACACTTGACAACCCTAGGAGAGAGCTTGTCAGTACCAGGCGACAAATGATGGACGAATGCGACTGACCCAAACACACGAGGAGTAAGAGTGAACAAATCCTTGTCAGGATAAATGAGTGAAAATGGAATCTGTTCATTCAAGACAGACGAAGGCATACGATTGATTAGGTAACATGCAGTAAGAACTGCATCACCCCAGTAGGAGTAGGGAACATGACTCTGTATAAGAAGTGATCTTGTGACATCAAGAAGGTGACGGTGTTTTCTTTCAGCAATCCCATTCTGTTGAGATGTATGAGCACAAGATGTTTGGTGAATAATCCCTTTTGAGTAGTAATTGGCCAGAATGTTGGTGCACAACTCTAAAGCATTATCACTTCTCACAAGCTTGACAGATGTGGAGAAAACATTTTGAATTTCATTAAGAAAATGGATAATAATATTTCCTGCTTCAGATTTATTTTTCATCAGAAACACCCATGACACTCTAGAGAAATCATCCACAAATACAATATAAAACCTGTGTCCCTGATGATCGGGAACACGACTCGGACCCCAGACATCGATATGAAACAACTCATACTTGGAGTTACTACTCCGACCTGGATGACTGGGAAAGGACGACCTGCGATGCTTTCCCAACTGACATGCCTCACACTGGATAGGTGTGCGAGAGAGACCATAGGGTAGAACTTGACGCAACTTCTGAAGCGGTAAATGACCAAAATGCAGATGCCATAATAAAGGAGATACTTGTCCAGCAGGATAGGATGTGGTTCCGGCAAATGGGGTCTGATTCAGACGGTAAAGGCCTCCTTGCTCATAGCCACGACCAATCACGTTGCCCGTACGGATGTCCTGAAAAATCAAAGAAGATGGATAAAAAATTGCACGACAATGAAGATCCTTCGTAATCTGACTAATTGACAACAGATTCATAGAAAAATCAGGTGCATGTAGTACATTCTTGAGCTGCATAAAAGATGTCAGTCTAATCTCCCCCTAACCAGTGATGGGGGAATGTGTGCCATTGGCAATCACTACTGTCCGTCCTGGAGGGATCTGAGTGTATCCTGTAAGTAGACTCTGGTCGCCACATAGATGATGTGTAGCGCCCAAGTCCATGATCCATGGCAGTGCATCAGATCTACTACTGTGGAGTGCAAGTATACTACCTGAAGCACTAGTAGATGCGGAGGCAGAAGCAGCAGCATCAGAATGACTCTCTGTAGTCGGTGCTGGACCAGATGGTGGGATAATGCCCCTCAGACGAGCAACTAGATCATCAAATCGTTGATCCAAGGTAGCAGCAGATGGGGGCTCTATCTGCTCAGCAGCTCGTGCGGATGCAGGAAATCCGTGCTTTGAATAGCATGTGTCTTCATTGTGTCCGACTCGGTGACAATATGTGCATGTTGGCCTAGTGCGGCCACCCCTTCCACGAGGTCCACGTCCACGGCCCTGGTGATGAAATCCGCGACCTCTGTTTGCCGCCATGGCTGAGGAATTCTGACTCACAACTGCTGAAGGAACTGTGATCCTACTCAATCTATGAAAAGCTTCCTCCATGGGAGGAATAGTCGAGTCTGCCAAAATCTGAGACCGTGCTGCCTCATACTCTGGATCAAGTGCAGCGAGGAACACACCCACCATCGTCGCATTCCTGTAAGTCTTCTGCTGTTCTGGCGTGGCAGTAAGAGGCATGAAGCTATAGAGCTTCTCGAACATCCCTCTCAGTGATGTGTAGAGAGAATGTAAAGGACGACCATTCTGCTTTATTGTGAATATATCATGTTGAAGTTGCATAATCTTTGTTTCGTTCTTCGCCTGAGAATATGTTGCCGCCAGAATATCCCACATGTCCTTGGCTGTGGGTTGATGTAGGATGTCATTGGCAATTTCAATAGCCAATGTACCAGATAGCCAAACCTTAGCATATGCATCATCGGCCTCCCATGAGGCATGGACTCCAGTCTTCTCTGCAGGCTCAGGTTCGGTAAGAATGTGCTTCTTACCTATAGACTTCATCATACTCATGAACTGCATTGCCCACAGTTCATAGTTAGTACCATCCATCTTGACAATGGGCGCTGGACCACGAAAGGCGCCAATAGACGGGATATCAGCCTTGCTTTCTGACATACTGGAGATGGAAGACTGGAGCGATTGACAGAAGATGAGCTTCGTCTACAATGACATAGACGAGATTAGTTGCATGTGTAGACCTCAAGCAACTATCCCCATGAATATGCGCGTGCTACGGTCTTTACACGCGCAAACAATCACGAAGATGCACGCAAACAGTAGGCTGGCGCACTGATGATCACGCGCAGGGGCGCACGGTTACGCGCAGGCAAGAGCACGCTACGTGCGTGTGCAACTAGGGCACGCACGCAAGTACTGCAAGAAGAAGTTGCGCAGGAGTGCGCGTGTATGCACGATCACACCTTCAAGCTTGGGCGCGAAGAGGCGCAAGCGTGGGCATGCGCAAGCGATGCGCTGCGTGCAGAACTGGCTAGCAGACCTCCGCAGGGCTACGCGCTAGGGCTGGCGAAGATGCGCTAGGGCTGGCGATGCGTTACGCGCAGATCTCGCGCTTGAAGCACCACCGCGAGGGCGAAGGCGCGCAGGGCTGGCGATGCGCTAGGGCTGGAGCACCGCCGCGATTGGAGAGGAAGGCCCGCGCAGAAGATCGGGGGTGGGCGGCGCCGAGTAGAGAGAGGAGAAGAGAGAGGCCGGCGGGTGGGGTGGGCTGGGGTTAGGGTTTCGAGAACTCCGGTCTAGGACCGTCGCTCTGATACCATGTTGGGAAGAATGAATGGCTTCGTTTATTCCATAAGCCCTAGGCTCTCTTATATAGGAGAGTAGCCTATGGGTAAATTACATAAAGAAGACAACTGAAAAATAAAATAACGAAGAGGTACATGTACTCTATATGCGTCAACAGGCAAGAGGTACATGTACTCTATATGCGTCAACAACATTAATTGTAAATATGAAGATATGGGCATGAAATAAACATCATATTTAGGCATTCATCTTATATAATCATTATCCTAAATAAACATATATTTATAAGCTTCTCAAACTACTAAGAAAACCATTAAAATAATAAAAAATACTTCAAAAAAAAGCAAAAACGCCTCACAAAACGCCTCGACCGCCTCGACCACTCGAGGCGCACGCCTCACAGGACTGGTCTGAGGCGTAAGCCTCGAGGCTAAAAGGGACCGCCTCGCCTCGAGACGTACGCCTCGACCGCCTCGAGGCTAGCCTTTTCAAACCATGTTTATAATACTAAAGAAAAATGTTTGACACCACATATTTTCTAACAAGTGTCATTAAAATGCATCATTACATTTAATTGTGAGATTCTTAAGAAAAAAATGACACAAGATAACAAAAGACAAAAGTGTATTTGGTATTCAATGTTGCAAAAGTCGGTATTTCATATGGAAGGGTCAAAAGGGTCACTGAATAGAAAATAAATGGTATTCACTTGATTGGTCAAAAATATTTGGTTATGAAATTTTAATTATTAAATTTTATGTTAATATATTTTTTATATTTATAAATGTATGTAATTAATTAACAAGATAAACGTATTTGTGGGATTACAATCAAACTACACACATCTAACTTTTACAGTTTACTTTACATTAAAAAAGTATGAAAATCCAAAAAATAATAATAATTGTAGAGGTTTACGTTATGTTATGATGTACCGTTACATATTTCTTATTTATCTAATGTACGTCTATGTAATTTACCCAAGGGTTTTCTCTCTATATAAGAGACCCTAGGGATCTATGGAATAACACACAAGAACATTATCGACTTTGACATGGTATCAGAGTCAAAACCCTAATCTAGGGTTTTCCTCCACCCACCCCCCTTTCTCCTTTCTTCGACCGCCGCCCCCCTCCATCCGCCGAGTCCTGAGCCTCCCACCGCCAAGGCTCCAGCCCCCCCCCCCCCCCCCCCCCCCCCCCCCGAGGTTCCAACCCCCCCTCCCGCCGCCGTCCTAACCAGCCGTCGCCGACCCCACCCGCCGCCAATCCCACCAGCCGCTACTCGCGGCTCTCCTTCTCCGGGCGGCGTCGATTCAACGATGGATTCAACGATGTGGTAAGAAGCATATTCTTACCGAAGATGAGCCGGCAAAGAAGACGGGGATATATGCCTCATGGGAGGCTGATGATGCGTATGCCAAGGTCTGGCTGTCAGGGACGCTCACGATGGAGATCGCCAACGACGTCCTCCATCAACCCACTGCCAAGGCGATGTGGGATATTCTGGCTACTACATATTCTCAAGTACGGAACGAGACGAAGATGTTGCAGTTGCAACATGATATTTTTACCACGAAGCAAAATGGGCGGCCTCTTCATTCTCTATACACGTCCCTACGTGGGATGTTTGAGAAATTATATAGCACCATCCCGCTCACTGCCACCCCCGAGCAGCAGAAGACGTTCCGCAATGCCACTATGGTTGGCGTGTTACTTGCTGCCCTTGATCCAGAGTACAAGGCAGCCTGCTCTCAGATCCTCGCCGATGCCACTATTCCTCCAACGGAGGAAGTCTATAGGAGACTTAGTCGTATCTCTGTTCCCTCCAGTGCAGCCACTCCACCTCCTTCGGCAATGGCAGTCTCCAGAGGACGAGTTAGTTCATCTTCATTTCGTGGCCGAGGAGGTGGCAGACGTGGCCGCGGTGGGCGTGTGCGTTCAACATGCTCATTCTGTCGTCGCACTGGTCATTCCGAGGACACATGCATTTCCAAGCATGGATTTCCTTCTTCTGCTCGTGTAGCTGATCATGTTCAGGCTCCGTCCGCATCTACTCCAGATCACAGGTTCGAGGAGCTAGTAGCACGACTTCGTGACATTATGCCACAGTCATCATCAAAGGGTGCTGATACATCTGACGTTGCGGCTTCTGCGCTAGCTACTACCTCTGCTACTGCCAGTACCTCAGGTATTACTCCTGCCCTTCGTCATAACCACGATCTCTCAGGTTGGATTGTTGACTCTGGAACCACCCATCATCTCTGCCGTAATAGAGATATGCTGCAGTCCTACAGGGAGATTCAGTCTGGTCGTTCCGTCCTCATAGCTGATGGCACTCATTCCCCTATTGTGGGTCAGGGGGAGACTTTCTTATTGCCCTCCATGCACTTGCAAAATGTTATACATGCACCAGAGTTCTCCATGAATTTATTATCAATTAGTCAGATTACAAAAGATTTGCACTGTCGCGCTATATTTGACCCATCTCCTGTCATTTTTCAGGACATACTAACGGGCAGGGTGATTGGCTGTGGTTCTGAGCACAATGGCCTCTATCGTCTAGTACGGAACTCCTATGCTGGCGTCTCTCTCCACTCTCAGGGATCTGTTTCTCCGTACACATGGCACCTTCGCTTTGGTCACCTTCCGCTCCAGAAGATGCGTCACCTCCTGCCACAGATCTCTCCCAATTCTTCATTTCGTTGTGAAGCATGTCAGTTAGAGAAGCACCATCGTTCTAGCTTTCCTAGTCGTCAGAGTCGGAGCAGTCGCTCCCCATTTGAGTTATTTCATATAGATATTTGGGGCCCTAGTCGTGTCCCGGATCATCAGGGTCACAGGTTTTATCTCGTTGTGGTTGATGATTTCTCACATGTTTCTTGGACTTTTCTTCTTAAGAATAAATCTGAAGCAGGAAGTGTTATCAAAAATCTTATCAATGAAGTGCAGAATGTTTTTTCCTCTACTGTTAAATATGTGCGCACGGATAATGCACTGGAATTCTGCACTCGTTCTCTTGCTCAATTTCTTTCCTCTAAGGGTATTATCCACCAAACTACATGTGCTTACACATCCCAAAAAAATGGTGTCGCGGAGAGGAAACGTCGACATTTTCTTGATATTGCTCGCACGTTACTTATTCAAAGTTATGCACCATTAACCTTTTGGGGAGATGCTATACTTACAGCATGCTATCTGGTCAATCGTATGCCGTCTACTGTTCTTGGGGAAAAGGCTCCAATCTCTGTTCTCTTTCCTGATAAGGACTTGTTTTCACTTACCCCTCGTGTCTTTGGAACTGTCGCCTTTGTTCACCGCTTGTCTCCAGGACTTGACAAGCTCTCTCCTAGAGCTGTTAAGTGCGTTTTTGTTGGCTACTCGCGGACACAAAAAGGATATCATTGCTATGACCCCATTCACGACAAGTACTATGTGAGTGCTAATGTTACAGTTTTTGAGCCAGTCATGTACTTCTCCCCCGCAGGTGACAGATTGGTGTCCTCTACATCTACGGATGATAATGTCTATGTTCCATTACCTCCAAGCCTGAGTCAATCTGAGTCCACTACACCACCACCACCACCACCACCTCCATATCCTCCCATTACACCATTCCCTAAGTTCTACACAAGGCGTTCAGGGCCTGCTCAAGCTACACGTCAACCATCCATCATGCCTCAGGTATGCTCCAATGTTATCACTAATGATGGGTTAGATAATGCACCGGTGCAGGAATCTTTGATACAGGAGGAGGATCTGCCAGTTACTACAGTGAATGATGATCTTGATCGTCCTATTGCTCATAGGAAGCAGAAGAGGCAATGTGCGTCCTATCCTCTTGCGTCTCAAGTGTCCTTTCATCGTCTTACTGGTGATTTCCAAAGGTTTGTAGCAGCTGTCTCGACGGTTGAGATTCCACGGACTTATCAAGAGGCCATGGAGATTGATTGCTGGTGTTTAGCCATGGAAGAGGAGATGCATGCCTTACAGTCTCGAGGGACTTGGTCCCTAGTTCTCATTCCTCCTGGTGCTTCTGTGGTGAGTAGCAAGTGGGTATTTACAGTTAAATATCACGCAGATGGGCGTCTAGATCGGTACAAGGCCAGACTTGTCGCACGAGGCTTTACCCAAACCTATGGAGCCGATTATTTGGATACATTTTCACCAGTGGCTCGACATTCGACTCTTCGCATTCTACTCTCTTGTTGTGGTACGTGATTGGACCATTTTCCAACTTGATGTCAAAAATGCATTCTTGTATGGTGATCTACAGGAGGAAGTCTACATGCAGCAGCCATCGGGTTTTGTTGCTGAGGGAGAGACTCAGATGGTGTGTAGACTTCATAAGGCTATCTATGGCCTTAAACAAAGTCCAAGGGCATGGTTCCAGAAGCTTTCCCAGCTGATTGAACGACAAGGGTTCAAGAGATCAAATGCGGACCACTCATTGTTTATTCAGAAGACTCCTAGAGGTACGGTTGTCGTCATGGTATATGTTGATGATATTCTGGTTACAGGAGATGATGCTCAGGGAATCGAGATGACTAAATCTCTTTTGGGAAGTCAGTTTATTACGAACGATCTAGGCACGATACGATATTTTCTGGGGATAGAGTTTTCGAGAAATGCACAAGGAATGGTAATGACCCAAAGAAAATATGTAACAGACTTGCTAGTTGAAACAAGGATGGTTGGATGCAGAACATCGGGCACTCCTATGGACCCGAGTATGAGACTTTACGACAATGATACTGAAGAGATGGATAAAAGAAGATATAGAGAGATGGCGGGTAAGCTTCTATACATCACCATAACTCGACCGGATATTGCCTATGCAGTAAATCGGGTGAGTCAGTTTATGGAGCAGCCTAGGCAGGTTCATATGGAAGCCCTGTATATGATATTGAGATACCTGAAGACTTCCCCAGGCACGGGTTTGTTATTTAGAAAAGACACAGATCTGTCTATTTCCGCTTGTGCAGACGCAGACTATGCAGGGTGCCCAAAGGATCGTAAGTCTACTTCAGGATTTGCTATATTTATAGGAAGCTCTTTGGTTTCTTGGAAAAGCAAGAAACAAACTGTTGTGGCAAGATCCAGTGCTGAATCCGAATATAGAGCCATGGCACAAGCAAGCACAGAAATGATGTGGGTTCGAGCGGTCTTGGAAGATTTGAATGTAAATGTCTCTTTACCCATGCATCTTCAATGTGACAACCATGCAGCATTGTTCATTGCCAATAATCCAGCTTTTCATGAAAGAACAAATCACATCGAGGTTGATTGTCACTACACTAGAGACATGATCCAGAAGGGCTTGATTTCTACTTCACACGTCAGTTCAGAAGACCAGACTGCTGATATATTTACCAAGCCATTGCTCAGAGGACCTTTCCAGAGATGTTCTTCCAAGCTGAGCATGATTGATATCTATGCTCCATCTTGAGGGGGAGTGTAGAGGTTTATATTATGTTATGATGTACCGTTACGTATTTCTTATTTATCTTTTGTACGTCTATGTAATTTACCCAAGGGTTTTCTCTCTATATAAGAGACCCTAGGGCTCTATGGAATAACACACGAGAACATTATCGACTCTGACAATAAAATATAAAATTTACATTTTCTCATCAATCAAGCTCATAGTTGGCTAGTCTATTCCGTCATCCCATTGAATAACGTAGTCGGACCTACTAATCGGATTAGTCAGGTGATTATTGCTACATTGTCGATATTTAATCGGAAAAATTATGTACAAACAAGAAACAAAATTTGAACAACTAATTAAAAATATTTAATTTTTTATTTACAAAGTTGCACCCACTTCAATATCTGGTGGTAGTGCAATGTACCTACCACCTAAAAGACCATGGTTCAAATCCCTTGTTGTGGGGGTTGTGTCCGGTAGCCGACAACTAGAGTTGAAAATAGTCGGATCTTTCAACTTAGATTTGAGCAAGAATCTATGTAGCTGAGCTTATTTAAAGTGGTAGAGGGCTTGGCATATTATTTTAATTATAAAATTATTTGATTAGATATATCTGAATGGATTAGGTATTCATAATAATTGACATAAAAGGATTAACGTGACAATTTTTTGACCTCAGAAAATATCAATTTTCCTAACAAAATATGTTAAAAAAATCTTTCTGCAAAAATCGGCTCGACTGACTTATCAATCAGTTGGACCAACTAATCAGTGAAACTGTCTAGTGAATTGATGTTATTCTATTATGTCTACTACAGTACTTTATGTGCTTTTTTCTTCTCTGGGGCACCTTGGGACTTGCTATTTTTAACATCATAGTTGTACATTTCTAATGGTTCTTTCTCCCACATAAAGAGATATTCATTTACCTTTGTCTCAGCAGGTTTCAGAAGCCATACCATTTGGCCAAATGAATAAAAAAATTAAAGATGCAGTGGATCTCACGATTGCTAGTTTCGAATGTCGGATGCTTTTAATATGAATGGGTCATTGCTGGAGTGTGATTTTTTCCATCACTATCTTGTTTCGAATATCTTTTAATAGAAATCCATTTCTATGTTAATGATTATATCAATGATCAAAGATAAACGGCATTATTTCTGCCTGAGGAGTTTTCTGACATTTTTGTTATCAAAGTACTTCATCGTGTAAATAAAAGGATTCTCTTTCAGGAGGGGTATTCAAGTTGGAATTATTTCTGCCTGAGGAGTACCCCATGGCTGCTCCCAAAGGTTAGTTTGTTCTATTTCCATATTTCCCAATTGTCAATGTGTTTGTTTAAATCAGAATTTAAAATTTACTAGTGGAAGTCCGGGTAAATGGAGAAGGGTTACGCTAGGTAGCCAACATCCAACGTGCAACAGTCGTAGACAAATTCCTAAATAGTATTTTTAAAATAATATTTGGGAATTTATCTTAAGATAATCATATCTTTTCAACATGGATCTAAGCAAACATTTAGATTTCGTTGGAGTGTTCCCTACCAGCGACACGTTGCATCGTCCGAATGCAATGAGAAATTGGCAAGGGACGCTACATTGCTGTTTAGATGTAGTTCAAAATTTGCAAGAGTTCTCACATGAGGAACACATGTGAGTAAATAAGCTAGTTCCACTGCATCACCTTTCAGATGCAGTCCAAAATTTACAAGGGTTCTCGCATGATAGGTCCATGCGAATAAAAAAAATTAGTCCAAAAGAGGTTGCAAAAGAAGTTGAGGATATGTAGTTGGAATATTAGCACTTTCACTTGCTAATCGATGGAGATAGTAGATACGATGGAAAGAAGAAAGATTCAGATACTGTCTTCAAGAGATAAAGTGAGTTGGAGAAAAACTGCAAAGCAAGAGATCGGGAAGACATGCTTTAAATTATGGTGTTCAGATAAAGAGATGGGTAGAAATGGTGTTGGAGTGGTGTGATTGAGGTGCAAAGATTCGTGGATCAGATTATTTCGCTAATATTGGTGCTGGACGAAGAAGTTATGAATATAATCCCAGTTTATGCGCCCACAAGTTGGTTTAGAGGAAATGATCAAACAAGTTAAATGGGAGGATTTGAATAAGATTATGCAACAAATCCCACAAAGAGAGATAATTTGCCTAGTGTGCTTTAGGGCATGCTAGTATTCATGGAGGCCATGGCTTCGGGGATATGAATGAAGAGGGAAAAGTCATCATAGATTTTGTAATGGCTTGTGATGTTTTCATAGCAAACACTCTCTTCGAAAAAGGGAGGAGCATTTAACTACTTATAGGAGTGACCCGACTAAAACACAGATAGATTACTTTGCGATGAGGAGAAGAGATCGGTTGTCTTGCAGAGACTGCAAAGTAATCCCAGGAAGAGTTTGACATCTCAATATCGCTTGCTAATCATGGATGCACAAATAAAAGGATTGTCAAAGAAGAGGATGTTCCGAAGGTCATTAGAACTAAATGGTGGAATCTTCAGTTGAAGCAATCAAGCTTCAAAGAGAATGTTTTAGAAGACTTATCTTGGGATTGTAACGGAAGTGCAAACGAGATGTGGGAGGCGGTAACATCTTGTATCCGAAGGGTAGCTCAAGAAATATTGGGAAAGTCTAAGGGAGGAATTCCATGCCAAAAGGAGGCTTGGTGGTGGAGTTAATGGGTGCAAGAGAAGCTTAAAATTAAAAGAGCTTGCTTTAAATCTATGCGTACGTATACAATAGAGGGATTGTTACAAAGTAGAAAATAACGAAGGAAGCAAAGAAGGCTGTAAGAGAGGCCAAGTCGAAATCTTATGAAGTTTTATACAAAAACCTTGGTTCGAAGGAGGGGCAGAAGGACATATCAGATTGATCAAAGAAAGAGAAAGAAGATCAAAGATCTTTCTCAAGTGAGGTGCATCAAGGATGAGGAAGAACATGTGCTTGTTACTCAAAAGGATATAGAGACTAGATGGAAGTAGTATCTCCATAAACTTTCATTGGGGAAGGGAATAAAGAGGTTACTTTGGGAGATCTTGCTGGTAGTGAATGCTAGTTGAATCGTGCAAGCTATAGACGGATACAAAGGAAGTAGAAGAGGCTTTAAAGGTCATGAAATCTGTGAAAGGGGTAGGACCTGATGACATTCTTATAGAAGTTTGGAGAGTTTTAGGTGAACGAGGTTTGACTTGGCTCACTAATTTATTCGATGTTATTTGACAAATTAAGAAAATGTTTGAAGAATGGAGGAGAAGCATTATGGTGCCTCTTTATAAGAATAAATGAGACATTTTAAATTGTTCGAATTATAGATGTATCAAACTGATGAGTCATAGATTGAAAATATGGGAATGTGTGATCGAAAGAAGGTTGAGGCAAGTTTCCAAAGTAGCTGAAAACCAATGCAGATTCATGCTAGGTCACTCATCTATTGAAGCTATCCACTTGTTGAAGAGAACACTGGAGGTTTATAGTGCAAAAAAGAACCCCCGTGTGATTTTTATTGATTTGGAGAATGCTTATGTTTATTTCCCAAGGGAGATTTTGTGGAGAGTTTTGGAGAAGAGACATGTACATGGCCTATACATTAACCTATAAAGGATATGCATGATAGGGATTCATCTTGTGTAGGGATCCAACCTGAGAAGAATGATTATGGACGAATCGATAAAGGTCATGAAATATGTGAAAGGGGTAGGACCTGATGACATTATTATAGAAGTTTGGAGAGTTTTAGGTGAACGAGGTTTGACTTGGCTTACTAATTTATTCGATGTTATTTGACAAATTAAGAAAATGTTTGAAGAATGGAGGAGAAGCATCGTGGTGCCTCTTTATAGGAATAAATGAGACATTTTAAATTGTTCGAATTATAGAGGTATCAAACTGATGAGTCATAGAATGAAAATATGGGAATGTGTGATCAAAAGAAGGTTGAGGCAAGTTTCCAAAGTAGCTGAAAACCAATACGGATTCATGCTAGGTCACTCATCTATTGAAGCTATCCACTTGTTGAAGAGAACACTGGAGGTTTATAGTGCACAAAAGAATCCCCGTGTGATTTGATTGATTTGGAGAATGCTTATGTTTATTTTCCCAATGGAGATTTTGTGGAGAGTTTTGGAGAAGAGACATGTAAATGCCCTATACATTAACCTATAAAGGATATGCATGATAGGGATTCATCTTGTGTAGGGATCCAACCTGAGAAGAATGATTATTTTAATATCAGCATCGATCAACAACAAGGTTCATCTTTGAGTCCATTCATTTTTACGTTGATTATGGACGAATTGACTAGTCAGATTCAGGATGGGATACCTTGGTGTATGTTGTTCGCCGATGATATTGTGTTCATTGAATAATAGAATATAGTTGTGTTATGTCTCTTTCTATACCTTCTTCCTTTGTATAAGGGTATGCGTGCAATTGTTTCAGTTAACCTAGCCTCTCCTCTATATAAGGGAGTGCTACTCTATGAGAAAAAACACAAAAACTTGTCCTTTTTCTACAACGAAATCCTACTTGGTATCAGAGCCCTAAGAGGGGTCTTCCCTCTAGGGTCCCCTGACCTAAGAGAAGAGGAGCCTCTTCCTCAAGTTCACCTCCGCCTACCTTACTCCCCTCTCCATCCGATCGCCTCCGCCCCAGCTCCTCTCCACGTCGCACCTCCTCTCCATGCCGCAACCCCTCTCTCCTTTGGTACCACTACCTCTCAGCCTCCAGTTCACTTCACCTCCGTCACCTCCGTCTCCATCTTCATTTTCTCTGCCTCCAACGGTGTTCCTAGACACCCAACAACAGCTCCGAGATCCCAACAACACCTCAAGCCACTTGACTTGATCTGTGGTCCTCTACGAGACTTCCAGCCCCCTCACGGGACAGTCGGTGGTATTTTTCCTCCTTCATCAGCAAGTTACTGTTACTATTGTGCCATACAAGGAATTAGTACTTGAAAAGGGTTATGACTTAGATTGCATGATTTGAGGTTCTTTCTGTTGAGTTTCTTCCTATTGCTTCTGCTGTGAATATAGTTTGGTCCTCTTTTGTTTGAGAATTATGTCTAAAGTAGTAGACTCATCTACCGTTGAAGGAGAAATAAAGAACCTCTTTTTTGATACCATTACCAAGTTGGGTGGTACGAATTATGTGCTGTGGTCACAATCTCTTCTGAATGTGATAAAAGACATGACAGAGCACATTATTATCAAAGAGGAACCAACCGAGAAGATCGACACGAATGCAACATGGAAGGACAACACTATGGTCAAAGTTTGGATCATGAGTAGTTGCATCTCTCGCATAGCGAATGATATCATGTACTACAAAACTGCTAAATGTATGTGGGATAATCTATGCAAGATATACTCGGAAGAAATGAATTATACCAAGATTCTTTAGACATATGTTGATGTCTCAAATCAAGCAGAATAGTCATCCACTTGCTCCGTTTTATTCGGCTTGAACTTAGGGTTCCAGAGATTGAACTCCTATATGCCTATTTGTACGTGTCCAACCCAAATTATCTTTAAAAATCAATTAATGGTTGGACTCTTCCTTGGAGTGATGGATTCTATATACGAAGCAGCTTGAGCACAAATGGTAACTGGTTATGAGATTCTGTCTATGGAAGAAGCCTTCAGCAAGCTCAATAGGTTGTCCATGTCCCTTCCAGCAGAGAGTCGTGTTGAGACCACATCAATAATGGCCGTTCCCTCTTGCAGAGGTCGAGGGACTTTCTTTAGAGGCATGGGACGAGGTCGTGACTTCGGGTGTGGTAAGCCGTTGTGTACCTTTTGCAGCCGTATGGGCTACACTGAAGATCGTTGTTGGGGGAAGTATGGAAAACTTTCGATGGCTCATCAAGCCATACCAACACATGGTGATACTTCGTTGGGAATTTCCAGAGCAGAATACAAGAATTTGATGCAACGATTGAGTCAGCATGGGGTTACATCCCAACTGTCTTCTTCATCAGAGTTCTCCATAGGCACAAATCCTATAGACACTGCATCATTCGTTGATTCCTCAGGTGTACCTATATTCAGCCTTGCATGTGGCAATTCTTCTAGTTCTTCTCATATGCATGATTGGTTGGTCGACTCGGGTGCCTCATGCCACATTAATGGCAACAAGAATCAATTTAATACGCTTTGAGAGGTTGCACCACGACAACATATTATGGTAGCAGATGGTTGATTGTCTCCTATTGTCGAACATGGGGAGATTCAAGGGACCCCAAACATCCAATTAAATAATGTTCTTCTTGCTCCTAAATTTCCTATGAGCCTTTTATATGTGTCCAGAATTACTAAGGAACATAATTATCGAGCTATTTTTGATCCAATGTCTCTTGTCTTTAAAGATATGCTGACAGACCAGGTGATCGGCTGTGGCCATGAAGAAGGGGGTGTTTACCACTTGACCGCAATCTCCTTTTGCGGGTCAGGTTTCTGTATCTATCAGGGAGTCGTTTGCCTACACATGGCCATCGCGTTTGGGCCACTTGCCTCTACCAAAATTGCGAAGAATCCTACATGAAATTCCCTTGTCCGTGTCTTTTCAATGTGAAGCTTGTCAACTAAGAAAACATCATAGAATCTCGTTTCCAAATCGTCCTGGCCGTGTTAGTAAGTATGTTTTTGAGTTAGTGCATTTTGATGTGTGGGACTGGGGCCTAGTTGGGTCCTCGATCATTCATGTCATAGATTCTATCTTGTTGCGATTGATGACTTTACCCGCATGTTGTGGGTCTTTCTTTTGAAGTCAAAGTCTGAAGTCAGTACTATTACGAGAAGTTTTTTTTATGGACGAAAATGCATTTGATTTTCTTATTAAAACTATTTGTACTGATAATCCACTTGATTTTTGCAATCAACATCTCCATTCTTTTCTTACTGAGTATGTGATCATCTACCAAACATCGTGCCCGTACATCCCAACAAATTGGCATGGTGGAGAGAAAGCACCGTCATATCCTTGATGTGGCCCGGACTTTATTGGTTCAAAGTGCCACCCCTCTTACTTTTTGAGGTGATGTTGTTTTCACGGCAACATATCTCATAAACCGAATGCTATCCACCATATAAGAGGAACAAACACCATATTCACTACTCTTCCTTGACAAAAATCTGTTTCATGTTTCACCAAAAGTCTTTGGATGGACTGCCTTTGTCCACATAAATTCTCTTGGTCGCGACAAGCTTGCTGCTCGTGCTTTGAAATGTGTCTTTGTCGGCTATTCTAGAATCCAGAAGGGATACCGATGATATGATCCAATATATTGTCGTTGATATGTGAGTGTTGATGTGACCTTTGAGTCTATATTGTTCTATTCCACCTCTGGTTCCCGGGTTGTGTCTATTGATGATGTAGAGATGGCTAGTCTACCAATGCCATCTCCCTAAAACAAATCTCCGAATCAAGTTGCTCCTATTGATGATAGTCAAAGGTTTCTGGTAGTGTTTACTCATCGGATGGTGCCCCCTCTTCTCACACCATCACCTGATTTCAAGGTATGTCAAGATAAGAACTCCGATAAACTTGTGCTTGAAGACATTACACATACATGCTAGTAGGTTGCTGAAAAGGACACTCGGGTCTCTCAAGAACATTTTGATTTGCACATTGCTCTTCGAAAAGGAAAACAAACATGTGCCCAACATCCTATTTCGAACCATGTTGCCACATGGAGATTGTATATGCAGTACAAGACTTTTGTGGCTGGACTTTTGGCTACTACAACTCCTTCCGGTCATCAACAAGCATTACTCGTTCCTTAATGGACAGCAACTTTGAAAGAGGAAATAGAGACGCTCGTGTCCCATGGCAGTTGGAAGCTGGTTGACCTCCTGAGAGATGCTACTGTGGTTGGCAGCATGTGGGTTTTACCACCAAACTCCTTCCACCTGGTTCTGTGGAAGGATATAAGGCTCGACTGGTAACAAAGGGGTACACTCAAACCTATGGCCTGGATTACCTCGATACTTTTTTACCAGTGGCTTGTCTCTCTACGATGCAGATTCTAATATCCATTTCAGTTCAACTCTCCTGACATCTTTAGCAATTGAATATGAAAATACGTTTCTGTATGGTGATCTAAATGAAGAAGTATACATGTAACAACCTCCTAGCTTTTAGACCAATGGGGAGTATCATAAGGTGTGCAAGCTCTATAAAGCAATATATGGTCTCTAACAAAGTCCCATAGCCTGGTTTCAAAAGTTTTTTGATATCGCATCCAAGGTTGATTTTATTCGTTCCACTAGAACATTCTCTATTTGTCAAGAAAATAGGGAAAGGAACAATTGCTATGTTGGTACACATTGATGACATAATTCTGACTGGAGATGATACTTGTGGCATAACAGACACGAAAATATATCTGGTGAATTAGTTTTTCACCAAAGATTTAGGGGAAATCCGTATTCAAATCCCCACTGCCGCATGAAATAAAGGTCAGAGTATAGGGGCGACCTTTTCAAACTTTTGAAGTCAAAAAGAAGCCGAGATTTCTGAGAGTCTATATCGTCGTTTCCCTAAACTCACTCTGGCTCGTACGTAGATACTAGATAGGTGTGTGGGCACTACTACTGGTGGCTGACTCACGGTCCACTTCAAGCGTCAACAATTGATGGCCACTTGTCTAGTCGCCGTCACCTCAACCAAAAAAGCCATTGCAGTGATTTCCGGACAGCCCTGTCTGTTCTCAAGATCAGGGCGGAATGGTCCCGGGAAGTCCGGTCAGACCTTCCTGTATCTGTCGATTGGATCTGGGTGGTGGAGGTTTCGAGAGCGTGAAATCGAACATCGAACTCTCAGTGGCAAGCAAAAGAGGTCAGGTAGAAAGAGATCTTCGTTATTTCTTGGGCGTCAAAGTGCAAGGAATGCGGGTGGATTGGTTCTCTCACAGAGAAAGTATGTCATGGATCTTCTAAACAATCCCAGTGTATCCCAGTGCACGGATGTATGAAGACTTACCTATATATGCTGATACAAAACAATACATGTGTCTAGTAGGAAAACTCATGTATGATACTATTACTAGGCTCGACATCTCCTTCACGGTTAATCGGGGAAGTCAGTTTATGGGCAAAGCCATGCCAAGCACATTGGAAAGCTCTTCTGATGATTCTAAGATACTTGAAAAATGCTCTAGGAAAAGGCACGTTATTCACCCATAGAAAGACTCTTGATATTATGGTCTATTCCAGTGCTGACTATGTAGGGTGCTCTAATGACAGGAAGTCCACCACGGGTTACTGCACTTATCTTGGCGGTAATCTAATCACGTGGAGAAGCAAGAAGCAAACCGTTGTGGTCAGATCGAGCATATAGTTTGAATATAGAGCCATGCCCCAAGCCGCCACTGAATTAATGTGGATCAAGTTGGTCCTCAAAGATTTGCATTGCAAATAATCACACCTTTCATGAACACACCAAACATGTGGAGGTGGACTAGCATTGTGCAAGGGATATGATTCGACAATGAAACATCAAGACGGAGTCAGTTACCTCAAAAGACCAAACAACTGATGTGTTTACCAAGCTTCTTACTCAGTCCCTATTCACCAGATGTATCTCCAACCAGAGCATGATAGACATCTATGCTCCAATTGAGGGGGAGTTAGAAATTAGAATATAGTTGTGTTATGTCTCTTTCTATACCTTCTTCCTTTGTAGAAGGGTATGTGCGCAATTGTTTCAGTTAAATTGGTCTCCCTTCTATAAGTTAGTGCTACTGTAATGAGAAAAACACACACAAACTTTTCCTTTTTATACAATGAAATCCTACTTTGATGATGCAAGAGAGGGAGTAAATGAGAAGTTGGAGATTTAGAGACTTGCCTTAGAGAGTAAAGGATTTCGTATAAGCAGGTTAAGACTGAATATATGAAGTGCACATTAATAGAAACAACAGTGAATGACTCGAGGTGAAGATTGGAGATGCTAACATTCAGAAGAAGGATTCTTTTAGATACTTGGAATCTAAAAGAAAATGCAGGTTGGCTAAATTGGTTGGCTAAGTTGATGGAGATGTTAGTCATAAATAAATGCAGGTTGGCTAAATTGGAGAGGATCCTCTACCGTTCTTTGTGATAAGAAAATCCCTTTGAAAGTTAAAGGAAGGTATTAAAAAGTAGCTATAAGACCTTCTATGCTCCGTTGATCAGAATGTTGGCTTGTGAACCATAGACATGTGCAGAGAATTTAGCAGAAATGAAAATGTTAAGGTGGATGTGTGGTCATACACGAAAAGATCGGATTCAGAATGATTCGATCAAAAGGAAAGTTGGTGTAGCTCCGATAGAGGATAAGATGAGAGAAAGCCGCTAAAGATGGCTTGGCCATTTGTAAAGGAGATCGGTTCATGCAGCAGTTAGAACTTGCGATATTTGGGACGTTGAGCCGGGTAAGAGAGGGTGAGGAAGGCCCAAGAAGTGTTGGAATGAGACTATCCGACATGATTTTAGTTATTTAGATTTAAGCTTGAGAATGACTCAAAATAGATATGAATGGATGCAAAATATCTATGTAGCCGACCCTACTTAATTGTGGGAAAAGGCTTTGTTGTATCAGTAGTGGAAGTTTACCCAAAATTAATCAAAATCTCATTTATCCTTGTTATATTGGTGATGATTTTCTTCAAGAACTTCCAAGTTTTTCAAACATTTTTAAATTGTATGACAGCATTAACTACTCACTCCTAGAATGGAACTTTTTATTGGGTACTTTTACGATTACAAGAGTTGTTTCTTTGTTGTGCATGGAAACAGGTTCGCTTTCTCACCAAAATATATCATCCCAATATTGACAAGGTGTGCAAAACCATCTAACACATTGTTCTTATTTCCTTTTTGAGTTCTCTCATTTAACCCTGTCTTTTTTAAACAGCTTGGACGGATTTGCCTTGATATCCTCAAGGACAAGTGGAGTCCTGCTCTTCAAATTCGTACGGTTCTGCTCAGGTAAGCTGCTACTTGATACCAATTGACATGCATGGGTGTTTTTGCCTATCAGACATGCTTTATTCCATCGACTCAGTTCTGGTGTAGGGGCTTTTAATTGAATCTACCACTAAAATACAAATGTTGATCATCTCTTTGCAGTATACACTTAGCCAACTTAATGGAATATCTTTTGTTTACATTCTTGCAAGGATTGACTATATGGAATATATGATTTTTCCTCTCATGATATATCAATATATAAGGAGTTTATTGACCCAGGAGCATTTTTTCAATAATTTGTAAGAGTATTGTCGTTATGGTTGCCTTTTTTTTATTGATGGATGCTTTCCATATTTTGGCTTATCACTTGTAGAAAACATAGACGAGGGTGTTTGAATTCCTAATGCTAGTGATATCATGTAATTACTGTATTTGTAGTTACTGTACTGAAGCATCGACTTAGATGAAGGCAAGAATTCAGGAACAATGTTGATCATTTTTATATTGTCGGAAATTCTCCTTTTTTTAATGTAGTTGGGGATTTAACTGAAATATGAATACGAACTGAATGATCATTTATGACTGGTACTGCTCAGTATTCAAGCACTTCTTAGTGCTCCAAACCCAGATGATCCGCTTTCGGATAACATAGCTAAGCACTGGAAAGCAAATGAAGCAGAGGCTGTCGAAACAGGTTTTTTTTTAAAGCTTCACCTGATATAATGGTTCTTGTGGCGCTGGTGCTATTATGACAGAGTTAAATTGGTCGTTTTGCAGCGAAGGAATGGACCCGCCTATATGCAAGCGGAGAGTGAGACAGATAGTAAACTTGGCAACTGTCAGTATGAATATCAAATTCTTAGTCTGGTTTCTCCTACAGTGCAACGAAGAGGACGAGCCTGTCAAAAATGAATCCTTATTAAAACTCAGTTCACATATTTTCTGTTGTCGATATCACATCTATTAAATTAGGAAAAACGGAACATTTGACAGCTTGGTTATATTGGTTTCTTTTATGAATGATATGGGCAGTTGTCGGGGGTTTGCTGCTAGATTGTTCTTTGGATCTATTGTCTGTACTTGTGGCCTTTGTTAAGCCTCCTTGGAATAAGTGGCCTAAAGCTAATGGCTTCATATGAAAACTTATTTTTGCAAGGAGTTTAGTTCACATGTATTGAATTGTGGAGGTTTTCTCTTTGATAAAGTGTAAATCATTGAGAAGTGGATTTGTACAATTGGCTTTTAGGTTGCTTACCCTCACCCATTTGTTGCTCTGAGCTCTGAGCAAGGGCTGAAGTCATTCCAACAACCTACAGGGAATATAAGAATGAGACTCCTTGCACCTGTGAAGCTTAACTTTGTTACTGGTGAATAGGAAGTGAATCCTCTTGTTGCCACTGCCATGCTTTGCTTGTTTGCTAGTACCACCCTGTCCACTATGATGTTTTCCTTTACACATTAGCATGGGTATGCATGGTTAGTGGGCCATATGATAATGATGCAAATGGTTATATGTTAACATATCTTTAATGATGCAATTGGGAAACATCATGATGCAAATGGTGCAAATAATGATGCAAACCGTTCAATAATGATGCAAATGGTTAAATATGGATTTAGATTAACGTTTATATGTAAAACTTTTACTATATCTTTTAAAAATGAATATGGATATAAAATGTATACGGAATGGATATAGATAATGTTATAAATTAGCGGATGGGGGACTGCAGATCAATTGATATTGAATAAATTTGCACACTTAATTGAGTTAAAAGATGAAAACAATCTTTTTACACACACAACTGTTAGATTTTAAGTTGTGTTCCCAAGCTCATTCAACCCATATTTTAAAATAGAATATCACATAATTCCATCCATGTTGACTTCCTTACAAAATTGAGCTATTTAAATATTTTATATCATATCTATGTGGTCTTTTTTGCGACAACTTTATTATGCAACGAGAAATGAATATTTCTATTTGAAAATTGATCAAAACATGGGTGTTCACCCGTGTATATAATGTTGCGATGTGGATGCGTGGCTCGATTCCAATGCAATCTTGTATTTTAGAAATTTCCTTGAATTTTTTTTTGTTTCCGTTTCCGTTTTTATTCTATCTTTGTTGCCTAAATTAATAGAAGGACGTGATGCTCTCCAAGATAGTCGACGTTTTGAAATTTTATAGAATGACTTCGCATTGAAATCCTTAATATATCGTTCATTTACACATTTAATCTATTTGGGAGCTTTATCGATCAGAAGTTTCTTCACATTTTCGAAGATTAGTATTTGCTAATTTAGGGTGCAGGAATGTACAACTGATAGATGGAGTTGCACTGTACATTATAATTCATGGGTACTCGTAACTTGTTTAAAAAATCTTGGTATCCATCAGAATTAGGTATCCGTTGTAGCAGGCAAGTCGACCCATGACCCTGTAATGATGGGTCGGGGTTGGTCGTGATTCACTCAACCCATGAACACCTCTATTAGCTGCACTATCGGAGGACGAAGTGCTAGAGAAAGACCAAAAGGTGTAAAAGAAGATCTAAACAGTAGATTGAGTGACCCCATCTATTAGGAGGAGTGGATAGGGTTGGGCATCGGGTCAGATTGGGTCAGGTTTGAGTTGGCCCGACCCAAGCCCATTTTATTGGCTAATGAGTCAGATCTAGGCCCATTTTATTTTCAAATTCCAGGATCAAGCCCAAATCTGGCTCAAACAAAATGGGTCGGGTTCGGGTCGGGCCAGCCCACTTTAACACATATGTACACAATATCATGTGTTCCGTTCTTGCATTTGTCTGGTTGCTTCTTATGCTTGTGTGCATGTTTAAAACTTTAAGTACGCTAACTAATTCGTGATTTTGACATTAATTATAAGTTGGAAATAGAAATGTGGTAAAAATATAATGATTTAAACCAGTATTCAATTCATCATTACATATTACATTGTAGACGTGGGTATTATGACCCAATACATATTGGGTACTTACAATTGTACACGCTCTAACACTTGACACGAATTCCATTCTTGGATATTAATGTAATAATGTCCTCAATACACACTAATGGATATGATTATTAATAGGTCTAAGCATTTATACTACACTCGAAATAAGGATATGGAAGCTAGAACATAGTATTTGGAAAGATGAATATACCGGATATAATTACATCGTATAGGTCGGGCTATCGGGCTGCGGGTTCGTGTCTTCTCAGGCCCGACTCTGACTCGATAATCAATACGAGCACATTTTGGAGTCCACAGCCCACCCACTAAATTTTGAGTTCAGCCCAATGCCCAACCCTAAAGTAATAGAGAGAAGAAATGAATGCAATTTTCAAAAGGGAGAACCATCCTAAACAAGTGATTTTGAATCGAGTTAAGGGAGGTAGGAACAATATACCTACAACTAAAGACACTAAGAAGAGAAGTTTGGGCGAATTTCATAAATTTGGTTGAAGCTAGTAATCGATAAGTTGGAGAGACAAAGGAGAGGAAGAAATTGAATGAAAGGATTGCTTTATGTCCGGGTTGAATCATACCCTATCCCTTCTAATGATATGCGAAATCCTAGGTTGCAAGTTGGCTCATGCTTCTTTAATAAGGTAGTGGTAAGAGGGAGCAACCTTGGTAGGAGCATAACTAGACCCATCTAATTGAACAGAACGATTAGAGAAGAAATAGTCCCAGCTGTGAAATTTCCGAGCATGCTTTGATGCCAAGACCTCCTTACTTTAGATTCAGGAGGAACCTGGAAAAAGTTCGAGACTTGTTGAGATAGTGAATGACTTTAGTGGTAACCAATAAAGATATCAGATGGACATGGATTGAAGTGAGAATGTGTTGAATAAGAAGTTCGCCAAAAGCAAGGTTGGTTCTCTTCCAACAATTAATATTTTGGGGAAACTGCAAATAACGGTCTCAAGTATGAGTTAATTCCCAAATAAGTCCTCATTTTTCCAATGTAACAAAGAGGGCCTCGAACTTTCAAAGGGCATAATCAGGTTGCTATCGCTCCTAAAGATTAGGAGGAGACTACTTTTATTTGTCCTTTTGGCACCTACGTCTTTAGATGGATGCACTTTGGATTGTGTAACGCTCCAGCTACATTCCAGAAGTGTATGTTGGTCGTTTTGCCGACATGGTAGGTAGTTTTCTAGAGGTCTTTATGGACGTTTTCTAGGTCTACGAGGATAGTTTTGACTCATGTCTTACTTTTTTAGACCGAGTGCTTTAGCGTTGCTCTGAGGTAAACTTAATGCTCTCGTAGGAGAAAAGTCACTTTATGGTGACTGATTAATGGGATTGTATTGGGCTATGTCATCTCCAAATGGTATGGAGGTTGACCCGACTAAGATTGATGTGATCTACAGAAGTTTGATTTAGAGATTCGAGATAAATCTGGAGTAAAGAATGTTGTGGCAGATCAAATTTCTCGGATTACAGACAGACGCAGAGTCCCTTGAGCAGCTATTATTTTCTATGACAGAGACATTTTCAGATGAGACGATTTTGTCTGTTGCCTCATTCCCATGGCACACTGATATTATGAACTATCTTGTCTCCAGAAAGTTCCACATGATTGTTCGAAGCTGAAGGTAGATTCAGAGATTCATTTCTACCAGTGGGAGGATCCATACCTATTTCGTGAGGGTGCGGATATTATCTGGAGGATGCACATTCCTTATAAGGAATACACCATTGTCACAGATTAGAGGTTGGTGGGCATCATTCGAAGAAGTGCACGACAACAAAGGTTCTACCATATAGCCTATGGCGGCCAACTCTGTTTAGGGATGCTACAGATTATGTGAAGTGTTGTACTAATTCCCAGAGAATGGGAGGTACCATTGGTTCTAAAGATATAATGCCCTTGCAGTGTATTCAGATTTCAGATGTTTTTGATGCTTTAGGCATTGACTTCTTGGTCCCATTCCCCATCATCAGGATTTCAGTACATTCTGCTTGTCGTGGATCATGTTGGTCGTTGGGTGGAGGCTATCCCCACCCAAGCCGCTGATAGTCACCTGGTTTGTTACTTTCTCAAGGACAACATTATTGCGTGGGTTCGAATTCTCAAGATTCTCATCATATGGGGGAAGCTACTTATCAATAGAGAGGTCAGAAAGCTAGTTAAGGAGTATGACATTGAGCATCATGTCGCTTCTCCTTACTACCCACAAACTAACGGTTTAGCTGAGATTTCGAATTGAGAGATCAAGACTACTCTTCAGAAACTTGTACGTTTGAATAGGAAGAATTGGTCGCAGATGCTTGACTCAGTTCTATGGGCTTATCGTACGACATATAAGTCTCCATTTGGGTTTGTCTCCCTACAGATTGATTTATGGAAAGCCTTGACACTTGCTAGTTGACTTAATTCATAAATCTTTATGGGCAATCCGTGTTTGTAATTTGGACTATAAAGGAATAGGACAGAGTAGGAAAGTGGATCTGAACAGATTGCTGGAATTTCGAGATTTTGCTTATGACAGTAGTATGATGTATAAGGAGAAAGTCAAGAGATGGCATGATAGATACAATAGGAGAAGACTTTCGAGCCTAATCAGAAGGTGTGGTTGTTTGATGCGAAGTTGAAGTTATTTCCAAGAAAACTCAAAAGCAAATGGTCAGAATGATCATAGTTAGAGCTGGGCGTAGGGGTGGTCATGTTTGGTTCAACCCAAATAATCCAATCGAATCGTTTGATATGGGCCAAATGAATCGGGTTATTTGAAATTTTGGATCGAGTTAGACCCAAATCGTTATATTTATATGGGTAAAGGGTTGGTTGATGGGTTTGATAGTGTCCACCTGACCCACCCAATCAACCCGAATAATTAATATGGATGACTTGTGGTTTAGATCCATTGACTTGATCAAAACATCGTATGAATATATTTATGTATATATACATATATGTACACAATATGTGCACCATTATATATGATAGGTAATTCTATCTATTCACTTGTTAATAAATAACAATAACGACTGGAAATGGAAAAGGTTTGGTTGCAACCTGTATATGTGAATTGAATACATATTGGAAAGTGGAATCCAAGTGAAGAACATAATTGTGATTAATGTGATTGAAATTTGAAGTTCGAATTAAGCAAATTTGGAATGTGAATAATCTCTTGACAATCCACACTCCTCTTAGT